>CM017555.1:40218156-40790656 GCA_007844125.1 Sinonovacula constricta
TCATACCCGTAGTCTTTTGTTAAATAGCAATGCACGACACCCTCATTGTCATATGAAATATGGAAACCTATTTAATCAAACAGAAAAAAAAACACTAAACCATGAAATAACCAATAGTCCTAACGATTAATAAAACACTTTTCTGCCACTATAGAAGACAGGGTGCATATTGATCCTCACAGATCCAGCAATAGTTGGACGGGTATACTTCTTCTCGAATCGTGTTTATCATACTTTCTCTTCAGTGATTCTTTTAAATGATCACTTTTTTTTTCAAAAAGAACCACTTACAATTCAGCTTCTTCTATTAGACTACCGATCTTGATGGTTGTTGTAGGTTAGTGGGTAGGCCTATTCTTCTATTAGACTACCGATCTTGATGGCTGTTGTAGGTTAGCTGGTATTCTTCTATTAGACTACCGACCTTGATGGTTGTTGTAGGTTACCGGATATTCTTCTATAAGACTACCGACCTTAATGGTTGTTGTAGGTTAGCGGGTATTCTTCTATAAGACTACCGACCTTGATGATTGTTGTAGGTTACCGGGTATTCTTCTATAAGACTACCGACCTTGATGGCTGTTGTAGGTTAGCGGGTATTCTTCTATAAGACTACCGACCTTGATGGTTGTTATAGGTTAGCGGGTATTCTTCTATAAGACTACCGACCTTGATGGTTGTTGTAGGTTACCGGGTATTCTTCTATAAGACTACCGACCTTGGTGGTTGTTGTAGGATAGCGGGTATTCTTCTATTAAACTACCGACCTTGATGGTTGTTGTAGGTTAGCGGGTATTCTTCTATTAGTCTACCGATCTTGATGGTTGCTGTAGGTTAGCGGGTATTCTTCTATTAGTCTACCGATCTTGATGGTTGTTGTAGGTTAGCGGGTATTCTTCTATTAGACTACCGATCTTGATGGTTGTTGTAGGTTAGGGGGTATTCTTTCACGGCAAGAAGTCACAGCATGCTATCACAGCTAGCACAGCACTCGAGTATGTGACATCATTCAATGGCTTCTGGAAGTCTACTCAATTGATACACTGTGAACCATTCGGTTCTTTACCTCAGCCATGTCTCCAAGACACAAGATCGCTGATTGTCAATCTTTGTTTAAATAATAAATGCGGCGGACAACACGATTTAGATGCTGTAACACCATTGTACTTTAATTTACAAATATGGCTTTGCTGTGCGTAGCTTTGCTTGATAGATTTAAAGTTAACAAACACATAATGCCCAGTGTAGTCTTTATCAACAAAGCTAAATAATAATTTCACCTTTAACAAAATATTTTAATATCTTTACACCACAACCTTTTGTGTTGATGGGATATAAAACGTAAGAAATTGTGGCATTATGTTTGTGTAAGTCGTCTTTAATACAATATTTGAGATTGAGCAAAGTCTCAACTGGGCAATGATTCTGCATGATGTCCTAATTAACCGTCCCTGAAATTTCAATAAAGAAAGAACCAAAACACGCGATGAATCCCTACATTTCAGACAAAAGTTCGAGTATACGGTATTATAAATCGAATTCCTATTAACGTATTATGACCTTCTGCAATGTCTCTACCTGTAAGGTTCATTATATGTGCATGCATAGCATGTTACGTCCGCAAAGGTTTATATTTACCGAACCACGTGCTTTTACTTGTTAGAGTATGTACAATTGTACATCAAATCAACACTTATTGGACGTCCAATGATTATTGCCTTTTTCTAAAGTACAAACATTTCACACGGTCTACATGTCAATCTCGATTAAGATTTATTGTGCTTAACCCCTATCATTATGTATGTAATTAATAAGCTATACACTGTTATTGACTGGCTCCTATAGACCCCAATCGTAAAACTTCGGGTATTTCCGTATGGTTCGTAAAATACACCTCGTACATAGCTCTAGAATACACCAAAGTGCGTCGCCTGAGTTATGAAACAGTGTCCGTTCGCGAGAAAGTAACCAATTATATATATATCATTTAGTTGAGTATATCTTGCAATAACAACGATTTTTTTTATCAATACAATCTATATGATTTACGGAAAATTGAAAAGTCAACATTAAATACCCAGTATTAAAACTAAGACACACAAAGTAGATCCAAGATGGCGCCTTATTATGTCAGAGGTCTCTTGCATAGCATAAAGGCCGAGGTGATCAGATTGCTATAGACCCCATTTTGATGATATATTATTAGGAATTACGCAGCAAATAGTGCACATCCTGACTAAACATCGCCTAGCGGAATTTATCTGATCTAGATCTACACCCTCTGCCTAAGCCTGATTAATTCACACTTAACAAGCTAAGAATGAAATATTCCAGTTTTCATTGATTGGTTCTTCGTTGATGTAATACCATATCATACTATTAATAACTCCCTTTTGATACAGGTCATTAATTCGTTACACGCAACAGCATATTTGTTATTAATCTACCTTTATATGATGACAGTTTAAAATACAAACACGCATCATAATACAATTTCAAACAAAGCTAATCCGATATTAGACAAATATAATTTAGGATAGAAATGTATGTATCCAAAGGTACTTGTAATCGTATCATTTATTAAATCTTATCCATGGTTGTACAGTGCAAATAACCCGCTTTAATGAATTACTATCTCGTCGATTAACGTGCTTACTTGTCTACAATGTTTATATTTTATCTGTATACAATTTTTCAGGCATTCTTGTACTATTTTAATTATTCTTTAAACTTATTGACATAGATAAATAGTTAACACAATGATATAATTTTTAGCAAATAAAAAAAATGTAATGAATATAATATTCTTAAAAAACTACTTTTATGAGTGGACTGTTTTGTGTTTGTTCCGGTTAAGGAAAACACTCACCGTTAAATATCAACACGCCCACGGGACAATGGTACACGCTTTCTGTGCATATCCGCCATAGATAACCCAAGATAAGACCCGTATGTTATTCTAAAAGATACCAGTACGCTTTAAAAGTGTCTGACAAAGACATTATTTACAAAGTTTATCAATAAATCAAAAGGGATTATGTATGGCTTATTTTTATCTTTCATATTACAACATTTCCAAGAAGGCGTTTCTGTGTGTGTGTGTGTTTTTTTTATTGTATAGTTCAAAACAACTCCCCCTATAGTTTACGTTTTACAGCTGAAATTTTAGTCTTTCATCTCCCTGATAAATGGCAATAAAATGCATTCATCCAATTTATGTTTATGTGTTATTAATATAAAATATACCGGACCTGGTAGCGCAAGCGGTAGAGCGTCGGCTCCAGGTACGGGAAGCCACGGATTCGACATACCAAAGTCGTTAAAATGGTAGTGGTGTAGCTGCCAAGGCTCAAGCAAAGATAAGGGTAATTCCACGACTGGTTGGCCCGGTGTCAGAATAATGTGAGTGGGTGTGGTATTTTGCCAGACGTTCACGGCATGCTATACACAGTGAATAGAGCACTACATCTGCTTTAAGTGGACTCCGTCTTCAGTAAACGGAAATACTGTTGGTGGGACGATAAACCCAATAAACATAAACATAAACATATAAAATTGATAAGTGCTGGATAGTTGAGGTTTAAGATATCTTTTCATCCCAATGCGTTGTTCAAACTAACCATAAAGTGTATGTTTTACTCAAGCGTTCATAGGCTGCAAATACATGTATAGTTTAAAAGTTTAAAACGACTTAAAACAGTTGGTTAAATGTATTTCTTTTTGTTTGTTAAAAAAGCTAACATTTGCTAACCCACAATGAAAATTATAATTCTTCTTCTTCTTCTTCTTCTTCTTCTTCTTCTTCTTCTTCTTCTTCTTCTTCTTCTTCTTCTTCTTCTTCTTCTTCTTCTTATTACTATTATTATTAAATATTAAATAAATAGCTTATTTACGGCATCAAACTAAATATACAAATATACATATATACAAACTATACACGAGTTTTCAATAAACCATTTACAAAATAAAGCAATAATTATAAGTCAAATGAAACCTATTATCAAACCTAGTAAAAACAACAGTGCTAGCAGCAGCATCATCTTTCTACTCACTATCACATCAAACATTATCAACATCATCATCAGCAGATTCAAACATTAGGTAAAAATGAAAATAAGATGTAGGCTATGAAGTATTTTTATTGTGGATAAAAAAATGGACGGTTTGGAATTTTTATTGATATCTCAACTTTTCTGTCGACTGATATTTTGGTAATTTCAGGAAAGACAAAAGTGCATAACGCAGTAAAATTGCCCACATAGATAAATAACATTTTTTCGGTTCCTCACAGCACAGGTTCGAGACCCGACCAGGCTAGAAGTTAAATGTAGAGAAGTCTGACCTGTGGTGCACGGGTGGGTCTAACTGGAGATAGGTCTGGGTTTCAAGTCTGACCTGTGGTGCACGGGTGGGTCTAACTGGAGATAGGTCTGGGTTTCAAGTCTGACCTGTGGTGCACGGGTGGGTCTAACTGGAGATAGGTCTGGGTTTCAAGTCTGACCTGTGGTGCACGGGTGGGTCTAACTGGAGATAGGTCTGGGTTTCTTCTTCCCCTAGTAATCAGGGGACTTCGCCATTATGAACATGTGTCGGTGCCGCGTAACATAACCGTTCACCACCACCACCACCACCACCACCACCACATTATCATCATAATCATCATCATCATTATCATCACCACCACCACCACCACATTATCATCATAATCATCATCATCATCATCATCACCATCATCATCATCATCATCATCATCATCATCATCATCATCATCATCATCATCTTTACGAAGTTAACTTTATTCGGCGATTTGCGTCATTTTGACAAATACAGCTTACAATGAGCTGCATCCATTGTGTGCCGTATCCCTCCCAGGCCCCAGCTGTATACGGCGTATCACAACATGTCTGTAACCCTTAGATTTATGTCCCGTGAGAATAACATACCGAATATTCTATTTAAATAATTATGTGTATTTGTATAATTTCAAAACAATTATCATAATCACAACATATATATATTAATTTAGTGCTTGCAAGCTATTTTGTGCACATGATGTGTAGGCTTAGCTCTGGCATGCTAGGCAATCTAAGGGTCAAATCATTGCATGTGGTTTCTTATCAAATGTGAGTAGTGACAACTGACAACTTGGAAACGTGCAGAGCAAACCTTGTTGATATTTTACGATGTAAATACTCGGCTTATTTTGGCAGTGTCATAATATTTGAGCAAATGAATGATCATGTGTAGAAAATAATGTGAAGTTTTGTTTTGTTATTGTTATCTGAGTGAAGCTACACACAGTGTACTTGTAGCTATATTGAAAAAGGATTGCAGTCATTTTTTAGCAAAAATGATTGCATTGTAACAAGCAGTGTGGAGGATTTTATCTGGCCGTGTCTACACATTATAATCAACACGCAGATTTTGACGATTGTTAGATATTGAATGTTATAAACAATAGAGCATAAGTTCAGGTATAAGCAGGTTGTATGTACAAGCCTAGGCTCGCGTGGCACGAGACCTTTGTCAAACCATGGAAATATTTATTCGAACTGCCTTGTGATGCGTGAAATATGTAAAAGTAGTCCCTTCTGTCAGCATAGCGTTAGGTTCGACTTTAATCGTCTAATACGACCTTAATAAATCTAATACGATAATAACTTTTGTTTCTGTCGCTTAACAACACTATATTTGTTGTTATGTCAAACAACATATAGGGATACTACCAGAATTGTCGTAGGCGTTCATTTACTTATGTTGCATCAAATTATGATGAGTTATTAATTTCTACAGTAATTAAACAGTATATGTTGTTATTATGTCTAATTAAACGGACGACCAGTTTTAAAATCAAGTTGGAACATTTTGGACATTTTATCACAGCAGTACAGATCAAACGTACAGAAATAATTTCAAACGGGAAAAAATGTATTTTTGTTCATATCACCTAACATAGTTTTACATTTTTATTACAAAGTTGTCCACCTCACATATATTGTTGATAGACAATTTACGTTTGCCTAACGTTATCCATGGCCTCGGGATTACACCCGGCCATGGTTATCACCCATATTTGAACAATCCGCACAGATTGTTGCTTAAATAATCAACAAACAAACCATCCCATCTTTGTTACTAGTCCCGCGTCGAGGGGGACCATTAAGTAGGACCAAAGTTCCCGATGTACAAAGTATTATATCACCGCGTGAATCCCATCGCTATCCGTTTAATCCGTCATTATCTCATGTACATGGATTTAGGTCTTTCTCGGTCAGTTAATATCCATCAATAGAACCCTGCTTGACCGATTGACACCCCAGAATGTCAGGTCTTTTAGATTTTTTTTTTTTGGTACAGCAAATCCACGAGAACAATTATGTAATCTGTAGCGCTGACATTTGTTACTTGAGGTGATACAGGTTCTCATGTTTATCCTATTTGTTAAAATTCGTTATAACTTTACTTTAAACAAACACCTGTGGTCATTCGGATAGAAAACTAAAGGTATGCAACAGATAGTTTAATTTCTTGGTTTGAACGTACAGTATCAAATCACAGCCAAAGTTTGAGCCAAAGGCTGAGTTTGTGTTCTTTTATATGTATAGATATATATAAATGATGAAATATGATATATATAAAGAAATAATTAAGATAATTAATTCTGTAGAAAATCTATGTCCCTTGTTAATTGGCACAAATACTAGTTAAAGTTTTTTTAGTTCAATTATGTATCTATTGTCTTCCTGTAGAACATGTTTTAATGCAAAACATGTTTGTATAATAGTTTTTATAGTAATACTCATATAAAATTGTTCCGTCATCTCACTTGATAATGAGAAGGTCCTTGGAAGAATTAGTTAAGGCCAGCGTCATATGAAAATTGTTGTTCAAATATGGTAATTACCAGTGAAAACACGTGTTTAAGTAAGGACCGGCGGAACATAGACCAAACCTGCTTAACCAAAGGTTATTAAAGTTGAAATACGATATTTAAAGCCAGAAACAAAATGAAATGCTTACAATGTATGGTTAACTTAAAGGTATTGTTTAAAGCTGCTGTCAATATGCTAGCTTTGTGTGTAAATAACCTAAGTAAATCAGGATCTTTGTTATGATCTGTCTAGGAATGTTTGTCCCTGCGGCAAATTGTTAAAATAATTTATCCCAGGTTCGAGTCTTATTGTGGGCACAGAATTTTATTTGGGAGGTCTTCCGGAAATAAAATGCCTGTGTATCAAGGAATTCATTTCCCTTACAGATAAATGTCACAAATCGCCACCTACACACAGTATGCCCTACATTGCGTATACAATATATCAAGAGAACCATTTCCCATCCTAACAGTTGTGTTGAAAGTAATATACATATAAGTATTGTTCCTTAGGCAATATGAAATAATACATACTACAATGTATGCCCATGTATAAATAAAACACTAGTACAGCCTTTTTACTCTGAATAAATAGTGTATACAAAATGCGGTTTTCTGTCGTCAAGAAATAAAAAACACAATATATATATATTTCTTAGTGGATTTTTTACGGTCCACGAATAAAAGTTGTTCCAACTTTTGACCGTTTAAGATCTTAGTCTTCTCGTATCACACGTCGTGTTAGCAGCATGCGCACGTACTTCAGCTAAGTTTTAGTTTTGTTACAGCATGGCGATGCTTTACAGCATCATTTAGACAAATTGCTAAAGAAAAATTATAAACATTAGTAAATCTTCAGAAAAAAAGATGACAGAATGTCTTATTTTGTTATTTTTTTCAATTTACGACAAGATACCGACACAAACTGACGTGTCTTGCTCGATGCATACTGAGACTGTCTGGAAGTCAGTTATCTCCGCTTTCTATGCTTTCTTTGGTCATTCTCTGTAATTACTTGGCGCGTTATTCACTGTATTGTTAATTTATTTTTTCCGTTATTTTTGAGGACCCATTAGTTCATTAGCTTAGAGTTTTTCTTTTTTCATATTGTCAGAGATGAAAAAAACCTATAAAGTCACAGAAGATATAAGAGCAACTTTTCAAAAGTCTCTATTTGTCCAGGGGGGTATCCTGTTAATGTGTCCATGTACTGTACATGTTGAATAAAAATGTTCGGTCTGGTATAATAGGAAGGACCGATTTCTGTTCGAGTTGTTAAAATGAATATCAATAGAATCTAATTACATCGGGTATTGGAAAACGAACGTGTTTCTTGAATTACAGATTTAATTATCAGTAGTTAAGGTGGGTTGTTATGTTTTTACAAAGTGCCGTCGTAGATTTGGAGGATTCGATTCATGTAATTATAGTCATTGTGCTGAGAGTTTAAAGTTTTGTAATACAGTATCAGGGGATCTTACCGCATTGCTGTAAGCATACGGTACAGAAACAAACAATAAATGAGAAACCTGGTTGACAGACAAAATCTGTCTTAGTAGTAACGTCAAAGTGAAAACATAAAGTCATTATGTTATCTTTAAACATATGTTTCTGTATGAATCAATGGCATGGTGTTATCTGTTGGTTTACTATCTGGATGGTAAGGCACTTTTATTGTATTTCCAGACGTGAAAAAGATTTTAGTAACTTGTGATTACAGATAGAAACATGAACAGAACCACCCAACTTGTCGTTCAATGATTTTTTAAATAATATTATAGTTGTTTTAGAACCTATTCTTTATTTTCTATCACCCCACAGTTATATCTCGGAATATAAATTGAACTGGCATAATTGAAGTACCTCAATGTTACAGTCAAGTGTAAAGCAAATAAAATAGTTTATTTTTTTTTAAAAAATAATTGTTTTGCAGTAGCAATTTGTTTTTTATTTTGAAAACATATTTAAAAGCTATTAAAATATTACATTTTGAACATGCATGTTACCGTTTTTGTATAGCTAAAAGATTATTATGGGACGATAACCCTTCCCCTACCACAAAGTTATTGTACCTTTAAATTTCGAACTATTCCTACCTACATACAACATGCCGACTGAATCAGAATGTTGACCGAATATATCACCCAAGCTAATCCACTCGTCGGTAATATTCAGCTAATTGTGTTAACTTTCGAGATCGAACGGGACAACAATCATGGCTTCCTGTGCAAACGGCCGTCTCTATATCAACATTGACATTGGAAATGTCAACAAGTCACTTGGCGGCGTGCATGGTACAGTATGTACCTACTGACTCCAAACGGGCTCCATCTACATAATGTGTCACAAACCGCAGGCCGAAATGTACCTAATATTTGCTGTTATTACGATACGTTACTTTACGAATACATATTACTATTATTAGTTTTTAGTTGTTTTGTTACGTAAACGCACAAATGTGCCGCGAAAAATCGCAAGAGACTCTGCGACGAATAGAACAGATCGTAATAACTAATTTTCTGGCGTTCTGATTTACACTATTTGTTATTAGCCTGTCAATTTGTGTTTATTAGGCTGTGAGTAAGGTAGCTTGTAGATAAAAGTTTGTAAGGTCAAAAAATCAATCCTTGACCTAGGCATACCTTGTGTTTTACTTGTACATGCATTGTTGCTTGCTTTGGCTTGTATACGTGTATTGCCAAGACAGACTGGCTCGTTATTAAAATGCTTTGGGTTAGGTTCGGGATCATTTCATGTAATTATAAGAACAACATTAAGGCTAAAAATAAAAGGGCATACAACGTTTTGATTTAAACGATACAATAAGTTACTTTAAGCAGGACAACAGTACTCAACTATGCACTGAGCGGATTTTTTCCAAGTAATTTATCTACAAAGAACGACATGCTGCACCATACGTATTTCACATTATGTTAAAATATTTCGTTTAAAACTATAACCGAAGTTGTGTAAAAGCTATTTAATCAATGCAGAGCGAACATCAATCTTAAAAAAGTCCAGCACTACTAACAGGTGAAAAAGAAACTTATTTGACCGGATGTGCTTGACGTTGCCAAAATCAGTACGCGTTGGATGGGCACGGCTACCAGTCGCACTAAATGTATTATGCATCATTACATGTGTCGCTTTATTTTAGCTTTCTTCATAAGTACTTGATACGTTTACTATTTTACCTGTCTTTTTAATATCTAATGACGTGGCACTGCTGCTATTTGGTTATCTAACAATTGTATTTTCACAGTCGCTTGACCAAGCTACCGGATAATCTGACTGGTGTCACGTCACGTGTTTATGGCAGTCTATCGCAGTAAATTTGCGCTATGTGTACTGCAAGTGAACTCCGTCCACGGTAACAAAAATGGTGTTTTTGATCGAGGTGTTGTCTTAAGCCAATAATCAAATTAACAAACAATAGTACATGTATTTCAAAAAGTTGTCACAATCGTTTCATACTTTTGTTTGTGTGTGTGTGTGTGTGTGTGTGTGTGTGTGTGTGTGTGTGTGTGTGTGTGTGTGTGTGTGTGTGTGTATGTGTGTGTGTGTGTGTGTTTGTGTGTGTGTGTGTGAGGTCTGCTTTACGTGGCCTGCTTTCCATGACAAAGTATTTTTGTTGTTTTTACTGGACCTTTGTCGACCACACTTTGTTGCTAGTATGACAACCACGTAGTGGTAATTCGGCGGGGTATGTTAATGTCAGGCATGGAATGTTAACTGCTTCATGCCGTGTTATCAATCATGATTATTCCCATAGACCTGGGGTTGCAAGACCTTTAGAAAACAGCATTGCTCCTACAGGACGCAATTCGTGCCTAAGTATTGCTAGACATCATTCAGATAAACAAATACAAACACAAGTCCGGGGTCCAAATGTGACCCAATGTTGCTGACATAATGTTTGCATTGATAAGTAAAATGCGTATGTATTTTACAGAGATATTTTAATAATATATAAAATAAGCTTAACAAGTATTGGCAAACTGTGTTTGGTTGATTATACATTCAACGTACATTTTATGAGTTTTAATGAGGGATACCTGACTGACCTGAGGAAGTTGGTGGTATTTAAGAGGTGTGAACTTTTCTTATCGTCAGAAATATATAATCCTTTGGCACCTTGGTTCCCATAAGCTGTTTTCTTTAAGAATAACCGAATAACCGAAACAAAAAAATGTGAATTAAAGTTTTGGTAAATATGTCACAGTGACGAACACACTTAATGTTTTAAAGACTTAGCATCATCGCAATTACCTTTTAAATATTTATTTTCATCATTGTTGACAAATCGAAAAACGTCAACACATCTTTCAACCTATCACTAACCATATTATGGAGTGCATCATATCATTCCATGTTTAAGAGTGATAATCATATAAACTTATGTTTCCACTTTGTCGTCCCATCAATTATTATACTCAAAGTTATAACGACTCTGACAAAGTATGACAACGTGCACTGGAAAAGGTGTTTTGAACTGATATATACATAAGGATTACTGTGGTGATCTTTACACAAGGCTTTAATTGTGATTTCTCTTTGTTTCCAGGTTTCTCCAAGAGCCAAGATGTAGAACACGAAAACAACCCACAAAACCTTCCCCAAATGGCATATAATAGTGCACCGCAGCAGTTCCATTCTTGTAGCCAGTTCTGTACAAACCGCATTCAATTTATTAGTTTTAGAAATTGTTAAGTGCGGACCAGTGCCGCAGTTGAGGCATGGACAAGCTGGAGAAGCTGTTGTCTGGAGAGAAAGACAGCAAGGACAAGGTGGAGACGGGGTCCCTCAATGGGATCAATGGAGAGACGGCCTCGGAGGAGGGAGGGGAGGTGGACGAAGAGGACCAGCTCAGAGATGAGGAGAGGGAGAAACTAGAGAAGGTCCTCATGGGCGATCTCAACGATCTGCCACCCCTCGGCTCGAAAATTGTCCGCATCTTTACCAGTTCCACATTTACAGGTTAGTAGTTGCCTTGTTTTTTTTGTAGAGGATAATAGAACCAGACGCACCACAAGTTAGTGCTTGTCTTGCCTTGTATTTTTTGGTTGACCATAATGTAATCTTTGATTGGGTGTTATATCATTTAATTGGTTGTGGTTTCATTTGTTTGTGTGTGGTATTGTAACTAGGTGTGGTCTAATATAATTGGGTGTGGTACTATGTGATTGGATGTGGTATCGAGTGATTGTGTGTGGTATCATGTGATTTGGGGTGGTATCGTGTGATTGGATGTGGTTTTGTGATAAGGTGTGGTATCGTGATTAGGTGTGGCATCGTGTGATTAGGTATGGTATTGTGATTAGATGTGGTATCGTGATTAGGTGTGGTGTCGTGATTAGGTGTGGTATCGTGTGATTGGGTGTGTTATTGTGATTAGGTGTGGTATAATGTGATGGGTTGTGGCGTGGTATAGTGTGATTAGGTATGGTGTTGTGATTAGATGTGGTATTGTGTAATTGGGTGTGGAATTGTGATTAGGTGTAGTCTCATGATTAGATGTGGTATTGTGATTAGGTGTGGTATTATTTGATTAGGTGTGGTATTATTTGATTGGGTGTGGTATTATTTCATTGGGTGTGGTATCATGTGATTGGGTGTTATATTATTTGAATGGGTGTGGTATTATTTGATTGGGTGTGGTAATATTTGATTGGGTGTGGTATCATGTGATTGGATGTGGTATTATTTGATTGGGTGTGGTATTATTTGATTGGGTGTGGTATCATGTGATTGGGTGTGGTATAGTGTGATTGAGTTTGTTATCAAGTGATTGGGTGTGGTATCATATAATTGAGTGTGGTATCGTGTGATTGGGTGTAATATCATGTGATTGGGTGTGGTATTATGTGTTTGGTTGTGGAAGTATCTGAGTGGGTGTGGTATCATGAAATTGGGTGTGGTATCATGTGATTGGGTGTGGTATCATGTGATTGGTTGTGGTATCATGTGATTGGGTGTGGTATCATGTGATTGTGTGTGGTATCATGTGATTGGGTGTGGTATTATGTGTTTGGTTGTGGTAGTATGTGACTGGGTGTGGTATCATGTGATTGGGTGTGGTACGATGTGATTGGATGTGATATCGAGTGATTGGGTGTAGTGTCATGTGATTTGGTGTGGTATTATGTGATTGGGTGTGGTAGTATGTGATTGGGTGTGGTATCATGTGATTGGGTGTGCTATGATGTGATTAGATGTAGTATCGAGTGAATGGTTAAAGTATCATGTAATAGGGTTTGGTATCATGTGATAGGGTGTAGTATCGTGTCAAACGGCTTGATTTCCTATGTTTAACTCGGCTTGAGATCCTATCCACAACCTTTTGCACACGTTGCCGAGCTGTGTCATTCTGTGCCATCAAAACCGGTGAAATGGCTACTTCCGACCAAATGATTTTTTTCATTGTTGTACACGCAAGGCATTGTGTACCTGGCTTTTTGATGTGACAAATATCTGAGAGTGTGAATGCCGAAATGAATTAAATGACAACTATATAATTGTGGCTGTGAAAGGACGTATTAAGGAGCAGTCGATATTCAGATATTATAAGGCGTTGTAATAGGACACGGTGATAAATTTGTTGTATGGCCTACTGTCCTACTTGTGTACAGGGTAGTAAAATGGACAATACGTGTACATAGGAAATAATGAGTTGTGAAACATTGTCACTCATTATCATTTTATTAGATGGGTTAACTACGAATAGAATTGACAGAGGTTTTTGTTTAACTCAAGACACAATTAAACTTCATAGTAATAAATAAATACTTACTTTCTCGCTAGTTTGATAATAAATCAATATAAACTTCTTATGTCCGTTCCACAGAAAATATATCATAAGTCAGAAACGCGTATATGACCAAAGGAAATACAACAATAAGGTTAAATCAAGGATTACATTATTTAAAAAAAAAATTAAAAATAAAGATACTCAAATAATAAATAATATTTTTTAATTTTAATGAATGAAGAATTAAGTAAAATTGCCAAAGAAAAATTCCTTATTTTGGCTAAACGTGCTTATTGTAGAAAAGTTACACTTAATAAACTCCCATTAAATACTACTGCTACAAGGACAACAACTACTTCTGTCATTTCTAATCATTCTCGTAAGTCAGTGTTGTCCTCCATAGTAAACTTTTATAAGGCTGGAAAATTATTTGCAGAAAATTTAATTAAGAAAACACAAAATGCTTTTGGATATCTGTTCTAAAAAGCTATTTATGCTACATCGAAAGGTTTACTGTAAAAACAGAACGTGCCTTTTGAGATATACCTTTGTTTCTTAATCATAAACTGCTATCCGGAAACAAAAGGATTTTTATACAAGTTTTGTACAATAAAGGTATACGATTCATTAGAGATATCGTTAAAGACAACGGAGAAGTATTCACTTTCAGTGAAATAACTGAGAAAATAGGGGGCACTGTTAACTTATACATTATGAAGGCCTACGGAGAAGTATATATACATAAAAAAAAGAAAATAATATCAGTTGTAAGAACACTGATAAATTTAGTACAATAATGAGCTCCTATGTAAAATATTATAACAGGAAATCAACCAAATAAATTTTTTTATAGGCAGTTGACAAGTAATAATGAAAAACCAACAAGTCACAGAAAATGTGATTATTTGTTTACTAATATTACATTGCCTTGGAAAAATATATACAGTTTGCCATTCACTGTTACAAAATCTACATACTTATAATGGTTACAGACCAGAATCAACCACAGAATACTCGGTGTTAATTCACTGTTACAGAAAATGAATATAACAGAAAACCATCTATGTACTTTTTGTAAGACTGATACTGAAACCATTTTTCACCTTTTCTGGGAATGCCCAAACGTACGAACTCTGACAGAATTTATCAAACAAGAGCTTGAAAGGAAGAACCTTGATTCAACAATGTTAAAAAGTTATTACTTTATATTTGGTGTCTATGATAAAATGCCAGACAATAAAAGCTACACAATTCTTTTTCTAGAGATCAAAAGATATATTTTCTTATGTAAATACTCAATGACAAAGCCAAATACCCGAGCTTTAATAAGGAGCTTACAACTTGCATGGGAAATTAATAAGTCTCTTCTAAATAATAAATCAGAAGGTCTTTGGACAATTGTAAGAACTCTTTCAGAGTAGTATATAATAATACAATTTTTGTGCATTTATACATTTATGTTTTTGAATGGTATTTAAATAAGATAAGAATTTGCTAGGCTGTAGTACAAGATTCTGACATATGTTTTGTAGTTTGTAACTTTTCGTATTCTTGCTATATCTACTAGTATGATTTTTTAACAGTACAGAAATGTGCTGTTCTCTCCTTTCATATTTTGTGTTAAGTGGATGTATAACTGGATTGAAAGTAACAGCCGCTTATATTATGTCGATACTGTTATAACATTTGCCATTGTAAAGCTATAAATTATGTCATGCTTTATATATTTAAAATATATATGTATATATTGATGTATTGTAGGGTACATGTAGGATGGATCGCAACCTGCATGCTACCTATGACGGGGACAATAAAGTTATACCATCCAAAGAAAAAAAGAAAAGATTTATGAAAAAAAGACCTTAGTTCAAAAAAATAATAATATA
This sequence comes from Sinonovacula constricta, assembly GCA_007844125.1. Classification (NCBI taxonomy): domain Eukaryota; kingdom Metazoa; phylum Mollusca; class Bivalvia; order Cardiida; family Solecurtidae; genus Sinonovacula; species Sinonovacula constricta. Next base: position 40,233,662 of record CM017555.1, read on the forward strand.
AGGCTTCAAATAAGAAAGTTATATTGAGATAATAAATGTTCGAGATAACGCTGGCGCGACAAAACAATGAAATATTTGCTAATTGCTTCAGTGTTGATAATTCGACAGATTTGAGTAAATTTATGTACATATGATCATCCACTTTCAATACAAAGGGGCCACTGAATACGTGAGCTCCACTTACTATCTGTGGAAATTTACCTATTGGAAACACCCGTTTAACACATTTTGAAGGGTACATAAAATAAAACATTTTATCTTGTTCAAGTATTGTTTTAAGGCATTTTCTACACATCATTAACAAATCTGTTAAAATTTTTATAAGTGTTCTAAGACGTAAGAAAACATTCGTCATGGGTATCAAATTGGCGCAATTATCCATTCAACTATCGGGTTTTTTTTTCTACAAACCCTCTGTGTGTTGAAAAACTCACTATTTATTATTGTAGTAACGCCACCAAAACAATCGAAAACGATCATGAAAATAGGCGGGTCTATCGGAAAGAGTAGAGCGAAGATTGAGATAATATAACGGAAAAGGAGATAGAGTACACTTCGAAATTGGTCCAATTATTCGCATAGCGCACTGTCACCTTTGTTCAGTATTTGCAAATCTATGTTTAAACACTACATCTACAATAGTTTGACAAACACTAAGTCACGAGACTACAGAACTACGTGACATACTTGTCACCATCGATTAGCCTACATTCGGTAGTTCGATCGTACCTGTAGACTATCTCGAGTATGTCTTAACCGTATCATGCCACATTTGGTAATAGGCACAACAAAATTTTAGTTTTCTTCGCAACAAACTTAATCTATATTTTTTCCTAAGTCTGGTCAATATGTGTTCATCAAAATATGGCTTATACGTTATTTTCTTCTGTTAATATGCTGTTTGCACTATAAAACCGTTAGAGCTTAAAAATGACTGTTTTATGCGTACCTAGAATTCGGCGTAATGATTTATAGCAAATGTTACAATATTCAATTAGATATACACTCCATAGTTCAGGAGGGGCACCCGCGGAGTAATGGTAGAGTCGCCGACTCCCCTGACTGCTTAGCCTTCCACCGCGTGGTTTTGAGTTCGGCTCGGAGTGAATAATTAATTGTGTGAAGATCTTCCAGGTGACCCGCGGTGTGCCGGTGGTTCTACCCAGACATTTGTATAGGGTGTTTCTCGACAAAAAATAGCTAAACGTCCCTAAAATGACCATAATTAGTCACTTCGATGTTCAAATGTAAGCAAATGTAAAGTATTAAAAGGACAGACCCATGTTTCAAAAAAAAAGGTTCACTTATTTTTGACAACCCCCTGTACACACAGAGCTCTGATTCAACATTTCATATACATTACCTGGTCGGTTAAACGCAAATTACATTCGGGTATAAGTTTTGTTTATTAACAACAGTGAGTATTCATCAATGTATTTTATTGAATAGTTAATCTAAATTTAAAATAAACTGACCGGACCTGGTAGCGCAATCGGTAGAGCGTTGGCTTCAGGTACGGGAGGCCCCGGGTTCGATCTCGGCCCGTGACATACCAAAGTCGTTAAAAATGGTAGTGGTATAGCTCCCTTGCTAACGCTAAAACAAATATACACGTAGTTCCACGACTGGTTGACCCGGTGTCAGGATAATGTGACTGTGTGTGGTTTCATGCCAGGTGTTCACGGCATGCTATACCCAGTGAAGGCAGCACTGCTTCAAGTGGACACCGTCTCCAGATAACTAAAAAAACTGTTGGTGGGACGATGAATCCAATAAACAAATAAACAATAAAATCAACTGAAATAAAAGGTACATGAGCAGGAAAGTTAATACATAAAAACGTTTCAATATGACATTGTTTTAAGGTACTTTTAAATTAACATCAAAATCTGGTCTTTCTTAAAATTAACATTATACCACGCGTCTTCATACAACATGATAAATAGGTTATTTTGATTTCCGACGTATACCTCACATGTCTATGATAAATAGGTTATTTTGATTTCCGGTACATGCCTCGCGGTTTTACAATGTACCTACAGTTGTTACAATGTCAAATCTCATGCGATATTGTGTGTCTTTGATTACGCAATGTTGAAGACGATGATGATGTCTGCCTCGCATGTCTTTGATAACTAATTTAGTTTGATTTCCGACGTATGCCGCGCGTGTCTTTGAAAACTAATATATTTTGATTTCCGACGTATGCCGCGCATGTCTTTGATAACTAATTTACTTTGATTTTCGACGTATGCCGCCCATGTCTATGAAAATAGTTTATTTTGATTTCCGGTGTATGCCTCGCAAGTCTATGAAAAATAGTTTATTTTGATTTCCGACATATGCCTCGCATATCTATGATAAATAGTTTATTTCTTCGATTTCCGACGTATGCCGCGCATGTCAATGATAAATAGTTTATTTTCATATCGGTGCCTGCCTCGCATGTTTATGATAAATAGTTAATTTTGATTTCCGATTTATACCTTGTATGTCTATGAAAAATAGTTTATTTTGATATCCGACGTATGCCTCGCATGTTTATTTGAGTACCCAGTGTTTGCCTCACATGTCTATGATAAAAAGTTTATTTTGATTTCCGGTGCATGTCTCGCGGTTTTAAAATGTAACTACAGTTGTTACAATGTCAGAAATCATGCGATGTCGTTCGTTTTTGATTACGCAATGCTGGAAAAACAGCCAATTATAAATACAGGTTACATAACAAAACTACATTTATAGAGTATATTTGTTATCCAAAAATACAATTGACATGCTAATGCACTAACACTGTATGAAGTCACGACATTACAATCTGTCAAATCCTATCAGAACATAATCAGAACTAATGCACATTTTGTGTTAGGATTCAATCAAACTTGCCAATGCATCATGTTCCTGCCAGCATCAGGATTGCATAATTCACTCACAAAACACACCGTGATTGATGCTATCAGCAAACAAAACTTCACATACATGATCATTGTTTATTATCTGTTATACGAACCACCAATTGCAGTTAAGCTTGCTTGACGCATGCATCTTTTATAGCAGATACAATGATATATTCACCAAAATAAAATGGCACTAACATTACGTACAACACGCCAAGCTCTCTTTTCATAAGGCCAAGCGGCTTTGGAACTAACCTTACATGCTGAACGTCAGCATATACTTATTAACTCGAGCATCTATTGAGAAACAATACAATAAGGCGCTGATAAACATTTACAAAACACTTCAACAAATAGTTGATACATTTCCACATATCACTCTGAACACGATTTGTTTCAGCACGGGTTCGAACCCGCGATCTTTTCAATGCCGTAAGCAATACTTTATCGGGACAGGTTACACCCTATGGTTTTGCGTATCGCTTATAATATAAAATGCAGTCTATCTGATATTTTCCAGACACGACCATAGAGAGGAATGCTCTGATGGAAAAGGTCTACCCTAAACTGAAAAGTGACCTGAGAGAACGGTACGGCTTGGAGTTCCAGGTAAGTCACGTGATGCGGGACAGTGAGAGAACGGTATGGCTTGGAGTTCCAGGTAAGTCACGTGATGCGGGACTGTGAGAGAACGGTACGGCTTGGAGTTCCAGGTAAGTCACGTGATGCGGGACTGTGAGACGGTACGGCTTGGAGTTCCAGGTAAGTCACGTGATGCGGGACCGTGAGAGAACGGTATGGCTTGGAGTTCCAGGTAAGTCACGTGATGCGGGACTGTGAGAGAACGGTACGGCTTGGAGTTCCATGTAAGTCACGTGATGCGGGACTGTGAGAAAACGGTACGGCTTGGAGCTCCAGGTAAGTCAGCCTCCATTGTATGTCAGTGAAGAATTAGTTAAGAGTTAGTGGATAAGATGCTTAGGCATGGTCATGGACTTAAGACAAACGCTTTCTTACCTTTGGCAAAGGGAAAGCAGAGAGTTTTAGTCATTTGTGAGATCGTATTTTCTTCATCCTTAAATGGTTGGATTTTGTATTGTCAGTAACATATGCTGGTTTAGTGTATATTTATCACAATAACCGATTTGAATGAATCATTAAATGAATGTGAAATGTAAAATGCAGCTTAAATGTCATATAAGCGCACATCAATGATTTTTTTTGTTGGCGTTAACGTTATTGGTTCACGTTATTGGTTCACGTTCGGCAACAAGGCATATACGGATAAAACAATATCAAATTAACAGAAAAACAGCAACAAAACCAACAACAGCAAACAAACAGCAATTGCTGGACTGGACAAATATTGATCGATTTGCATTGCTAGGGCAACCATGTTTGATAATTGATTACCCTTTATTAATTTGTATTTTTATCATGATATCCCCACCTTGCACGTCAAACTAATAACCCCGGACCTATAACGAGACGTCTGTTGACTGAATTTCCAGTTAAAAGCATTTCCAAATACCTTCATTCTTCTGATCGTGCGGTTAGATTAGCTCTATCACCATCATAAACACTGTAATGTCAATAATCCAAGATTAGGACTCGCGGACAAACAGCGCGGATCCTAACCCCACGCTTCCGTTGCTAGGGAGACATACAGGACGGACCAGCGACCACTGCTCGCGCCGATGTGACGGACTCAATTAATTGGTTCTAATTGGCGATAAATCTCCATGAAGGGTTTTCTGATGACATTTTCCGATGTTCATGGGACGACAGATAATCGCATTATTGGCAGACTTGTTTATTTACTCCGTTGAGTTTCGTTTAATAATGGCAGTAAAAATAACATCATGCAATTGTTGAATTTTATCGACAGATCCACGACAGCTCGCCTGTTTAAACGTTTACATGTACAACAATTACATGTATATAATATGTAAATGGTCACAGGGGCCACAGGGTAGCCAAAGGATACAGGCAGACAAGGCGCCGCAGGACAAAGAAAGAAAAAGAAAGAAAAAAGAAAGAAAGAAAGAAAGAAAGAAAGAAAGAAAGAAAGAAAGAAAGAAAGAAAGAAAGAAAGAAAGAAAGAAAGAAAGAAAGAAATAAAGAAAGAAAGAAAGAAAAAAGAAAGAAAAGAAAGAAAGAAAAAAGAAAGAAAGAAAGAAAGAAGAAAGAAGAAAGAAAGAAAAAAAAAAGAAAGAAAAAAGAAAGAAAAAAGAAAGAAAAAAGAAAGAAAGAAAGAAAGAAAGAAAGAAAGAAAGAAAGAAAGAAAGAAAGAAAAAAAAAGAAAGAAAAAAGAAAGAAAGAAAGAAAGAAAGAAAGAAAGAATAAAGAAATAAAGAAAAAAGAAAGAAAGAAAGAAGAAAGAAAGAAAGAAATAAAGAAAGAAAGAAAAAGAAAGAAATAAAAAAGAAAAAAAAAAAGAAAAAATAAAGAAAGAAAGAAAGAAAGAAAGAAAGAAAGAAAGAAAGAAAGAAATAAAGAAAGAAATAAAGAAAGAAAGAAAAAAAGAAAGAAAGAAATAAAGAAAGAAATAAAAAATAAAGAAAAAAAGAAAAAATAAAAAGAAATAAATAAAAATAAATAAATAAATAAAGAAATAAATAAATAAAAAAAAAAAAATAAATAAATAAATAAAGAAAAAAGAAATAAATAAATAAAGAAAGAATAAATAAATAAATAAATAAATAAATAAATAAAATAAATAATAAATAAAAAAAAATAAATAAATAAATAAATAAATAAATAAATAAATAAATAAATAAATAAATAAATAAATAAATAAATAAATAAATAAATAACAAAATGAGCATAACTTCTTAAGGGTTCAGTTATTATTTTGCTTGGTGGCAATAAATATTGTTCGTGCCTTTGGTGTTTTGGTTCTTTCTTACTAATCAAGAGGTGTTTATAATAATGGATAAAAACAAACAAACGTGGGTTGGCAGGTACATCTACTTCCAACTAGCCCTTATCCACAATTTTAATATGAGGAAATATGACAAAAAGTCCTATGAACAACGTATACCGCACTTGGCAGCATTAACATGCCATATAAAAAAACAAATGCAACATATTACACCCTTTTAGCCTGCAGATTTGAAAGCATTGTTCTTTTTTACTCGTTTAAGTCATTAAAAGCATGATTACTGTTAAAACTATATGAGCACATTATACGTTGACAACATAAATATGTATATGCTTGTTCTCAATTAAGAATAGGCCTTAAAACCTAAGTAAAATGTTACAAATCAATGGATTTAAGACAACTACTAGGAAGTTGGAAACTGCTGAGTTTTCAAAGGCTGCTTTTTGTACCATGACAAGAATCAATCTCAGTGATATTCTGAGTGTTTTATATAGTAAGATATATAGTTGACACAATACTATTTTTGTCAAAGTAATCAGTATTGCCGTCTGTCTGCATTTGTTTATACGGATCTCTGAGCTGTGCCTTTTCAATCTCGATTTCTTTCACCCGAAGCACTGTTTCATGGGACGGCGCCATCAGCTCGGTGTGTCGTGATGATAACACGTTCGTAAACAATCAGCTATTCGCACGACTCCGGAAACAAATTATGAATATCAGGCAATTTTCCTTTTTACGATCGCGTATCAATAGATAACCGCACAAAAGCAATCATGGCGGAACTCTGATAACGACAAATAATTGGCAGTGAAAAAGGCACTTTCACCATCACCAATTGCTATTAATAACTTGTCGATGACTGGTAACTTAAAGACTACTTTATATCGGCTACCTGCCTTATTTAAAACTTATGTATTGATATTAATGTTATTCCTGGATTTATACCGGCCACAATAGCTCAGGTGGTAGAGCATCGGCTTGCGGATCGGGAGGTCGTGGGTTCAAACCGCGACCGGATCAAACCAAAGACTTTAATGTTGGTAGAAGTGGCTTCCCTCCGAACGCTCGGGGCTAAGGGGACAGCATTACGCCTGACTCGTCGGTGTCAGTATAATGGACCGGCCGGGTTCAGTCCCTGGGCACCTCATAAGTGCCCCTTTGTTATAATGATAGAAATGTCGCTGCACAGTATCAGCAAAATGCCGGCAAATCACCTTCCATTCCTGGATTTATTGTGGTCGAGTATTAAAGTTGCCATAGGTTTCTGTTTCCTAAATGAATCAGTACACACATACAGAATACGGGCTGTTAAACTTTCGGTTAATACAATCTCGATAGGTAACTAGTACATTCAGATTATCTCTCGAGATAGATATAGTCACTGTTGTCTCAGAAAATGTTAATGGGAGCGTAAACGAAAAACTAATGTTAGTTTTAATACTAACATTTTATTGCATATCAATTACACACATACATTGTGTTAGGCAGTAAATGATTCCATTTTCCTGTTCGGTCAGTGTGGGCTCATATTCCGTACGCCTTACGCGGTCAGATTACCTGTACAGAAAATATGTGTTCTCAGTGAAGTCTTGTGTGACGTTTTGCTTGCGACTCTTCTATTAAGGTAAGAGGGGCCTAATTAGCCAATGCTGTCTGAAACGGCGATGTTTGGCGACATCGAGTTCGTAAATGCCCTCGGCAGTATCCGACACGTTCTCCGGAACTAATAGGATTTGATCGTAGCAAACATTTTTAATCATTATTTTTTTATGTATCTTGCAAATATTGATAACATTTTTTTCAAACAAGTAATAATTTCAACAAAAAATATCTCATATTTCTTTAAATAAAAAAATATTCACCAAAAAATTGGGATCCCAAAGCGTGACGTTATATTTTCGGAAAATACCAAAATGGCGGACAGAGACAGCAGAGCAATCGTACCTACTCGGCGATCTCCGGCAAGCTTCGGATATTTTCGGATTATGTAGAGGACGGAATTACCCGAGGAGTTCCGAGTGACAGTAGAGGTCGATATGTGAAACGGAAAACATTAAAATCAACGATTTAAGTTCTATTGTAAACAGATACACATTCAGAAGTCAGTTTTAATCAGATCTGTAAAAGATCTTTGTGAAACATAAAGGTATTGTGCAAAATTGTGACAGAAAATATTTTCACAGGTTTGTTGTTGATGTTGTTTTGTTAAGAAAAACATGGAATATGACAATTTAAAAGCTAATATTTCAAAAACTAAACGGTGAAAGTCTGTATTTTTTTGTTATGTGATTGGTATATGTATAAAGCAAATTTTGATATGCATTTTATAAATATACTGGTATAATTAAAATATTTAGAAACTCTGAAAGTTTGTGTATGTTTCTGTGTCAAGGAAATTTTCCGAGGGGGTATAGATGCCTTTTTCAGTGTAAAATCATCAAATGTTTGTACTTGAACAATATAAATGAGTTCTTTTTAATGTTTAGGGTTATGCTTATAAAGTTACACCACTGATGCAAAAATATATTATAGTTTTGAACCCCCAAATTAGACTTTTTAGCAATAACCACTTGTAAAAAATGGTCCTGGGACAAGGCGAGGGGGTCACCCTATTCAAATGTGATTTTTTCAAAAACATGACGGTGAAATTCTTTCATATTTCATTTTTATATCTGATATATGATATTTATCACTATGGACATGCTTAGTTAAGGATTCTTAATAGCTTCTTTTAGGCCCCTCTTACCTAAAATATAAATTATACGTGTTAGAAATACAAGTGTAACAGTTAAAATATGTTTAATATTCGCAAGCTCATACTACACCCGAAAATTCGAAATCTCACCGAATGTACGAAGACCCGAACACAATTACTCATACCAGTAAAATAAGTTTCTCTCCTCTGCAGGTCGTAGATATGCGGTGGGGTGTCCGAGATGAAGCCACTGACGATCACATGACCACCACCCTATGCATGCAGGAGATTGACAACTGCCAGAGACTGTCCATTGGGCCAAACTTTATCGTGAGTCAGATTACCGTGAATGTTTGCATTGCTTTTTTGTTATAATTAAGTTGCATACTGCAAAAACAGCACGGTTCGGGATTTAAAAATATTATTTTTATGGCTACAATTATATAATGTGTTCGCACTTTCTGCAGTGCTGCTTTTATATATATCCATAAACAAACAAGATGCTGTGCCACAATTCCAGAGTTCCGTGGTATTTCCATCGAAGAACTGTCCGACTATATTGACTAGATCTGCTTGATAAAACAATAGACATCACTAAATCTCTCCCCCGCACGAATACAAGCTGTCCACCCACCTACTACCCGGCCATGTCGCATGTTGACGCAACTAAACCCTTCAATTGTTATAATTCCAGTACCTGGGTCAATATATCTGTACTGGGCTACCTGGGCTGTCCCGGCAGCCATAGAACCCAATCAGGGGCTTTATCGGCCACACAGGTGGCAGGACACTTCATCCAGATAAGAACTGAGAATAAACGTCAACATTTCATTTCATATCTCTTATTGTAATATTTTTATTTTTAACATATCTACACAATATTATAAAAACTTACTGTATTGTAGAAATGTAGAACAAAATATGTTACTACATGTACAAACATATCAGGACCAAGAGATAGAATTTAACAAATGCTCACAGCTGTTAGTGCAAAATGTTTATTTTAGTCATGAAAGCAGTAAAACTTGTTTTATTATATTTTATATCGTTTTTTTATATAAATATAAACAATAAGAAGTTGTGTTCGCTAGAAATTTTATAGGGTTTTTTTTATTTATGGCAAGAAAATAAACAAAATGTTTGTTAACGTAGTTTATTGTCAATGTTATTTTTAAGTCTTTAATGCATCAAAGCCAAATGATTTGTTAAGAGTGTGTAATATGGATATTATAACCAAAGGACGCTATATATAAGACTAAAATAACATATATTTATACAATAACAATTCGTGTGAAGATATATGACTCTTTTATAGCATTGATCCCATTTTTTTCTGAACCAAAGTCTATAAATTGTATGTTGCGTCGAAGTTTGTAAAACTTCCAGATACGGTCTCGGGTTAAGTGGTGTTCAGTCAATGTTTTTATCAGGAGCTCTGTTTGTTTTTGCGGCCATCAGGCAGTTCGCACTGATAACCTAAAATCATTGTGTGGAGTAATTTTCGTAAATATAGACAAACCTACAGAAAAAAGCATGCACCTACCGAAATAAAAGCTCGAACAATATTGTCAAGGATCAGTCTTTATCTTTCTCTAATAATTCTTTACACAGTTGTGTCATGGCTGTTGAATAAGGCCTGATCCCCCACATCAGTTCTGCGGATTCCAACATACATCACGACCCAACTAATCCGGTATCGATTTGAGCTAGTGAATGTAAAAATCTTTCAACTTTATTGATTGTTTTGTTATGATAAAGTTTATCACTGAAATATCTAATGGTGTTTGTTGTATTATATTTCGTGGTGACGTTAAAAACCGAACTCTGACAGAATTGGAAATACTCAGTGACTTCTTACTCAGTTGAAAGCCATTCACAGAAGAGCTAACATTTTCACCATTAAACGTTTTAAACTGCAAGCAGCAGTCGATTTTATTTGTTTCATCAATATGAAGGCAAATTTGAAATTTGTTATTCGCAAATCTGAACATACTGAGCAGTATATATTCAAAATACGAAAATTCATTGCAGATCTAGTTATAGAAACAAGAGATTGTTTTTACTTTGCTCGACTAGGAACATATCACACCTTCCTCACAAGTGACCAGAAGATGACATTCGTTAAAGCCTGTTTACTCCTATTGCAGTACGTTGTTAGACATATGTTGTTACCGTCTTAACAAGCCAGCTTCCGTGCTGGTTTTCGCTGTGATTGCTCTGTGATTTTAAGATGTGATGTGGTTTCTGTTGGAGCATAGGATCGTAGTGTTAAGCTCCCATTTAACGTCTTTCGTTTTCTGCTGTTTGGCTTCGTGTATCCGGGATTATGATACATTCTTTCCGACGGAAAAACATGCAGCTGATGTGACAAAGGGCATTGTGCCCCTCCAATCAATAAGTTTTGTTCACGTACATCTCCCCACAAACTGCTGGATATTTATATTAAACCCTGTTCAGATTGATGGCTTGAAACCTGCCAAGATCTCACTTGTAGTAACAGCCTATCAAAACGAATCCACTTACACATCCTATTATCTGAGAGATACACACCACTTAATATGAGGGATACACATCCCATTATCTGAGGGATACACACCACTTAATCTGGGGGACACACACCACTTAATCTGAGGGATACGCATCCCATTATCTGAGGAATACACACCACTTAATCCGAGGGATACACATCACTTTATCTAAGGGATACACACCACTTAATCTGGGGATACACATCCCATTATCTGAGGAATATGAACCCATTTAAACTGAGGAATACACATCCCTTTATCTGAGGGAAACAAAACCCCTTTCTGAGGGATACACATCCCTATATCTGAGGGATACACACCACTTAATCTGAGGGATACACACCACTTTATCTGAGGGATACACACCACTTTATCTGAGGACTATACATCCCTTAATCTGAGGAATATACATCTCTTAATATGAGAAATATACATCCCTTAATCTCAGAGGATACACATTCCATCCCTTCATCTGAGGGATGAACACATCCCTTTATATAATTAATATAATTCTACGGATATATACCTTATAATCTGAGGGATACGCATACCTTTATCTGAGGGAAACACATCCCTTAATCTGAGGACTATACATTCCTTAATCTGAGGAATATACATCTCTTAATATGAGGAATATACATCCTTTGAACTCAGGGATACACATCCCATCCCTTCATCTGAGGGATGAACACACCCCTTTATATGAGGGATACACAACCCCTAATTCAACGGATATATACCTTATAATATGAGGGATACGCATTCCTTTATCTGAGGGATATACATTCCTTTATCCGAGGGATACACATCCCTTAATCTGAGGGATACACATTCATTTATCCGAGGGATACCCATAACTTTAACTGAGGGATGCAGATATCTCTATCTTTATTGAGAGTTGCAGATTTTGGCATGTTCTGAAGCTAAGCTTAATATAAAATTACAATAAGAGCACGCCAGGCGGAGCAAAATACGACCGTCAATTGAGCAATTTAACTTCTGTGCACTCTTGTGCAATGCAGTATGGCAAAGTTTTATTCTGCCGTCTGGGATATTGCAAGAAAAACTGAAATTAAAGTAGAATAACATAACAAAAGTTTTTACTCTGCCAAACTGCTGTTTACTATTGTGCAATGCACTCTGGCATGATTGTGGACTGCAATCTGTTTAACTGACAAAAATCAGAGGGGAATAACTTTACAAAAATGTTCATGAGAGTAATAGCATTTGTGTCGAAAGGGGTGTTACTCAAAAAGTAGAAGAGCAAAGTGACGGTTCTTGTACACTGCACTCCGTTTAAAAACATCTATCCACCTATCAAGTTTCAAGTCAATACTTTTGATAATGTAGGAGTATGGTCCAGACAAACCCCATGACGAAAATTAAACTAAAGGGGAGTAACTCCAAAATCATGAAGTGTGCAGTGACGGTTCTTGTGCAGTGCACTCCGTCTCTTCTAGACCTAACCACCTGTGAATTCTTAAGTCAATAGCTTTGAAAACGTATGAGTTATGCTCCGGACAAGAAAATTAAACAAAGGGCAAAACTCCAAAATCATGAAGTACAGAGTTACGGTTCCTGTGCATTACACTTCGTCTAAATAAGGCCCATCTTATATCAAGTCAAAAGCTTTAAAAATATAAGAATAATGCTTCCGAAAACAAAATTCAACAAAAGGGAGTAACTCCAAAATCATGAAGTGCAGAGTGTTGGTTCTTTGGGCACTGTACTCCGTCTCAATGAGGTCTATCCAACTAGCAAGTTTCAAGCCAATAGCTTTGATAGTGTTGGAGTTATGCTCTAGACAAAAACATTAAACAAAGGGGAAATAAAGTATTAGTAATCATGAAGACCAGAGTGATGGTTCTTGTGCACTGCACTTCGTCTGAATGAGACCTATTCACCTACTACAGTTAATAGGCCTAGTAAATGAATGTCCATAGGTTAAACAGAGAAGCAACATGCATGTATAAGCACAATTAAACGGATTTTTTTTATTAGTTTAAAGTATAATGAGTGCGTGCGTCAATGGATGACCCCTCTGATGACCCTCATTTGTTATGTATAACTCTTATTCTAAGTTACCAGAAGTTGTGATTGAACGCCATCGACGCCTAAGAGTTTCTTTCTTGTATTCTACCCACAACCGATTATCACCTTTTATTACCGTTTATTAACGTGATTTATTACCATACACACCCTAAAGATTCCTCTATTACCAGGTGTTCTTGGGCCAGAAGTACGGGTACCGACCCATCCCGACCCACATCGACGCCGAGGAATTTCTCATGCTGCGCGAATGTATGGCTGAAACGGACGAGGTGGAGCTAGTGGACACGTGGTATCAACGTGACGACAACACGGTTCCGCCCGTATTTATCTTGCAGCCAATCAGCTCCATTCTTACAAATTTCAACAATAAGGTTAGCCCTTATTTCAATAATAATAGTATAATAGCATGAAAACATTTATTACAAAGATGAACTTATTTAGACGATTTAAATCGATTAAAGACCGAGTATTGAATTTGAGTTTCGTGGATAATTCAGTGCTTGAAAATAGTAGTTGACGCATGTATTCGTTGCTACTAACATAACTCCTGACTATAAAGCTCAAGTTTACAACATTCACTAGTCAAAACCGCGCTTTTTTCAATTGTTTACAAAGTATCTTAAGGAATCACCGTGGCTATATTTATCGCGGCCCAATGACGCGTCAAAGGGTCATGCGACTTTCCTTACAGGTTACACGACACTAAAAATATTGTTATTTACTCTAAAGTAATTGTCACAATTTTGGAAGCAATTTAACAGCAACCGTTTCTTTGGGAACACCAAAACTATAATATTGTGAGAAAGACCAATGCATTACCTTATTAATTCGCCTCTGCGAAGGAAAGTTATGTGTCGCAAAGATGGCTTTCCTCCATCGAAAACACACACCGTAATTTTTGCATAATGTACCCGCCTGTTTTTTTAAATGAAATAATCAGTTCCGGTCTAAATGGATCAGTCCATAATTGAGCATATGAGTGCAGTTATTTTGCGTTTTCAAATTCTACAATGTTTAAGCTTTGTTTTGCTATAATACGTTTAATCGTAATAAACGTCTTTTTTAAATATGATGGACATCTGGATTCTGCATTTAAATGTAATTTGTTAAATACTTCTTCACGTTACTTTTAATCCCCACCCCCACCTCACCCCTCTTGTAATCGATTTACACCTAGCAGAGTTGATTAAATCAAAACTCGTAGGTTTTGCAATACATTTCAGACAGTGCAACATCTTGAGTTGTGCAGCATTTTAAGGTTATTGATAGGTTATATCTAGCCTGCCAAATTAGACTGATCTTATACCCCACCCATGCCAAATTAGACCGATCTTATACCCCACCCATGCCTAAATCGTTTTGTTTTCCTTTCCGTGGGGTACATACTTGACCTAATTATTAAATATCGTGTTTACACCTCATACATTGATGACGCCAGTTTGTCAGCAAAGAAACTGAGTGATATTTAATGGAACAATTATAATGAATTGATCATTTCAAACGGAAAATAAACCCTCTCGTCTTATACGGTTAATCTTGTTTCCATAAAATACTTTCCCCATTGATTTTCTAAGGAAAGCCAGTGACTGGAGCCGACAATCAAACACAGCTATTATGTATGGTGTTGCACGGGTAACCGCAATAAAACATACCGGAAACGTGGGCCGGAAACGTCCCTATTTACAGGAACGCAATGATTATATAATAGCCAACAATAAAATCTAGCCGTCAACATTAAGTGGCTCTATATACAGTCGGTAGACGGTGTTCCCATCCGTGCCATGCTGCATAACCTCGCTTCCTGGTCGGTCATCGAAGTGCCTCATTGCCGGGACACCTAGCGTCAATGACGCCTTCCTTTTAATTAATCATCCCAATTAATTGGTTACATTGATTAATTAATTGGCTCTATTGATCAGTTGGGCGGAAATACGTCACGATTCGCGTGGTATCTGTAGCAGCTGTCTCTTCTAGAAGTTGCCAGCAGGTGGCGCGGTTGTAACATTTCTCAGATCTCTCACAAGCACTGACGGGTATTAATACAACTCATATCATTCCTCATCACTCTCTAGTTAAACATTTTATTACACACATACACAACGTATATTGGTATCAGCAACAGAGGAAATATAAGTCTATTTATATCACCAGTTTATTGTGCATTGAGCTTATTTCTATTCCGTCATATAACCGTCATTTTATACCTTTTTTATTAAACTAACAAGCCAATTTATAATAAGCGGGTCATGGAATCTATAGCTACTTTGATTTACATATTGTAAGCATATTCACGTAAAGGTTTCACGACATCGGTAAAGTCAACATTTTAGCTATATCAATATAAATTAATATTTCCTTTGTCCTCTGTTTCTTATCTTGGAAACTATCCTAGAAGGATCATTTGATAAATGCAGTGAATTCTAAATGTTAAAACCCACATCCTCCATGTATCGCTATTTAACTCCGTCACTTACAGTCGTGGATCAGTGTGGTGCCAGATCTCTTTATACATGGTCGAATAAAATTTTAATCACATATGACAACACGCAATTCATTTAAAGGATTGTAAGGTCTATTGTTGTCATCGATGTGTATTGTTTTCTGGAAATTTGATCTACAGTTATCTCGACAATGCTTCGAATGGCCGATCTATAGATGATAGTTTACGATGGCTTTGTATGTGTTTTTTAATCTAATTAATTTACTTACGTAATCAATACTTGAAATCGTCGCATTTCGGTTGGTTATCACTAATTATGATACTGCATCAGTTGGGTCCAAACTCGTCCGACCCGGTTGCGCAATCGCAAGAGCCTCAGCTACAGGTATGGGAGACTCCGAGTTCATATCCTGACCGCGACATACTTAAAGATAGTATCCGACAGTTGGAAACAAGTTTTGTCCCCTCAAACAAAATAGTGTTACCCGAAAACATCCCATGATATGCTGTTTATTGTTATCTTACATCTTTGTGAAAAGTGTAAAATAACACTCAACTCGTAATGACAAACAGGTAGGGCCTATCCGCGTCACGCTGCACAGTTAGCTTTTTTTTTTAAACTAACAAGACCACGTGACAACTTATTTCTGAGATTAGGTTATATGATCAACCGGGTAATCTGCTCTGACGTCGATATCTCTGTATAGCTAAAATTCCCATCGTCTATTCAAAGATTAAGAAATGATAGACATCTAATGCAATATATTTTACGAATTGTACTGTCTAACAATTGTGATTATAAACAGCATTTACTTACCTTAAGGTATAAGTTCATAAGCACGTATGCACAAATAGCACAGAACATGGAATAGGCGTTGTTACATTTGTTTAGTCATACTGTCGGTTACTACCTTTAAGAGCCTCTTTAAATAATAAATAAAATCATTCGATACTCGCTATCGAACTGCAAACTTCGTTGGACTGAGGAAATCATTTCGACATATCTAGAATTGATGTTGTCGAAAGTGAGCGACATTCACTTACTGTTACTGGCCTCAAAAGCTCAGGTG
The DNA here is from genome assembly GCA_007844125.1 of Sinonovacula constricta. Taxonomy (NCBI): domain Eukaryota; kingdom Metazoa; phylum Mollusca; class Bivalvia; order Cardiida; family Solecurtidae; genus Sinonovacula; species Sinonovacula constricta. Next base: position 40,250,225 of record CM017555.1, read on the forward strand.
GTAGAGCGTCGGCTTGCCGATCGGGAGGTCGCGTGTTCGAACCCCGGCCGGGTCAAACCAAAGACTTTAAAGATGGTAGTAGTAGCTTCCCTCCTAACGATCGGGGCTTAGGGGACAACATTACGCCTGACTCGTCGGTGTCAGTATAATGGACTGGCCGGTTTCAGCCCCTGGGCACCTCATATGTGCCCCTGTGCTACAGTGATAGAAATGTCGCTGCACACTATTGACAAAAATGCCGGCAAATCCCAATCCCTCACTGTCGGTCATTAATGTCTGCGTTTTGTACCATTTTCTAGTAAAAGGATTGTTAGTGTACCAGCTGGAATTAGTTCGATAATCGTTCATAAAAACAAATTAAAGCCAGAAATTATCCACCAAATACGAAAAGACTTGTTGACAATCCATATTCGAATACATTTTGTGAAAAGCTTGTTAGTTAACATTCTAAATTTCGCGGCCTACGTACATCAAGGCCAAACGCTGTTAACCATGGAACTTGCGGACATAAGGCGACGAAGGTGCCATGTTGTTATCATATACATACTGTCCTCGGTATGTTTCATATGACAAATGGCAGTCAAAATGTTAGAGACTCAGTTGAAATTGTAGCACAAATTGTGTTTGGTGAAAAGTTTGATTTTGAGAATACATGTACTTTCTGACAGAGACAGCGGCGTCTGATGGAGGCAGATCAAGCCACCTGGTGGGACATCATGGGGAAACTTCAGAGAACGCTCCGCAAGGCGGCGCAAGTGCTCTTCGTGGCCAAGAAGATAGACCGGGAGCAGATGCACAACTACTTTATGTCAGGTATCCGAAATGTTGCGATATGTCAAGTGATCAAATGTTTCTCTATATCCGTTAATCGAAATGTTGCGATATGTCAAGTGATCAAATGTTTCTATATATCCGGTAAGCGAAATGTTGCGATATGTCAAGTGATCAAATGCCACTATATATCTGGTAATCGAAATGCTGCAATATGTCATGTGATCAAAATGCTTCAATACGTGCACTGCACTATATTAGGTAATTAGAATGTTGCAATATGTCAGGTAATCACAAGGATGCAATAAATCAGCCAATCGCAGTTCTACAACGTGTCAGCTAATCGCAATGCTACAATGTGTCAGGTAATCAAAATACAGTCACAAAAAATAGGTAATCGAAATACAATGCCAAATGATCTGAATGCTGCTATTTGTCAGTCCATTACGGTTTTCGGTATTGTTTGTACAAAGCCTTCCTAAAGCCTACAAAAACCAGATTTCTTAACAATGAAGTGTTTTGTGGTCTCCATCTTTTCTGCACCTATGTTTAAATACCGTCGAATTGTATATTGATATATGTTTACTTCCTTCTTTAGAGAGAGTAAATGACATTCGCTTAAACATATCACAAGCAGTATTTGAGATTCTATTGAGGGAAATATCTTTTTGATATTTGGAAAGTTTCTTCACAGGAACAAATCTTGACCCCTGGATTTCAGACTAATGACTAATGAGCCATGAATTAGTAATGTTTAATTATGATAAAAGTTACAAAACTGGTTTATATGTTATAAACCTATTTTTAGATTTACACATCGATCAACATCATGTATGCACTCGTTTGTAATTGTTTTATTAAGTACGTATAAAGTAACCGATAAATCAGACCTACAGAAATATAAACGTGTTTGAAAATACCGATATTTGTTATATTCTCTATTTCCTACAGTGACAGAAAGGGAGATTACTCGGGGTATCCTAAAGGCCAAGAACGTGCAGGACCATTGTCTGGCGTATATCCGAGAGATTGAGAATATTAACATCACGCTGCTAAGGTCAGCAACAAATCTATTAAAAGAAAGAGCAAGGATGTGAGACATTCCAAGCGCCGTAGAGAGCATGCGCTTTAAACAAGAGGAATGCTTTCATGCTGACAAACACTTAATTTATACAATCGGAACTCCTCGGGTAATTCCGTCCTCGTGACAATCATCCCTCGGAAGTATCTTGTGCAATAATACTTAATGAAATCATGATCGTTTTGTTCGCCGGAAGTCGGAAGGGGAATATGCCTAAGTAGTTCGCACAAAACATAAACACTGCTATCGTTTGGCAGCTGCGTGACTGTTGCGCTGGGTAAATTAAAATCAGACGATTTAAATTTGAAGCCGCCACAAATTGAAGTTTTACTTGCATCGTACTGTAGTGAGCTGTCAACCGAGCTGCCATCTTTGTTTTGACGTCTGTCTCAAAAGAAGTCCCATTTAGATAAATGGCCGAGGTGATCCGACTACCTACATACATCCGATAGATGATTCGTGAATTATCCGAGGTGTTCCGATTGTCTATTTATACTGTCAATTCATTACATAAATATTTTAGAGTAACGAACAGTTACTCCAATTGAAACTAGACTATCTGCTACTTTGCTTTCTTCCTTGCTGTCTGCTGCATCTGTAATTACAAGCTGCATTGCTAACATCGGCATACTCGGGGTTTTTTTGTTAAATAAGACGGTGCCAAACGGCTGCGTATTCCTATTACTGCCAGCTCCTTTTTATACTTGCAAACTATACGTTATTGTTTCAAGCTATGATGCTAAAAAACGAAAGAGTCGGTTCTTTTCTAAAAAAAGATCCTCACGGAACAACTGCATTATCGTGTCATTGCTACACTATCGTCCCTATTATTCCATAAGAGGTACCGCTCAAAAACGGAAAACTCGGTTCTTTTCTGTGAAAAGGGCTAACAGAACTACTACGACATCGTGTCATTGACCGCTCCGCTATCATACCAACAAAAATGCAGTCCATAAGAGGAATAAAGGACAAAAAATAATTAAAGAAACACGGATTTTGTTTGCAAAGATGGGACCGTCCACCTTATACAGTCCCATCTGAAATACGGATCACTTCTTCACCAATATTTTTTTTTCTCGAAATGTTCTTCCTTTCCGTTTTTATGTGTTTATGATGGCTTTTGGTGCATCTTACCAAACCAAAACATAAACATAATAATATGGCAAGATCGAACGGTTTATAATATTTATGAGGACAGAAAGCTATTAACACGGGAAACATGGCCATTATTTGGATATTCCGATTCATTTTAGATTTGCGTCCAAGTTCGTTGACTTCGCTTCCCGTAACGTGGATGGTGAAGCCCAGAAATTGCTGAAGACCCTCCGGGACGAGAAACTGCCCGCCAAAATGCCGGAGTCGAACCTGGCCAAGTTCAAGGTGGAATGGGGAGGTAAAGAGGGAATAGACGCCGAGACGCACAAGGTAAGAGTTGGCTCCCTTTAGTCAAAGTACATCAAATAAATCAACTCGAATATCTGATATTTTCGGCGCGGCATGTTTACGAATTGTGCAATTGATGTTACAGAGTATTAGCATAATACTGTCACATTAATTGACACCTTATTTTATTATAAACATCTGATACTTAATTTAAAGAGTATTTCGACGTTTGCAACAAGTCAAATAATTAGGGACAACAGTTTTGATAATGCAAGAATACACACCAGTAGAGTAGCTAGCTACTTCGGCCTGCAGCAAGTCACCAATCTAGATACCAGGAAGTTAACAACGCTGGAAGACGATAAACAAATATCATCTCGAGGATTAAATTTGAAAACATTTTTTTCGCTACTTAAATACTTTAAAATATAAAAATACCGCATAATGGTGTAGGATGTAAAGTAAGATTTATAAAGATATAAAGAAATTTATGCAATATTATAAGATTTATCCTGGTTGACTTTGGCTAATAAAGAACTAAATATCGCATTAAGGAAATTTAAGTTTTAAATCAGATTTGGTAATGTAGATTTTTTTTCTATATTTTTAAAAATATTTTTAGCATTCATTTGTTCATTCATTTATTCAATTATTTCTGTGACAAAATGCTTATTAAAGTTCCTTAAATAACCATCTCTATCACTTTATTGCATTTAATTATGTTAAGAAGCTACAATAATGTTTTAGCAAGAATATGCAACGCAATCTTCATAAGATCCGAAGAGCCCAGCAAAAGGATTGATGTGACGTGGGCTGCTTAACACATGTTCATTTCTTTCAGTCTAACCCAAAGTAAATGGAAACTAGATTTCTTCTAAACTTTTCCTTATTTGTTAAGTGGCCTTAATCAAAGTGGATTACGTGTCTAATGTGCTTCACTTCAGTTTATATTTACGTTTCAATTAACTGATAAAGAAATTCCTTTGTTTGATTCATTTTTTTTCTATTTAACAAAGTACGAAACAGTTTTCAGTATATCTTATTTGATAAATAATTAATAAAATCTCGATGTCATAACATGACTAATTAGCGAAAAGTAAGCCTCATGTTATATTTACACAGAACTAACATATAAGCGTTTAAAATTCTTTCTTCTTTCTGATATTTTACAAATGATGATTGTCACGTTATTTAATCCTTTATGTACCGCCAAGACCTTGCTCGATCAAAGTTTATTTGTCTGCTTTGGTGCCTTCCACGCATGAAATGTTTGAATAAATGGGGGCGCCCGCGGTCAAACGGTTGATTCGGGAACTTGAAACAACTTTGATTCCTCGGCCTCTCATCGCGTGAGTTCAAGTCTCGGTCTAGGCAATGTACCCGCCACGGCATTCAGAATCAAAAATGTTTACAAAAGACAGTAAAATAAATTGTGCCTTTTCCACTTCACGAATGAATAAGATATAAAGTTGATTTTTTTCTAACAAGTGCTTGGCGAATTTTTAATTTCACACACACACAGAAGAGATACACAAATAATATTACGTATGCTGATTGAATTTTCTACCTTCTTGTGTAAATTGCTATTGATCGTTTCATGTGTGTGCCTGGCGATTCTTTTAATTACCTATTACTCACAGAGTTTACTCTAAGTTTAAAATCGTGTTACTCAATCCGTTTCTTGTAGATGTACATAGATTTTAAAGAAACAATATTTGCCAATACAAATGTTTAAACTAAAAACATAGATGTCCGTCGAATGCTCGCCCTTTTGCTAATTGACAATTCGAAGTTTTTGGTTCCTGTTACACATCTAAATCTCTTCTACTGCACATGCTTTTTTCACATTATCATGCTCACAAATTAATATGATCTTGCAAAAATGATTTATCGGAATTTCTACTTGGATAACATTTAATGTAGTGTTACATATGTTCATGTTACCGATGGTCAGGTGACATCAGACTAGGGCCGCACACATCGATGCGCCAGGCGCGTGTCTGCCATTACGCACTTTACGCACGTGCGTAACCTCCGTTCGAAAAATCGAAAATCTAAAAGTAACAAAAACACTCAGAAAGTCGATGCCTAACACGGGTTAGACGTGGTGTATTTTATTTCCCAAGTCTATATTTTATAAAATCTTATAAACATCAATCGAGTTGAATGTCGCGTTTTAAAGATGTATTTTCAGTCAATACCAGAAAAAAAACTAAAGTATTTCGTTTTCTTTTTTCTTCTCAAATTTTGGGGCAAAAAAGGCACTAAAATGCCACTGATCCAATGTAAAAAAAAATCCGGGGGGTATGTCCCCAGACTCCCCACCACACACACGCGCACGCACACACGCACGCACACATACACACACTCAGATACTTATAATAATTGTGCGTAACTGGAAAAACGGCCCAGATACGCGCCTGTGCGCATGCGTGGATGTGCATGCCGCCACATCTAACAAACTATTATTTTACTACATTGTATTTCAATTCCTGCAATATGTGGTTACTTCCCCATATTAGTTATTTTTAGCTATCTTTCACCCACAACCAAGGGGGTTCAGACATATTTTTAGAGACTAGAGAAGAAGGACAGATCATTCTCCGCCAGCGCAAGTGGGAGACGGCTGAGCTGGAGTTATATTATTTGCTTATATATAATATTATTTCACTTCCTGTTTACAGAGAGTAGATGCAATGTATCATATAAATGTGTTCAATATTAACAATGACTGCAAAAACGCATTAAGTAAATATAAAGTACAAATAATGTACAAATTAAAACTTCTTGATATCTTAGACTCACTGTATTGTCAATAGGGTGGTGATCTCATTTCTTCCCTGCCTTTGAAAATAGTTACTTATCCGGTAGCTTTTGTTCACATAAAGGCAAAATAGAATCTTTTGATTTATTATCCTGTAAGACATTTAGGCGTCGAATGAATTCTTTTCTATTTGTAAAAGGAATATTTATTTGTTCGTTCCTTATTTTTGAATGCTGCTGACTGTACGAAAGACATTTGTCACGTCTTATTGAAATTAGACTGTTACCAATTGCTTTTTGGCTGTTGTGACCTAATTCGTAAGTTTACAAATACACGTTTAAACTTGGCCGACTCCACATGAAATGTTTAACATTAATTAATTTGAATGTTAGTGAAGGCCAGAATTAGATGTCCAAGTTAACCTAGACTTGTTAAAATAAATGTTATATTTTTGTTTGACCTATGTTTTTGTTACAAAACTTTAATTACATTCGTTTATCTTGTCTTCAAAGCTATGTTACATTTTCACCAATGTTTTAATCAACTATATTTTGCTTTGCAAAGACTTTTTGAAAATCTTTCTTATATTTGCTTGCAATCGTAGAAAATAGAAAGTCGAAGTAGAAACCTCGCGTTTTGCTAAAAATATTTATCTTTCAATTCATAATATTGGCCGAACGATCCGTAATCATCAGTAACGGATACAAAACTCTTACAGTTCCTTCAAAGAAATTTTATTTTTATGGAGTTGTCCAAATAAAGTTAATATTTTAAATGTCACAAGCGGCTAAAGTCAAAAGGTTCGAGCATAGACTTTACAAATGATAATTATATTTTTGGGGAGAAGTCATAATTTAAATGTAATATATTTACCTTATTCTGAAAATACCTCACGAATCAACTTGTTCGAAGACTGAATTGCGATAACTTTCATAATTTGTCATAAATGAAATCTTTTACAGAAAGACATAACTATTTGTCATTTCATAAACCTTTATGCATATACATAATTTATTTTTTTCAAAGTTAACTTTAACAATATTTTATGGTTTTTTTTTATATTTTGGTTATTTTATGAGTAATTAAGAATGTATAATTGTACATGCATATTAAGTAATATTTTAACTATGACAATATATGAGTATGTACATTGGCACGTCAACAGATTATTTGTTGCCGATATGGTTCACTCCTGACATAATGCCTATGGTCCATGCTTGTAGGACTATCTGGAGACGTTCACGCAGCACTTCTACACGTCTGTGCTGCAACTGGTAGACAACGCCATGGCGAAACACGAGAAGTTGTCGGGCAATCAGCTATATGTTGAGTCCCTACAGCATCTGAAGGCTTGCTACAACTCCTGCAAAGTGTTCCAGGGCAGAGAGGACATTGGTATGATCATATATCGTCGCTTATTTCATGCTCTTTCATTAGAAAAATATTAGTAGAAGCTATGAGGGAGTGCTAGATCAGAATACTTTTGTTGGCTTTCATGCTTTTGATCTGTTTTGAATGTTGATTTCTGTTTCGTTTGCCGCATGACCCATCCAAGGACAAGGCAGTCAGTCTTACATGTTTGCACCTACGTCTAGTGGTAGCACACATTAAAGTTTTTTATTATAATTCTCGGTTTTTTAAATAAATAAATCGGATTTCATCGTTTTATATCTATGCCTTATCCCAAGGCCTGTCTGTGTGTGGAGTGAGAAATGTATTTGTAGCCATAGATTGTAAACGATCAACACATGATTGGATTGTATGTCAATATGAATGTGTAGGATAATGACATGATATTGGACAGGACCGTATTCTTTTCTTTAATTTCGTCCAGAATATATTACAAATATTAGTCAATATGTGGAATATACAAATACATGCTTGACAATGTGTTTTATTGCAGTTGATAAGATCAGGGACTATGTGAGTGGAACTTCTGACAAGCCGCTAGTGTTATATGGAGACAGTGGATGCGGCAAAACATCGCTCATGGCCAAGGGAGCAAGTCAGGTGTGCTATAAATACGTCCTTACCAAGAAGTTAGAGCTTATAAAACGTATTTTCATTTCTTGCTAATGCGCCTAATTTGTCAAATCATTGAGAGTGCAATTATGTTTTTACAAAAACCATGCAAAATCAGAAAAGGACTAACATCGTTGAACAAAATCTTTTTGTATATGTATACTCAAGGAAGTAAATACAACTTTAAACTTTCCGATAATAGATTTTTCACAATTTACAGCATAATAACACATTACGATTTGCAGACAAACTATTTTTATTTCTACACTAATCTCAAAATAACCTTAATTGGTTGCAGTCGCGGTCCTGGTTTCCGAAGTCCAGTTCCCCGTTTCTTGTCCTGCGGTTCCTGGGCACGACCCCAAACAGCTCCAGCATCATTCCACTTCTGAACAAGTCTCTCCAACCAACTCACCGTCTTATACGACCTCCCACACGAAGAAGTTCCCGACGAGTTATCGCCTCTGGTGACACATTTCAAGAAGGTGTTGTGTAGTGTGACTAAAGAGAAACCTTTGATTCTAATTTTGGATTCTTTAGATCAACTCTCAGGTGCGGACGGAGCCCATCAGTTGGCATGGTTACCAACCACGCTACCACCAAATGTCAGACTTATTGTATCCACGCTACCGAATTACTACGGTATTCTGGACACATTGAAAAATATGATCGAAATCCCAGAAAACTACATTCCTGTGTTACCACTAGGAGAGAATCTTAGTGCTACCATTTTGAAATTCTGGCTGAAAAATGCCAACCGAACTGTTTCGGCTGAGCAAATGAACATTGTTAATGATGCCTTCACAAAATGCAATCTTCCCTTGTTCGTGAAACTCGTATTTGACGAAGTGTGCAGATGGAAGTCATACACGTTGCTTCAAAACATCTCCCTCGCATTTACCATCCATGACAGTATTTTCAAGCTGTTTGAACGTATTGAGATTCAGCACGGCAAGACACTGGTGTCTCATGCATTCGGTTTCATTACTGCCGCCAAGAGCGGTCTCTCTGAAGCTGAATTAGAAGATTTGCTGTCATTGGACGAGAAGGTGCTGAACGACGTGTATCAGTACCACTTGCCTCCTGTCAGGAGGATCCCGCCCCTGCTTTGGACCAGGATAAGGAGTGACTTGCCCTCATACCTGAGTGAAAGGGAAGCCGACGGCGTCAACGTCGTCAACTGGTACCATAGACAGTTCATTGAAGCGGCGAAAGAGAGGTACTTCAAAAATCTGAACTATGTTAGTGAAATCCACTTCTAACATCGCCGAGTACTTCCTGGGAATATGGGGTGGTGGCAGGCCAAAACCATTCGAGTACACAGAGGGCCAGCGAAAGATGTTCCATCTCGAACAAAAAGGCGGAGAAAGTGATCGAAAAGTGCCCCTCCAGCCACTGGTATTCCATGACGAAACCGGCAAACCTGTTCGCCACAATCTCCGAAAGCTGAATGAGTTACCATACCATCTAGTCAGGTCACATAGATATGAAGAGCTTTATTCTCAGGTTATTTTCAACTATAATTGGCTCCATGCTAAACTCAGCTCCATGCCCCTGCAGTCAGTTCTGTCTGACTTTGAAGACTTGCTGGAACACGTGTATCAGAAGGACGTCAAGCTGATTGCTGATGTCATCAGACTGTCCAGTTCCGTGCTGGGACACTATCCAGACATGCTTGGACCACAGATTATAGGACGACTTTTGCCGTACTACACGATCAATGAAAATATCCGAAATTTGATTAAACAGTGTGACACAGATGGTCTTCTGAGATGTGCACTAGTGCCAGCACATCACTGTCTGCATACACCTGGTGGACCTCTGCAGTTTTCACTGGAAGGGCATCCATTTGCGCCTTTTGGAATCGCAGTGACCTCTAATGCGAGGTACTTGATATCTGTGTCGAACAAGTTCATCATTTTTGACCTCTCCACAGGAGAGGTTTTCCGTGCAATTGCTCCCGGGATCGAAGGTATTATGCAAAGTCTGGTGATATCAGAAAATGATAAATTCGCAGCGGGATTCACAAACAACAATCAAGTGATTATTTGCAATATTTTGACAGGTGAACATGTGAAGATCATGCCACCGCTTAAGGTTCAAAGAGACTCTTTAGTGCTTGGATGTACTCTTAGCAATACGCATGTTGTGATTTGGACGAAGGAAGAGTGGTACTACTACTCCATTAATGGGTCATTCCTGTCTCGGCACACCATCGAAATGAGCATGCCTATCATCAAGGCAGAATTCGGCAATGACAACAGGGTATATCTCATTGTTAAAAGTGGGGGTCCAAATGACACAGAAATGACTCTTGAGATGAATGACAACTCGATAGATCCATTTGAATTTCACAGTGCCATTGCCATGACCAAAACTAAGGATGTCATGTACACGTGTATTGAGATTAGTGACAATGCAGTTGCGGTGTACAAGCGGGAAGGGGATGCTTGGCGGTATGACCGTACCCTAGGTGACAATTATGAAAATGTGTTTTCGCTCACTCTGTCTGAAGATGAAAATTTCCTGGTGGCAACAATTCCGTTAGGATACAAGTTGTGGAACTTGAAAACAGACCACATGGTTCCATTAAAACTACCACACGGTATACGAAACATTCCTTCGAAAAATCTCTTGTCGTCACTTGTTGTGCTAACAAGAAACAATCACTTTGTTGTTGCCGCGGTGCGTAAGAATCTGTACGTCTGGGATGTGAAACAAGGCAATATGGTCAAAGTTTTGGACGCCCACTTCGGTCGAATTATTGCCCTGACTTCGGTCACTGTGGGATGTAACAAGATCATTTCCTCCTCTATTGACAAAACCATAAAAGTGTGGAATTTCGATAACATTTTGGAAGATGTCCATTCCATAGACCGACTGGAGAAGCCTATTGAGACCATAGATATGTCCACAAACGTGCCTCTGTGTGTCACCACCAGTAGAAACTGTGTAGGGGTCTGGAATCTGGAGAATGGGAAACTCATGAAGACATTCGGAACAACAACGTCCACGTCAGTCATTACTGAAGCTGTAATCACTGGAGACGGCAAGTACGTGGTTGCCGCCGAAACCGCAAACATCGTTATCTGGGAGGTAGCTAAAGAGTCTGCTTTGAAAACAATTCCACAAAGAGATACTCAGAAACTGATACGTAATGAAGACGATACTCGCATCATTTCAATTGCAAAGATAGACTCGTCCAAAGGAGTAGTTGCTTGTTTCACACTTCCTGAAGGAAACCCGGTGTATAAGTTTGAATATGGACTTAAGATATACAAGGATGGTGTTGTGACGTGTGATGGCTCGTTCCTGGCTGTCCCCGCAGTAGATAAAAGTGGCGATGTGATAGGTGTCTACCAGGCAAAGAACGGAACACATTTGTACAACCTTCAGCTGAAGTACAGCACATACAAACCACTCATTAAGCTAATCAGAATGCCACATGATCCTCATCAAGTGGCCGTGATAGATGAGGATAAGGGCAATATCCTGGATCTGAAAAAGAAAACGCTTGTGAGGTCCGTGAACCGATGGAATGGTCGAGTGACTAAGTCTGGGAAGCATGGACTGTATGCACCTAGTCGAGGTGGACTTGAATTCATTGAACTGAAACATGGCAAAACTATTAAAACTCTTATCCCAAAAGTAGCAGAGGGTGTGTTTAACGTTGACTTCGATGTTCAGCAGCAACGATCTACACGTGGTCTACTACCATTCGGGTCACAGGACAATCCGTGTGTTTAGACTCGATGATGGTAAGCAGATCGCCAAGTATAAAGCCCATGCGGAAGTGAAGGTGATGACGTGCAGTCCTGGCGGCCTGTCGGTTCTAATTGGCTGCGTGGACGGAAGTCTCACCGTTCTGGCCCTGGCCGACCCGCTACACGAGGAGAACATCAACTTCCTCCATGGGCTGCCTAGCCGTCAAACACACCAGCCAGGAGCCGGCCAACCCGCAATGGTAAATGGAGATGTCGTAACACCTAAAAACAGTATCGGTGCAGCCATACAAGTTGCACGCTTTGTGGCAAAAGCACGAGGAGCTCAAAGATCCCGCGCTTGTATATTGTCATAATAAATTATCTTGGCAACCTTCAACCGCATTGATGTAAAAGCATGCGGAGCTTTTTGTAGGCATTGTCATTACTTACATTTTGATAAATACTACCCAACACTGCAAAATAAATAGTTAAGAACATCGGTTCTGTGTAACATTTGAGACAAATGTTGCTGAAAAAGTTATTCTATCAGTCATTCCTTAATATTGCTCAACATTTCTCTTACTTACTTATGTAAACTAATCTATGTTAATAATGTATAAAAATCGCTGTATTTAAACCGCGGCTAATCCTCTACTCTCTTTGACCCCTTTCAGCAGAGTTAATGGACGTCGTAAGTACAACTAGCCATTCGTTGGTACATATTGTTCTGTTTCCACCTATCTAGTGGGTGTTTGTGTACAGCAGCTATTGTGGCCCACCCAGTAGGCACGTTGTTATGTTGCTGCCGTTATAGTACCGTTATTTTGTTCCAACCGTCCATTCAGCACAATATTGTTATTACTTGTTGTAACGTAAATCCATGTAGAAACTCCCTCTCCCATAAACCCATTGAAACCTCATGAATTAATGTGAAGTAGGTTTTAGCATTTAAATAGTGAAGTAATTTTATACTTTTCTTAAATGCCCCACTTGTCTATCGATACATTGTGTAGATATAATTATATTAATGTTGATATTTATCGACAGTATTTGTCCAATCTCGTAAACAAGCTGTTGTTGCAAATGTTGTTTTTCAAACGCTGGTGTTGTTTTTTTTTTTAACAATCGGGCCATAAATCATTTAACTTAAACTTTTTAAAATGAACAACGTTATTAATATTTCATTTTCAAATCATATAATATGCAGGATGTTTCTGCTGGTTTTTGTTTTTTCAATTTAAATTTCAATATTGGCTATAACGGGCATTTACAAAGCAATAAGCGTATTTTTTAATTGATTTGTTAGCTAAAATAATTTAACTCTTAAATAGTATATATAGTTATCTTTGCTTTTTTAATATTTTGTCTTAAGTCTTTTTGTTTAAAGGTGCTATCCGTTAGGTTGCCCATGTCAGATTCGTGTAACATTAATCTAACCATTGTTTTGCGGGGATTCACTCATTAATTTTAAATAAGTTATACCTATTTTAAACAACATCTCAATTGTTGGACAGTACAAACAGTAAAATAAATAAAAATCTCTCTAAATGCTCGTTCGTCCAAAATCAAGTAAATAAACTTCGGAATTTCTACTAAAAATAGATATTGACGTCCAACGGATTACCCGGATGTTGATATAGAGGGTTTTCAAAAGTGGTCACAAGCATTCTTAAGCTTAAACACAGTTTACTGTGCAGAGTGGCTCAGATAAGAAATATATGTTTGAGTTTGCTTCACTTATTACACAGAAATGACAACAACAAACAACATTTCTCTCGATCATTTTAGTTTGTAATGATACAATTGGTAGTTTTAGAATAAAGGATTTTGGGTCCAAACTTACGTATACCACCTCTAAGCCATAATTTAAGCTTTTTTTAAATTATCAGTCAACGTATTTCTTAGATATTATCTATATCTTCCCTAGATAACACAGAAGTAGCATCTGAATACTGGATGAAGGATATCAACAGTAGATCCAACTTTTATCAATAGAACTCTACTTCTTCTAGCGGTGTCGGTTCAGCTCTTAGTAATAGTCTCTCTGTTGTAGCTTTATAAAAACGGTTAATAATACGCGGAAATATATGGCTATAGATCCAATGGCAATGTCAGGATATTTATTTTTATTTTTAGATACATATCCCGTGATTATTTTAATAAGTCCCTATGCTTGAATGGCTATGTCAAAATATTTTCGACTCCGTCATTATTTTTGTAAATGAATATATCCATCGTAAGTCAAGGCAAACACAAACTTGGTTATTTTTTGAGAATACTAAGCACTACCATGTTAAATTCAAATAGTTTAATTAATTTAGTTATTCCAATAGTTTAATTCAGCTATATTATTAAAACACGCTGGTTTAATCTGTTATGTCAGTGGGGTGCCCTATGGCGTAGTGGTAGAGTCGCCGACTTGTAACTCCTCTTACGTCTTAGCTGTGAAGAGACCGCTGGGGTTCGATTCAGTTCAGGGCAAAGGACTTAACTGTGGAAAGATCTTCCACCTGACCCGCGCTGCACCGGTGGTTCTATCCAGACATTTGTCAGGGGCTTTCTTCAACCAAAATAGCTGGAAATCGCTTTAATGATCATAATTGATAGCTGCGGTGTATTTCAACAACAAAGAAAACAAATAAGACAATAGTTTTAAGTTGAACATTTTTATCATAAGAACATATAGAAAAGAAACGTGTTGTTTATAATCAATTTTATAATGATAATAATAATAATATTGATTAATATAATGTAATTTTAATACTATACTGGTGTCAGAAAAGACACACAAGCTATTATCATTGCACTGTTATTTAACCTATTTGTACTATTCTTTGGTAAATATTTAATTTGCAGTAAACTTGTATTTAGCGTTTATTGGCATTTATGTTTGTCACCAGCTTAACCCATTCTGTACATCGTGTTTGTGGTGCACGCGCCTTGTGTCAGCGTTATAAATGTTGCAGAAAATGCATGCATTGAATTCTAGTTGCATTAATTTAAATATTGATGTTTCTCAAGTGTTGATTTGCGCCTTAAAAAATTGGGAAATGTAACGAATGTTTTTCTTTTATTTTAAATAAATGAGATTTAATCATTTTAAAATGGAAGTATCAATAATTTATTAATTATAATAATATACGTAATTAGAATGACATCATTATCTTTTAACCGATCTGTATATTTTGGTATTAACTACTTTTAAAGATGTATACATTATTTATTGAAGTATTTCCATATACTTTGCATGCAACTTGCATCATAACAGAAGGAAGAGGCCTGAATGGACTTGGAAAAGGGTATATCACTGAGATGAATTTGTGCGCGAAGTAGTGCTACACGTCTGGTGCAGGACTTAAAAGGCCCTGCGCCAGTCGAAATGATCAAGCAATCATTGCAAATGTTTTACATAACAAGCGGCTAAAAACACACATGAAAATATTTTTCTGGATATGTTTAAGTTTGCATGTTCACCGCCAGTTGCTGTGTTTTTGTTTGCATGTTCGTAGTAATTCCCGTTTCAAAACAACATATAAATTATTTAAAATAATGAGCAAATCACAGCACATGTAAGCAAGTGTTTGCCTATAATTTAAATTGTAGTAGACGACTTGCATGGATGTAAAACATCGAGGAAACAATAAGGGTGGGGGGCGTTATTTAAAAGTATTTTGTAACCTTTAACACCGAAGAATGTTAATAAAGTGTTTTGTGTACTTTTTATGAACTAATGCAAAATGGATACATTTTAGTATTTGTGCATTTTAACTGTATAAATATGTCAGTTGTTTCATACTTTAATTCTGAAATTACGCAAAGTCGCCATTATTTGTATACATATCTTTGTTCCCATTATATGTCCACAATGATGGTATAACACTCATAGTATGTCCACAATGATGGTATAACACTCGTAATATGTCCACAATGATGGTATAACACTCGTAATATGTCCACAATGATGGTATAACACTCGAAATATGTCCACAGTGATGGTATAACACTCGTAATATGTCCACAATAATGGTATAACACTCGTAATATGCCCACATTGCTGGTATAACACTGTATGCAAATTAGTAATTGACTGTTATGAGACATGCAAGAAATTTGTCAAATTTGTGAATGTTTTTTCATGAAAACGAATATTGGCCAAAACATTTGGTTGTCCCATAATCTAAGAGGAATTCCGAATACTTGTTCATATACACAGTAAGGTTAACGGTCATCAACAGTACCACAGATACGTTCTCGCTGTATTATATTGTCATATTGAGCTATTTGCCATAATCAACAAAAACTTTGCTGACAAACTGTGTTACATCCCACAACATTATCCGACACTAATTGCTTGTCGAAGAGTCTTCCTATTTCTATTACACGTAAAGATGGCTCGTCATAAATAAAGTCAGCTAATCATAGCAGCTTTTAACTTGCAATTCATGCTATGCTTTAAACATTTTGTGTTAAAATAACATTTACAGAAAAGATACCTGTTGATGATTTATGTATTTTGTTCAACAAACAGTCAAACACCATCCTTGGAGCATACAGTTTTTGTTAAAACCTGAATGTACAATTTTCCCGTTACAATTTTTTACATTTTCCTTTAAAGCAAGCATCGTTTTTACTCGAGGTTTCGGCCTATTGGCTTATCCAAGAGACGTTAACATAGGTATTGCCTGCTATTAGACGTCCTTAAACAACAAAATAAAATTATATAATGTTCTTGACCGACCGAATCGCCGAAAAAATCGAGTATGATTGTTGTTTTTTATTTAAAAATATATTTATTTAATCTTTTTACTGGTATTAGAAAAACTAGTCGTGTTTCAGGCATTTGAAGAGATTTTTGTTGTCCATTGACAGGAGACTAAACTGTCCATTTTGGTTCCCAAATAAGGTTATGTTACACCAATAGTAAGATGGACTTATGTGCATACAGGTACTCATGGTTAATGTGTGTACATTTAAACATTATATTGTGTACATTTTACTGTGCTGTGCTATCATCTATTGTTTAGTTGTCTCCAACTGTTCACTCTATTGCCATGTTTTGTAAACCTTGATCCAGTACAGATTGTTAACTTATAATAAGATGTATAGTCAGAGTAATTCATAACAGTTTGGCATATGCAGTTAATTTGTTTTGAAATAAGATTTGCTTTGTAATTTCTATCCATGGGTTATTTTCAGACATATACATATACTATTTAGATAAAGTGTTATATTGTTCATTTTTATCATTTTTAAATTGTGTAATGTTTCTATCAATTGTCTAAATAACTAATTAAGGAGAGCACGAAATCACCATCTTAAGATCTAAATATAAGTCTTAAATGTTGTTTCCAATTTCTTCACCATATTGGTGTCTACTCATTGTTGGTTGACTTAAATAGATATATGACTAATTGCTATGGAATTAAAGCAAATGAATTAATTGACATGCATTGTTTTTGTAAAACAAGTAACTGCCATTTCGAAATGAAAATCCATCGATAATAATCCTTATATTAAATTAATGATTTTATGTCTAGCTCGTTTTTGTATGATCTTTTAATAGATTTGATAAGGTTTTAAATATCTAAACCGAGCATACATGTTCAATATTTGCATACTATAGGCCAAGTAGTATCTAGATAGATTGTCCTGTAAAATAGAGTAAATATAAAGTAACATATTAAGTTGTCTCTTGTGTTTGTAATTTGCTTTTAATAAAAAAATCTGTGTTGTTGTTTGCTTATAGACACTCTACATGCAATGTGATTTGTTGCAATCGACTATGTGCAAGGCTAACCTGATTTATGTACTTTTTCCGTCCAGTTCATTAAAGTATTTAAACGTGGTTTGTCTTCTTTCTCTCTCTAACCCAGTAAACATTATATATAATAATATATATTATATATATAAGCAAATCACCCTTATTTAAATTAATAACATTTCAATTAATGTTGATATGGTTCGAAGTCCAGACAACTGAACATATTTTGAAAGGTATCATCAGTTTATAATAAGTCGAAGTAAATTTCCTGTGTATTGTTTTAAGCAATAAGCATCAAACTAAAGCAGAACTGGATCTAGCTTTGTAAAGAAAGCACAACTTGAATAGTGATATATTGATGGGTGTTTCTGTAAGGATTTTAACAAAATATCTGCTAGAAGTGATTAAATGTATGTCAGTGATTATGTCAGTAAGTTGGGGAACGGGATAAACTGTCAGGCCACTTCTGGGTGATTTAACAGGCAGTCATGCATCAAGCAAGAAATATAAATTAAGACCACAAAACTCATCCCGGGCACATTGTATTAACGTCTTCATAAATTTTAAAATGGACTGTGGTTAAAATAATGCTAGAAAACTTGAGGATTAATGTATGGGCTATAAATAGGTATGCAATCGAAAAAGAATAAAAAGACAGAATGGCATAGAAAGAAAAAGATAATTGATTTTTTTATCATTCGACTTCGGGATATCATATATAGAATCAATTGTCCTGTCGATTCTTGATAGATGGTATATCTAGTTATACATTGTGACTGGGGAACAATGCAAACAATCATCGTATCCTATGTTATAGTCCAATATAATTAAATTGAGACTCAAGTTAATTCGGTTGCCTAATTAGTTGGACGAGTAGTGCCGATACTTGTCACATAAGCGGATGATTGTGGGATCAAATCTACGGGAGGGTGCTGTAAAAAGGACTTTATCGAATCCGTTTGTAAATTAAAATATAATAAGAAAAACAACAACAACAACAACAAAACAAACAAATTTGAAACAAATGAGAATATAATCGTAATAATACTACTAATGTATAAATCTAATATGTTTGTATGACTGATATGTTTGTGTGACTGGTATGGCCAATATGTTTGTGTGACTGGTAAGGTCAAAATGTTTGTGTGACATTATGGTCAATATGTTTGTGTGGCTGGTATGGTCAAAATGTTTGTGTGACATTATGGTCAATATGTTTGTGTGACTGGTAAGGTCAAAATGTTTGTGTGACATTATGGTCAATATGTTTGTGTGACTGGTAAGGTCAAAATGTTTGTGTGACATTATGGTCAATATGTTTATGTGACAGATATGGTCAATATAGTTGTGTGACTGGTATGGTCAAAATGTTTGTGTGACATTATGGTCAATATGTTTGTGTGACAGATATGGTCAATATGTTTGTGTGACTGGTATGGCCAATATGTTTGTGTGACTGGTATAGTCAATATGTTTGTGTAACTGGTATGGTCAATATGTTTGTGTAACTGATATGGTCAATATGTTTGTGTAACTGGTATAGTCAATATGTTTGTGTAACTGATATGGTCAATATGTTTGTGTGGCTGGTATGGTCAATATGTTTGTGTGACTGATATGGTCAATATGTTTGTGTGACTGGTATGGTCAATATATTTGTGTGACTGGTATGGTCAATATGTTTGTGTGACTGGTATGGTCAATATGTTTATGTAACTGGTATGGTCAATATGTTTGTGTGACTGATATGGTCAATATGTTTGTGTAACTGGTATAGTCAATATGTTTGTGTGACTGATATGGTCAATATGTTTGTGTGACTGATATGGTCAATATGTTTGTGTGACTGGTATGGTCAATATGTTTGTGTAACTGGTATGGTCAATATGTTTGTGTGACTGGTATGGTCAATATGTTTGTGTGACTGGTATGGCCAATATGTTTGTGTGACTGATATGGTCAATATGTTTGTGTAACTGGTATGGTCAATATGTTTGTGTGACTGATATGGTCAATATGTTTGTGTAACTGGTATGGTCAATATATTTGTGTGACTGATATGGTCAATATGTTTGTGTGACTGATATGGTCAATATGTTTGTGTGACTGGTATGGCCAATTTGTTTGTGTGACTGGTATGGTCAATATGTTTGTGTGACTGGTATGGTCAATATGTTTGTGTGACTGGTATGGTCAATATGTTTGTGTGACTGGTATGGTCAATATGTTTGTGTGACTGGTATGGTCAATATGTTTGTGTGGCTGGTATGGCCAATATGTTTGTGTGACATTATTGTCAATATGTTTGTGTGACATTATTGTCAATATGTTTGTGTGACTGGTATGGTCAATATGTTTGTGTGACTGGTATGGTCAATATGTTTGTGTGACATTATTGTCAATATGTTTGTGTGACATTATTGTCAATATGTTTGTGTGACATTATTGTCAATATGTTTGTGTGACATTATTGTCAATATGTTTGTGTGACTGGTATGACCAAAATGTTTGTGTGACGTTATGGTCAATATGTTTGTGTGACAGGTATGGCCAATATGTTTGTGTGATAGGTATGGTCAATATGTTTGTGTGACTGGTATGGTCAATATGCTTATTTGACTGGTAAGGTCATTATGTTTGTGTGACTGGTAAGGTCATTATTTTTGTGTGACTGGTAAGGTCATTATGTTTGTGTGACTGGTATGGTCATTATGTTTGTGTGACTGGTATGGTCATTATGTTTGTGTGACTGGTAAGGTCATTATGTTTGTGTGACTGGTATGGTCATTATGTTTGTGTGACTTGTATGGCCAATATGTTTGTTTGACATTATGGTCAATATGTTTGCGTGACAGATATGGTCAATATGTTTGTGTGACAGAAATGGTCAATATGTTTTTGTGGCTGGTATGGTCAATATGTTTGTGTGGCTGGTATGGTCAATATGTTTGTGTGACTGGTATGGTCAATATGTTTGTGTGACTGGTATGGTCAATATGTTTGTGTGACTGATATGGTCAATATGTTTGTGTGACTGGTATGGTCAATATGTTTGTGTGACTGGTATGGTCAATATGTTTGTGTGACTGGTATGGTCAATATGTTTGTGTGACTGGTATGGTCATTATGTTTGTGTGACTGGTATGGTCAAAATGTTTGTGTGACGTTATGGTCAATATGTTTATGTGACAGATATGGTCAATATGTTTGTGTGACTGGAATGGTCAATATGTTTGTGTGGCTGGTATGGTCAATATGTTTGTGTGACTGGTATGGTCAATATGTTTGTGTGACAGATATGGTCAATATGGTTGTGTGACTTGTGTGAATATGTGAGTATGCATTAAATATAATGTGTTTATGATTTACATTAAATTAAACTGAAAAAGTGTGCTTCTAGATATTAACACAAAGCAAGTCAATTACTGTATTTGTCGTGTAGTTATCTGTGCAGCATATCTTCATTTGTATGAGAAGCTAAAAGAAACTCAAACAAAAACTAGTTATTTCTACATACAATGTTTATTTTACCAACATGAACAATATAAGTGACGTTTATCACACAAATACTCATACAACAACTGAAACAAGGTTTGAGGGCCATTCACAAACACAAACCCCCCGGATAATTCCGTCATCCATAGCACTCGGTGTATTTGGTGTCAGGATTAGCATAATTGTAAAAACTCATTGCTGAAGGTATCAATATTTTGTTTACTGATATTCTTCATATTAATCATGCGCTAAGAATCGATCTACGGGCAGATATCACTGTTAGCTCTTGTTCGTGATGTACCATTTTGAATAATTAAACAACGAAAACACATATTCCACATGGTTTCTTTTCCTGTGGTAATGTCCGATTCTATGGCCAATCTCATAAATTCAATTCCTTAAAAATAAATCTAACTGCAGCGAATATAATTTGTACATCCGAGAGTAGCGAAATTGTCATCACCGAGGAGGTCCGAATGATCAAGTCGCACTTTTCGGATATATGGTGATTTAATCATCAGTTTCGAATTTTACAAGATATACTTGGCGCCAAGAATGACAACGGTAGGCATACTACATTGAAAATGAAACCAGAAAAATATTGTGAAATTCAAACCTTGCAATTTTAACACTAAGTCGCCAAACGTTATTAACCTAAACCCATTTTTGAAATTATTTGTCACCAGATTATAAGTTATGTAAACGTTGCTAACTGCTTGACTTTAATTTAAATAAATGCACGTGATTTACGTGAAACTTTACAGACGGTCGCTCGAACATGTGACAGCACGTGGATGAATGAAGTTAATGTGTATATAAAGTTGTATTAAATAAACTCGTTCTGTTTCTGTCGTTATTTTAACATGAAAAGACACGTATCTCACCGATAATTGTGCCTCTTTGGTCAGGAACTATGACATGTGAACATGAAAGAAAATATTATATAGACGATATTTAGTTAAAATAGTGATTAGAGTAACTAGCTGAGTTAAACGCCTCCACCTGGATTTTATCGCGATACCGCCACGCTGTCCAATCATCACTTACACGTAATATGCCAAACATGTCGAAAGTGGATTCCCTGCTGCTATTTTAAATTACAAAAATATAAAGAATGAGGAGGTATTTTTGTTATTTTTTACGAGAAGGTGAAAATTGTGTGTAAATTTTACCTCCTAAAAACATCTGTCTTATATTTTTATGTTTAAAATTGTGTTATGTATAATTAACTGAGGATAGTTAGACGTTACTGAATTTACAAGATTATTTATGATTTAGGATTATAAAATCGGCACTTATCTAAACTCCTCAATAAAGTATTTGTCGAAAAAATGGATGGACATTATGTGGTTTCATATTGGTTTTTAGTATCTACTGTAATTAATTCTATGAAGTTCACAAAATCTCTCCGATGTGTTGAAAAATGAGCCTGTTGATTATGCGGATAAAAATGGGACTTTGTAAATGAATGTAAAAAATGGAAATATAATAAATATTTGCAATACAGCATATTATTTTTAACCGTTTAAGAGTTTGTCAACTAGCGTATGGTGCAAAAATATAAAAAATAATATTTATACAGTTCTTAATGTGAGTTCGATGCATCTAAAATCTACACCAAACTAATAGAAGTAATCAAAAGTAACATAATATTAATGCAAAAGTTCACCTGCATGGTATTTAATGTTTTGTGACTTTTTGATGTTTTATTGTTCGACTGTTTGAACTAGCAACAATGCATCAGGTCATAACAATTTAACGAACATTATGATGTTAATATACCGTTATATTGAATTTTGAAAATGAAATGTGCATGCAAAACGTGTTCAACTAATTTTAATCCCTCTCTTATTACATCTGCTACTGAGTAATATGTACAACATGAAAAGGAAATTCTTCGCCCATATATTTTGTACACGAAAATAGTTATATATTATGTTTACGCCAATCTGTTCTCTTTTTATTTTTCAAACATTATAAATCCCTCGGAGAAAGAGCAATTTTGCCTATTAATTCGTTAACAAAAGAATCGTCCATCTTAAAGTATACACCTTTTTATTTTCAACAGTTTGTAGAAAGAGTGCAGACTACATGATACACAGCTGACCGTGTCATCATTGCATATAAAATAAAATGAAACCTGTATATTGTATTCAATAGTTCGTGAATTCGTGAATGTCCCGTGAATGTTCGTGAATCTCCGACTGCCTTCATCTTCGTACGTGCATAGGCATAGTTGAGCGATACATACAACTCTCCGTCTTCATCTGAAAATAGAATTGAATATATTTAAATTTATGAAAAATTACGACGGGCAACTACAACAAAGCAGCTCTTATTAAAGTTTGTACTAGCAAATTACAAACTGCTGTAATTTTTGCATGCTGTTGTCCTCCTCGTCGCTAATGTCAATAATCTGACCTTTTACTTTTATATGATTTCTGGACAGATAGTACTTTTCTGCAGGACATTGTGTTTAAATATACTTTAAATTAATTAAATTAAGTAACAGTGGGATAGTCTTGGGATAGTCTATTTAAATTTTAATTTTATTTAAATCAAACAAGTCATATATTGTACAGATGTGATAAAATAAACAATGTACATTTCTAACATGAATGGACTTGAGCCGTGGTATATAATTTTGTATTGAATGTCCACCATTTTATTTCCACTTCCACTTCCACATTTCTTTTTAAATGTCATAAATATTGCACATTATTATTATTATTATTATTATTATTATTATTATTATTATTATTATTATTATTATTATTATTATTATTATTATTATTATTATTATTATTATTATTATTATTATTATTATTATTATTATTATTATTATCATCATCATCATCATCATTATTATCATTATTATTATTATGCTTCCATTGTTTTATACACGATTTATATTATCCCTTGTTTATCAATGCAGATTTACATGTCTCTACAGTATCTCAAATATGGCAAAAAGAAGTCATTTAATGCATTACAGCAAGTTAGCATAAAAATGAATCATGTAAGAAGCGTCATTTTGAATGTGGCAGAATTTTCTTTGTAAATTCTAAATACTTTACCATATTATATTTTTCTTTAGCCACTGGTTACGGTAAACAAATATTTTGTTTGATGTTTATGCCCGATACTGTTTACCTAAACAATATCGATACTATTTGCCTAAAATTGAATAACATTGAATATAGGCATCGCAATTTAATTATTAATTATGAAAACAATCATAACTTGTTTTCTAAAATGTATACTTTAGTGGCAGTAAAATAAATAATTCAAATTTATAGTATGTGTCATGGTTTCCTCTAATATTGTAATATTGTTTTCCTTTAAGCGGATTGTTAAAGCATAACATTTTGGACAACTTGAAATGAGAGGTCTATCCATATATGTGTGAACAGATCAGTGCGAATAATATATTGTATTACCTCTAAAATTGAAGAGTATTATAAACAAATAAGCATAAACAATAACACGCAAAACACATACACGAACATGATATACTAATGTCAAACAGTTGATAATAACTCTATTGAGAAAATCTTGGTAATAAAAATAATAATAAGATTGTAATTGTTTACATTTATGATGACGACTAACACAACTAACATGTTGACAATGTTTATGCCGATGATAACACTGCAGATTAGGAACAATAGAAAAATGCAGAAACAGTACTGATAATGCTTATGGAAACCAAATAAAACAATTATGTATAGTCCGCAAAGCTATAGAATGCGTCTATAAATTAAATCGATTGATCATAAGTCCTTTATAGCACGCGTTTTATTATTGGTACGGTAAATATGCACTTTTGAAATTGCAATTCGTATTTTTAATTAGGCCATTCTGTCTGACATTGCATTGTCAATATTCTCTTATTCTTATACATAATGTGATAATAAAATAGCGTTTTTATAAGAAGTTATACCCCAAACCGACACAATCAGATAAATGTTCGGTTTCAAAGAATCCTGTATATTATATTTACTATAAAATTATGTTATTATTCGAAAGCAATATGGTTTTATAATAAATTATCCCGACCAAGCACTGTGATTATCGCAGCTGTAATTCAGCATGCCCGATACAAAAAAGGTACAAAATGTAAAGCATGTTCCGCCTACGTGAATTAGTGCAGACAAGTATTCTGACTCTAATTGTTCCCTGTTTACCATCGTTAATTAGTCTTCCATGCGACTACCTTTATTGTACCTATCCTACCTTCTGTATAGCAGTAATGTCGATTTGCTGAACGATGTTAGCTTACTGCATATCATCACCAGTCCTTCTGGGATGTATTTGTATCAGAAAAGTTGTCAAGTTACATTTTAAAGATTCTAAAATTCGATCGAGAACAGATTCGTGCACATTTCTTCACCATTAGGCGGCTGTCTTGACGGACGAGCTCATGTGAGAGTGTGTTTAAGTCATCATGGACGAGGAAGCATTCGTTGAACACAGCTGTGGCCACGGTTCGTTACTATAAGTCTAATTTATTCTTGGAGCCGATCGCAGCGACTCGTTCTGCGCCAGAGGGCGCTGATGGTTTCACCAGACCCACAATCGTTTCATGTTTTCCAAGATGAAAGATTTTGCTACAACGCAACTATTTCCCTACAAATTTTACGACCGTGATTTTGCTTGGCCCTGTATGATTGAGATATTTGACGTAGAAACGTTTCTACTTGAGACACTGTCGATTCTATCCACCGATTTGCTCTCCTCCTTTCAGCTTAGAGATTGTTTGTGTTTTATACAACCTTAAGTATTAGTAGAGATATCATAAAAACAATCGTTTGGATATATTGCCCACCATGAACACCTCCAAAATGGCAAACGGTATCTTCAGCAATCGGCACACTAATCCAATAAATGCTCTGAACATAAGAAAACATTTTATAGCCTCTTTATTCGTTCTTTACATCTAACAAGAAAATAAATAAATGCAAAAGAAGGACAAATGCTACAGATGCATCATAATTGAAGACAACTATCGTTATGTTGATCTATTCTATGTATAGAAGAACTATGCAGAACTTTGCTGTAAGCATTGACGCATAGGCTTCAAATTCACGATTTTAATTTTCATGCTTTACCATACGGTTAAATTCTGAAATTTTAGGACAACTTGTTGCAAATAATGGCAATAAGGTATGAAGTTCCAATGCCAGCATGGGCTGAAAGTGCAGGCTACAAGCTGGCTAATCCATTACAGTCCCCATCTTTAATAGGTTACAAACACCAGTATAGATATTATTTAAATTACATGCATTTTAACTGAATCCCTTGAACTATGTCTCGTCACAGGGCCGTTCCAACTGTTGGGATTGCTCTATTGTGAACTATGTCTCGTCACAGGGCCGTTCCAACTGTTGGAATTGCTCTATTTTGAACTATGTCTCGTCACAGGGCCGTTCCAACTGTTGGGATTGCTCTATTGTGAACTATGTCTCGTCACAGGGCCGTTCCAACTGTTGGGATTGCTCTATTGTGAACTATGTCTCGTCACAGGGCCGTTCCAACTGTTGGGATTGCTCTATTTTGAACTATGTCTCGTCACAGGGCCGTTCCAACTGTTGGGATTGCTCTATTGTGAACTATGTCTCGTCACAGGGCCGTTCCAACTGTTGGAATTGCTCTATTTTGAACTATGTCTCGTCACAGGGCCGTTCCAACTGTTGGGATTGCTCTATTGTGAACTATGTCTCGTCACAGGGCCGTTCCAACTGTTGGGATTGCTCTATTTTGAACTATGTCTCGTCACAGGGCCGTTCCAACTGTTAGGTTGCTCTATTTTGAACTATGTCTCGTCACAGGGCCGTTCCAACTGTTGGGATTGCTCTATTTCGAACTATGTCTCGTCACAGGGCCGTTCCAACTGTTGGGATTGCTCTATTTTGAACTATGTCTCGTCACAGGGCCGTTTCAACTGTTGGGATTGCTCTATTTTGAACTATGTCTGGTCACAGGGCCGTTCCAACTGTTGGGATTGCTCTATTTTGAACTATGTCTCGTCACAGGGCCGTTCCAACTGTTGGGGTTGCTCTATTTCGAACTATGTCTCGTCACAGGGCCGTTCCAACTGTTGGGATTGCTCTATTTTGAACTATGTCTCGTCACAGGGCCGTTCCAACTGTTGGGATTGCTCTATTTTGAACTATGTCTCGTCACAGGGCCGTTCCAACTGTTGGGATTGCTCTATTTTGAACTATGTCTCGTCACAGGGCCGTTCCAACTGTTGGAATTGCTCTATTTTGAACTATGTCTCGTCACAGGGCCGTTCCAACTGTTGGGATTGCTCTATTTTGAACTATGTCTCGTCACAGGGCCGTTCCAACTGTTGGATTGCTCTATTTTGAACTATGTCTCGTCACAGGGCCGTTCCAACTGTTGGAATTGCTCTATTTTGAACTATGTCTCGTCACAGGGCCGTTCCACCTGTTGGGATTGCTCTATTTTGAACTATGTCTCGTCACAGGGCCGTTCCAACTGTTGGGGTTGCTCTATTTTGAACTATGTCTCGTCACAGGGACGTTCCAACTGTTGGGATTGCTCTATTTTGAACTATGTCTCGTCACAGGTCCGTTCCAACTGTTGGGATTGCTCTATTTTGAACTATGTCTCGTCACAGGGCCGTTCCAACTGTTGGGAATTGCTCTATTTTGAACTATGTCTCGTCACAGGGCCGTTCCAACTGTTGGGGTTGCTCTATTTTGAACTATGTCTCGTCACAGTTTTGTTTATAACTTTTACAACTAATTCAAATAAATAACGATAATTAAGATTCATTAATAATATTTTTTTTCAAGATTTAACAACTTTCAGTTTGCAATAACAGATAGATTTTAATGTCTGTTATGAGGGCGTAGGGCTCAAGATTGATCATGTTTTATTTATTAGTATTATTTGTTCTTTAAAACATCTCTAATGTTGTCTTGAAGACCGACCTAATTATAGTGTGACACCCATGAGCTATATGGCCACTGGTTTGTCTCTTAAGTATTTGCGTGAGACACGCGTCTAAACTCAAAGTTGATCAATGAAATATCGAATACAGATAATATAAATTACAATATAGTTGATCAATTCACTAAAGCGACTAGATTACAAAAGTTTATAAAAATGAATAATTTAGAAAAAAAATCAAACATTAAGCAACAAACTTATTGTTTTGACTGAAATTCATCACACAATTGAAAGACATTTATAATGTAATAATTAATGGGCTATGTAGCCATTATTGCACAAAGAAATGCCATAAATACACAAAATACGGTTATAAATTGTCAGACAACTAGTTACAGACGTTTTGCATTATAATGTTATGCTTTGTTTATATTGAACTGCGAATGTTTGATGCTGCTTCCTCGACAACTTATAATCGTTCTCATTTTGTTAATTTATTAAGTTTCTGTGTTTTCCATCTGAAAGTTCTGCAAATGCTTGTTGCACCATAGATAGATACCAAATTGTCGAGACAATTATGTATTGAGAATGTATTTTACAAAATTGGTCTTTATTAATGGCAGGCTTCTGAATTTTTAAATACACGTATATTAAAATAGTCATTAATTACTGATTTAGAAAAATAATATAAACTTCTGGAAATAAAATAAACTATAACAAGATTTGGATTGCAGCGATGTAGATGTCTTGTCCTAGATTGTCAATTTTGGTGAGAATAAGAATGTATGTTCTGCATTATTGGATATTTACAACAAATTATTGGGACTGGACCACAGAAACACATCGCCATGGGCATCAAAACTACATGTGACCCGACTGGTAAGAATTGGATACAGCTACGGGAAATATGACACCAGCTTAATTTTCATGGAAACACATAAGAAGTAAAAGCTCGCCATTCAACAATGAAATAGAAAACTCTGAGCTTCTCAAGAAAACATACAGAAATAAGACAATTTGGTGCAAAGATGTACACATCTAAGATAATTTGTAATGCTTTAATGTGAGAAACTTTATTAAGAAATGTTTAGGCGCACAAGAGTGTGACTTTTAGATGTTAAATATAATAACAATATCTTCATTATTAAAAAAGAAACAAATATTTATCAAACAGGAATTGTTTTAATTACTTCGACATTGCTCAAAGCTGTAAAAACTTTCAAATTATACATTTAGCTTTGCTGTAATTTAATTCCAGAACGATAAAAAGTGTTTCTTATCTGAAATAAAACTATTATGTTTATTTAACTATCAATGGTATTCCTGTGTTGTATCATTGAAAATTGAGTTAATTGACCTTGCTTGACATTTTTGTTATCTTTGTACACAATGCTATCTTATATGAAGTAGAAAAATTGCATTAACTCTATCGTATAAAAACTTTACTTCATTTCAAAGCAAGCATAAGTGAAAATAGCGTACGATTTGGAAATGATGCTCCCGACCCTTCCAGGGATATGACGGAAAAGACAAACTGATAAAAAGAATATGAAACACTTATCACTCGGGTACTATGAGAAGTAAGCATTGGTACATGTCTTGTGTCGACTAGTAGGAACAAATCCGTACTATGTATAACATCATTTAAATATATGAGAATTTCGTTATGTCAGCATAAGTATTGTTTTATCCTTAACCGTGACCTGTAATCGCAGTATTCATGTACTTATTTATGCGGCAACATTACAATGCAACAATCACATTATATGCTAGTTTTTAAACGTTTGTTCTCTACAAGTGGCACTCTAAGCAGCTTTTTTTTTCTTTTTGAAAATGACAACTACTCAGCTTCAGGCTTGTCCCGAGGTAAGCAATTGTGTCCTAAAGTGAACCTATTTGCCACTTGTTAAGCTGTTATCTGATCCTCTAAGTAGCCATGTTGGTTCTAAGATAAGCAGCATGTACAAACATGTTAAGTCCTCTGAGCAAAGACATATCAAAGCAACGATACATCATATCCCATCTACAAATATCAAGACTCTATTGGCATGGTAACGGTTGGGTGAAATCCAAACACTAAGAAAACGAACCGCACTGGACGTGTGAACAAAAGTACATAGGTCAATAAGCACAGACCTTGGTCCGTGAGGATCTAATAACTAACGGGTTTTTGCACACACACACACGCACGCACGCACGCACGCAACACACACACAATAATAATAATAATAATAATAATAATAATAATAATAATAATAATAATAATAATGATAATAATAATAATAATAATATTCCGGAAATATTGTTCCCATGTTCTTATTAAGCTTGGCTTGAGCTCAATATATATCTGAGTATTTCTTGAAAATATGCTTGTGTCAAAAGCATTATTAAGAGATGAAGGTAAAAAGAATTTAAAGATCATATTGCGGCAAGGTGGATTAAAACGGACATGATGTAGGTGTTTGATACTTTTGACGGATTATATACGAAACGCTTTTCATAAGAAACCAGAAAAAAATCCACATAAAATACCACTTGATAAAGGTACATGCGCACAGTCAATGTAAAAGAGAAAAATATAAACAGACAATACATAACACATATTGAGACATTCTATCAGTTACCACCCTGGCACGGTCAGTCGGCTAAAGGACCAACTGTGGTGCTTAAACCTATTTTACGGAGAGCCCCAACATTGCACTTTTGCATTGATTTACTAAAAGACAAACAGCGTACATACGTATATTCATTTAGCATAATATTACATTATCTTACAGAAATTAAACACCTTACAAAAAGTACATATTGGTCCATAATACACTTCTACATTGGTTTGGTAAAGAGCTTTGTTGTATTGTGTTAAACCGAAGGTAAATAAACTAAAAGTGTAGTAAATTTTAAAAATAAGATTTATAGGTGAATTGCTCAGAGCAAATGTAATTTACTGCAACTTAAAAATATTTTGCCTTATGTTTTAACTTTACTTCCAGATATTGTGAATTCACTTATTTAAAGAGTTGCCATAAAATGTGCTGGCAAAATCTTACTATAATTTTAAGAACAATTTGTTCAGTTATTTGTTACTGAGATCGCGTTGTTAATTAAACCATTAGCTTTGTTTTTAACATACATGTAATTAAATAGCAGGTATGCATTTATTAAAAAAGACACAATAAAATTAAATGTAAAGTTCTAAGTATCGATTTTATTTATAATTGGTCTAGGTCGGCAAGATGAAACAGTATTCTGACTGATTACAAAACACACGTTTCAGTCAGTTAAAATGGCGTTATGTTAGAGTCTGCATGAATTTCCATTCTAAATTACCTTTTAAAACAGACATATATATGTAGTTTTGGCCTATACTAGTCAGACAATAACAGACGGGTCCAGCTGTTCGTTTGAAACTTTGTCTGATTGTTGTCTTACCTTGAGTCAATGATCAACTACTTCAAAGGTCATGTATTGTATTATTTAGAAACATTATATAAGCGCATATATTTTCAGGACAGAACTAAATGTTTGTTAAGAATGGTCCCGGATATCAAAGATAAATCATATATGTAAAAATGGGGCAGTAAATTGTTGGTAACTTTTTAAAAGCGATTGTCAACTCAAGTATATTTCATTGTAATTATTTTCGGTCGACTTAATAATCTGTTTCGATAAGATGTTAAAGGATACGTTAAATTATTTTTAAGTAAATTCACACAACTGCCTGGTGTTCTCCCTGCTTGCATGATTTAAAGTTAACATAACTCTTTAAATATTTTTCTACCGACTATTCAAAACCCCATCCTTAAAATAGATATTAAAAGTTTATAATTAAAATGGGAAATCCGTGAATTGAAAAATGGATCTAAAATAAATTGGTTGGTTCACAAGACATGGCTAAAGTTTTATTTAAAACATGCGTTTTCTTTTAAATATATTGGTCCCAAATTGATTACAAAATTATTTACAAATAAACACAATCTCAAAACTAGTTTATAATGAAAATGTTATTGTCTCTTGATCTCTTTATGATTACTCTGATTACTTTACACGTGGTCGTTAATTATTTGAAAGGAAATGTTGATAACTCATAGGTGGGAGGCGGAAGAGAGGGACAATATTCAAAATACAAACAGATGTGTGACATTTATTTCCATGTATTAGGAGATAAGTTTCGCAATAGCAATAACAATAAGGAACACTTCTCGTAACATGATAACGTAATACTATCGTTGTATTGTCAATGATTTGTTTACATTTCTCATCAAGATGTCCAGTCACTTGACCCCGCGGTAGCACCGTTATCCTTATAATTATACACACAGTTATCCTCACAGTTCTAATTAAGCTAAAACAATGATCAATTAACGATCAAGTAATGCCGACACGGAGTCGACCTTTCATCACCCGGTGGGATTGCCAGTTGATTGACAGCTAGGTATCATGTGACCGTTTAATGACGGATTTCAGTGACTATTGGCTAGCCGTGATAACGTTCGAGATATTGTAGATAACATACTGGGATGCTGACTGTGTCAGAAAGACCACGATACTGTATAGTTTATATTAATGAGACAACCATGTTGATATAGTAGATGACTTACTCGTTGTATTGTACTGACTGATATACTAGAAATAACTATATACATTTTATAACTATTGTATGAACCGTCCCCAAATCTTATTGGTCACTTACAACATTATGAGTTTTCAGTCAATACGTCACCGAGCAATAATGATACATAGTGGCGTTCATTCATTATTTAATGTTAAAGGTGGTATCCGACAGTTTATATCAAATGCATATAACAGTTTTCTCTACGGTTTCTCGAAATGTATGTATGCATAATTTCTGGATAAACGCCTACTGTGTAATGACGGTATAGAACACTACCTTTATTGTAAAACACTACCTTTAGTGTAAAACACTACCTTTAGTGTAAAACACTACCACTTGCGAAACAAATCACTCTGGTCAAACTGGTCATTCTAACCAAATCTATAAATAGGCTAGATAGCAATCTCTACTAAAACAGACCACGACGTCATCGAACTGCCCAGATGACGATATAATGCGATCTCAAAAGTGAGTTTTCACGTGGTTATCTCAGATAGGAAATATCTGTTTGCAGTGACGAGTGGGGTTTAAGCTTCACTGTTCACACAGATCTAGGGCATTAATAAACAGCATGTTGTAGGACCTTTCCATGTAACAATGACTTAACTTAGCTTTTTGAGAAAACAATGAACAAAAATGTCACATACCACATTTAATGTGTGCAAACATATTGTGCACTTGTAAAGACACACACATTTTGCTATCAACTAAAATTTGAAGGTGCTGGCAAAATCCATTCATGCACTTTGTTTATAATTATTGATGCTGTTGCCAGTGAACAAATTTTCAACAAAGTCATATCTGTTCTGCAAATTTTAAAGCATGTGCCAGCCTTTTAAATAGCTATTTTTAGGATTTTTAAAAAATATTTTCTACTCTTGATTTTGTAAAAAAATACTTTGTATTGTTTTATATTCTATTCCAAATGTAGAGTTTATATGAAAATGAAGATGACCCCATGTAAGTTAATATTATGTTGATAAATAAAAGTGAAAAATCGAACAAATATAAATAACTAATAATAATATATAATTACAGTTCGTTTCCGCCAAAAATCGAGTTAAAATACTAAAATTAGTTACTATATATTTTATACAGTTTTATTGAATTTTATATCATGTGACGTTATGAAATGTTAAGCTATAACTTACAAACCTGTATTAATACGATTAACGGACAAATACTATAATGATACATTTAATGATGTAAAGGTCTCTACACTTTATTGTGGAATTAAGGAATTTTATTCTCCTTTTATGTTATAAACATAAAAAGTTATCTGCTTTTAGATGATTAAATAATTTACACAATAATCATACGTTCAAATGAAATAGCATAGATTTGTAAACGATGTTTATCTCTACAGACTTTTGTAGAATTTTATAATTTTTCATTCTCGTTTGATGTTATTAAATGTAAATATATCAATAAAAAGTATAAATACATTTTACGATGACAATTTTAACAAGAAGTTAAAGTAATATTTACTATATAGATTTGTATAAGATGTTAAACTGTCAAAGTACAAGCTGGTGTTAAAATTGCACTTACATATTATTACATATTATTTATAGACTGATATTTGAAATAGACACGACCACACCATTTATGTAATAATTTATACCCAACACTATTCTCCTCTCTTACAGTTAGAGAACATTTATCACAGTTTTTCTCACATTGAATGTATTATATGAGTTATTTACAACCGATATTTACAAAAGATGGCCTTCAAAAGCCATTTCAATGAAATTGTATATTCCACCCAATGGCCAAAGTTCACTGCATCGTTTAATTCTATTCGGTAATGCTATTCATTATAGCGACCATGGCAACAGAAAGAATCTTTGTTGAACCTTTCGGCCATCTGTCGTTTTCATCAAACGGGCGATGATTTAACTATGTTATGAATGTAAACCCTCTTGGCAAGATGGACCCGATTTTTATTGAGGTCAATGATGGGAAGAATCCTTAATGGCGACCAGAGCATGTTTGTGTAACAACTGCATGAAGACCTCGACCCTGCCCTGGACATTCCAAAAGGGTTTCGATCTGTTATTGTTGGACAATTAAAGTCAAGAATCATTCGAAGTACTGTGCATTCAGCAGACATCACACGATGGTACTGTGTTGATGGTCCGGTGATGAATTAAAGTTGGACCACTCACAGCTGCGGTTGTTCTGAAGAGATCTTAGCACCAGTCAGTATTAGTATTGCATTGAAGAAGTTTTCAACAAACACAAATAGACCGAAAATGAAAAATGAGAAGATAAAAACTGATGAAGGATCCGCTCTGACTCTTGACTTAGGCACTTGTAACTAGTTTTCTTTTTGTTTTTTCTTATAAATAATTGAAGTAGGTAATTACTCTGATTTCTGAATAAGTGTTTAATTTTATGGACACCCAGACTATAACCACATACTCTATACATATGTCCTATTTGCACGAGTCACTTTAACTTTGGTTGTTAATTGAGGGAGTCTACGATAAAAAATAAAAAGACAAAGGGGAAACGACTGTTCGTTTGTAAATATAAAGCAAGACAAAGGTTGCAGAATTTCTAGCTGATTTATTCTCCACGCATGAACATGGAATTCGAATCGCCCTAAACACAAAAGGCCAATGCGCTTTAAAAACGCACCTTTTAAAGTTGACATATAAATGTATCGTATGACGTCATTTCCTTGTTCTTATTGTACGTCATTGCTTGTACTGTTTAATTTCAAACTTGGTAGGAACCGTCTAGTTACTGAGACTTTAATCTCATGCACATATGTTGATAGCTCATTATAATTAGTGTTATATTTTTCTGTAACTAGTACTCTGTTATCAGTTTTAACTCCCGATACAGGTGCTTACTGTTAGTTGTCTCACGTTGATGGGCTCTTTTTAATTACACTGTGAGAAAACCCCTTCTGGAAGTACGAGGTAAGAGCACTCCACATACCAGGTTTAAGCACCGCAGTCTGTCTGTTTCAATGTTATAACTGTTCGTTTCTTCTTTTTGAGTGTAATATATCGTGTTTTGTAACTTTTACATTTACATTGCATGTCTTTTTTCAGTGGTAGTTCAGACTTTAATAACTGGGGTAATTCTCATGATATATTTTATTATTTTTCTAATGTTAAGATTGATATAAAACCTTTCAAATATTAAATTAAACACGTTTTGTCTACTGTTTAGAAGATGTTCTCAAACATTTGTCTTTTAATTTAAGATTCAGTCATGCTGTCTGTCCATTTTATAAGACTTCAACATGTTTCAAGTGTAATAGCAATAGATTTAACTATTTTTGTACAATTTGTGTATTTTTCCACATAAATTAAATGTGAAAAGTTGGTATTAGAAAAAAAATCATTTAGTCATTTGCAGTCTCCACTTACAAACGTCTGAAACGAAGATCAGATGTTTTAAATTACTTAAGAGTAGCAACCCTTCATGTCAACAATATTAACTTTTTTAACATGTCGAATGTTTACATATAAAAAAACAACAACAATGTATCCCTTTGCCACTGTACAATTATCTGAATATGTTTTTGTACTACCTTTACTGGCAGACTAGACAGCCCATTGAACTGAACCTATCGAAAGTTATCTATCTTTTATAGGACAATACACGGAGGTGCTTCTTTGTTCTTGTATCTATCTTTGATCATTCTTTCCTGGCATTTTAAATTTAGTGAACTAGAAGTTTTATGTTATCGTACATCAATTCATATATTTATTTAAATAATGTTGCGACGGTATCGACTCTTTGCCCGGCATATGACTGGTACCCGCTGTGAACCGAGAAGACCGGGTCACATGAGGTGAGAGTGTGGGATCAGTCATTATTCAGCAGTCACCGTCATCTGGCAACATTTGACTGGGCAACCGCCGGGAGTTGGTGTTTATACTGGGAACAGAAGGTCATAGGCCGCCAGAGACCGCAGAGTGCCCGGATGGTAAAGGTCACTACCAATCAAGTACATTTTCATTGCTTTGAAAATGTCATAACACAAATGGCAGATTAATGTTATTGTTGTTGTCTTTTGCTTTATAAATGTTAAAATCAATTTTGTGTCAAAAAGATGAACAGTTATTTTTTAAAGTTTTTATTAAATTAAATTTTAAAATAAAACCTTTTACGCCAGAATAACTCTAGTCAACAAAAGAGAAAAAAAAAAACAAGACAGGAAAGGAAAATGTCATTTCATATAGTCATATAGTCTATAAATTCTATTGTTTGAGGAACACTTAAAACAGAAGCAACATGCAGAACAATAATAATTATATGAACAATCGGAATACGGAATAAAAACAAAATATTTATATTGTTAGGTCATCAAAAATCTAAGTTAAACTGTTTTATAAGCACAAGTTTCGCATTAAGATACATTAAGATATACTAATTCAGCACAACGTATTAGAACTAACAATCTATCTTTATATAATATATATATTAATATGCAATGAAGTAATCAAAATATAATTATGGTGTTTATAGTTTTATCCGTAAACCTATCAGTCAAATGATTCATGTGGAATAAAGCCTGCAATATTCCTCAATCGTTTTTAATGCTACGTTATATTTCAAAACTAGTTGTTCAAGTGAACATTCTCGTGTTGTTTAACAACTTAGTAATCAATATTACAGTGGATTGACAACTCGTTTATACGTGCAGCATGTTCCCTATATATAAATGTTTGAAAAAAAATATCGTTGACAAAACGGGGCATGTTGTAAGAAATCGCTACTTTATAACTTTGACTTGGAAATGGGTCAGCACACATATAACCCATTAACACCCGCTCGTGTTTAAATTGGCATACTCTGACGTCACATTGGAGACTTGTCATCGCTGCATCTTGCACGATAAAATGGCACTAAACATGCCGGGAACAGAGGCCACCTGATATCAAACCACATTATAGTTGTGATAACATGTGATGTTATGAGGAGTGGTCTGATACGATGTCGGCTTAGATATTCCACCGTCGGCAGTCAGTCACGGGCTGTCGGAATATGTCGGAATGTGGGCGGATCAGCTGACTAAATAAACATGAAGTCTCGATTCTGAACTACTAACAGTGTCATCAGTTGTTTGTCTAAAGGGGACATTTTAAAATATTCATGTATTTACTTTTAAATGTTTTGTGTCTCGTACTATGCATGCTTGAAATATATAATACATACGTACTTTTAATTAAAAAAACAACAACAGAGATACGCTTGTATGGATGCAGATTAACAGTGATATAAACATTTCAATATAAATGATCTGTGAACCTATAGAAAAATTGTGAGAATATTCACATGGACCGCATACCATGACTGAAGTACAGAACACAATTCTTTTTGTACAATAAATTCAACATTAAGTTGGAATTTAGAAACATGTTCTTCACTTCAAATAA
Source organism: Sinonovacula constricta (assembly GCA_007844125.1). NCBI lineage: Eukaryota > Metazoa > Mollusca > Bivalvia > Cardiida > Solecurtidae > Sinonovacula > Sinonovacula constricta. Next base: position 40,288,141 of record CM017555.1, read on the forward strand.
CATTAGACCTAAAAATGCGCCTTAAATTCACTGTCAGAAATGAACTATTGTTAACCTTACATTTTATGCAACATATTACTGTAAGTGCTAAGTAAAGTAAATAAGTTTTTGTACGATTTATTTTGCGGAGCTGTGTAATTTTATTATTGTAAACTCACAGATTTTCGACAGCAAACTGTCATATTTGAAACAAATACTCACTTGTTATAGGTATATCTTTATACGCTATAATTTTAAACATTTTATAAATCAAAATGTGATTTTTTAAAGTATATCATTAAACGTTTAAGGAGTTATACTGTTAGGCTAAACGTTTTAATATGTCATAATGGTAAATGGTTGTATACATTATACTGTTTAACGTTTTATTGAGTGTAATGTTTTAGGTTTTTATAATTAAAAATATGAAACGTTTTAAAGGTTGTAATTTTGAACATTTTTATACGTTATTATAGTGTTGTTTTATAATTTGCAATGTGAAATGTTCAACATTTTTGTTTGTTTTGATGTTGAACGTATTAATAAGTTGTAATTATATTAAACTTTGTTTAAGTTATATTGTTACCCCGTTTTATAGTTTATAATGTGAAACATCTTGTTAGTTTACATGTTTAACATTTATACAAGTTTTGTCATTTTATGTAACAATAGCAAAAGTTAAACGTCATAGGTTTGGCCTGGCATATTTTCAGCTTATGTTGTAATATCAAAAGTTTTTTATGAGTTATAATTTAAAACGTTTTTATGATGTTATTATATTAAAAGTTCTTAGAAATTAGATTGCTTAACGTTTTTATAGTTTATAACGTTACACGTTTTCATATGTTATGATGTTTATTAAACGTTGTTATAAGTAAAATATTTAAGTTATAATGCGAACCCCTTTCAAAAGGTATAATTTTAAACATTTTCATCAGTTTCGGTTTGAATATTGCAAGCAACAATTCCCAAAAAACTTATCGATAAGAAAGACGTTTAATATTGTCAGTATTAGCTTTTATTTAGAATTGTGTATTGCATGTTTGTTGTAGATAAATACAATAGTTGCAAAATGTTAATGTATATCAATTAAAATTGTGTAAAGTGTGAAAGGTTAATGTGGCATAATTTTTTCAAAAATATATTTTAAGTTTTATACTTATTTGTTGATTGAAAGTAAGCTTATTCGATGTGGGAGTTTTTCACCACTACAAAAATGTACCACTGAAATCATTTACAGTCATGAAAAAAAAAAATATATTAACTATATCAGTAGTAATAATAAGTTATAAAATACAGATATACTGGAAAATGTATAACATTAATATAATAACGATATATTCAATGTTTCTGCGTATGTATTCACATTTTGGTCAAGTGATAATTCAATTAGCTAAATCAAACACTATGTTAGTATTTTTAAAGGTACCGTGTTTAATTTATTCTGTCGTTTCACATATATGTTTTAGGTCTTCACGTGACTAATTCCATTAATAAATATTAAAGCAAGATAGCAGAATATGTGATTTGCAGAACTGTACAACCAATTAAAGAACTTTTCGCTATTCCTATCTAGAAAGACACATATTTTCACAATAATGTCAAGGGACAGTATTATGATTAAAATGATCGAGGTGCTAAACTATTTTTCTGAACACTATGTATAAACCATAGGTGTTTGTTAAAATTTGTAATATTTTTTCTATGAACTTTAATGCCTTAAATATGTCGAACAATAAGATTTAACACTTTAATTTTCTTAGACAATTGTCGTTGAAATTGATATACTTGACAAAAAATATATTTCAGGTCTTCAGCTGAATGTGTGCATCGCTTTGCTTAAGAAATTTTGTGGTTTTTGTTTTTATCGACTTTAACCCTTTCTTTTATCATAATTTGTGTTTATGTTTTAGTATTGTTTTGACTTGTCTGTTGTGTTTGACTGTTCAGCTAACTGTGTAGTTTTGATTAGACAAACTTTATCTAGTGTTGTTTTTGTTGTTGGAATTACTATTCCTACCTTTCCATCTGAAGCAGCGGTATTGGAGTTGAGAAACCAAACATTTAAACATGGCAGATGATTAGTTTAGTATATATCCCCTCAATCATGTGTCTAAATAGTTTCATAAAGCATAAAGCTTTTACTTAGTACATACACTCAGTAGATAGACTAAGTTAGTTATTACGCTTATAAATCAACATGAGGAGTATTTGCATTCTCAAATGAATACAAACTCACTTATATAACATAAATAATTCATAGACAAAATGTCAGCAAATTGCGCCTTTGTTATACACACAAAAAACAACAACAACAAAAAAACAAACAACACGCGCGTATCTTAATTTAGAAGAGGAACCTGGTGCATTCACGACAAAAACAACATTACTATAGAGTAAATGTGTTCTGAATTAATACTACACAAATTAACATTGTATTGTTTACATATTGATTCAACGCACGACAAGAATAATGTTCAGACGACTAGCCTAAGTAGCGGATAACGACCGATTCCATTTAACATAAATAAACGAATAAGCAATTATATTTCACATTTGAATAGTACCAAATATTTGCTACATTCCAGAATTGTTCATATGTAGCCTATATGTTTATGTCCTGGTTACTAATTGTTTTAGAATATATGAACTGCAATTTTAAATTGTAAAATACTTTACTGATAATTGTAGAGAATAAAATATGAAAAATAGTGTAAGATGTAACGTAATGAAGTTTTTGTTGTTCATTGTAGTGTAAAAGCAGCTGACGTCTTTTACATGTTTGACTCATTAATTATTTATTCTAAAACTATTAATAAACAAAAATATTTTCATACCACAAAAGAGATTATAAATCTAAAATATAAAGAATGATTAACGGTGTGGTGTTTTCTTCAGAATAAAAAATAAGAGAAAATGTCAATATGACACCAATACTCACCGCGCGCACCCGACTATTGCTGAGACAGAAAGTGCAGACGGCCTTTGGCATGCAGTCAATGGATCCCCGGATCATGGCCTGGTGTTTGATACACGGCTGGTCCATACAGTCAGTCCCTACCATCAACACCGTGTTCAGGTGGGCGATATAGCTCGTGGCCAGTCGCAACACCTCGATCTTGGACAACTTCCGGTCCGCCGGCTCTGTCGGAATTAGTGTCCGTAATGTCACGAATGCCGTGTTGACGCTCTGCGTTCTATCCCGCTCACGAGCGTTGGCGTGTGTTCGTGGCTTACCGTTGGAATCATACTCAGTACCGTCGTCCGGAGGTGCAATTTCCTTTCGGCGTTTTCTGTGGCCGTTAAAAGAGTCATTGGAACCACTGTCCGTGTCCGACCCATGGCGGTCTTCCTCGGACTTCCGTTTCTTGCTGTCCTTTTTCATGCCGGTTTCGTATATTCACTTCACTTGTCAAGATATCACGCGAATAGCATTTAGTGCTAAGATATTTATCCGTAAATATCGGAATGACACACCGGCACAAATATTAACCGTCCGATGAAAGCTGTATATTGTGGTCTACATGATTTCAACAACAGCGTAACGCAAGAAAACATACATCAGACACCTTTGCCGTGCAGAAATCTCTTAAACTTGTTGTTTACAATGTTCAATTAAGAGTATTTCAAAAGAAAAATAACTACACAAATATAATATCTTTGGAAAAAATATCTGATAGCTGTTCGCCCTTCACCCTTGATAATCCCAGTCAAAACACTTCGCACTTCCGTTAACAATAACCTGTTAGAACAACAATGATGACATGTCCAGTGATTAGCTGAGATAACATCACTGATTGGCCACTGTTAGATAAGGTTAATTAATTAATTACCATCATCGATCTGTTCTGTAGTCTACATGCACATCCCGTGGCTTCTACGGTCGTATATCACTAATTGCTGCACCAGCATCCGCCATGACGTTCATACAGGGGGCGTGGCCTACCGCCCATCAATCATCGTTCACCATAGCGGCTGCCATGGCAACACTTCACGCTGTCATGGCGCTCGTAGATTTTCCCGTCAAATTTCGATAATTTGTCAAGTTTCTGTAATATTCACAATTATCTGGTTTATTTCCCAACAGAGATAATTTAAAAAAAGGACTTGTCCGCTATATCCTAAATGTCAGAGTTAACACAACTTTGTAATGCCGTGACATTTCCTCTCCAGTATAACATAATGTGTTTAACAATTTGCAAGGTGTGTGTTACACTTTAAGTGAAGTTTACCACATTAAAAGAAACACATACATTTGTTTTATCATTTAGTCACAAAAAAGCGTTATATTCAAACCAGAACTCAAATAGTATGGTCGCTATTATTAGCGAAGGTAATTTGTTTGATGCGTCATTCGAAGTATTTGATCATGAAGGACACGAATACAGCGGAATAATACAAGAATATATGATATATGTCTATCTCGTATACTAATAGTCTATATATTCACACTGCCAGAAATGTTTTATCATTCATGAAAGTAACACTTTACTTGTAAATGTACCGAAGTGTTTGCTAAGGCTACTGAACACTTTCTAACAATTCAAGAACGTAAATCATTTTGATTTTAATTTATATATTTTTTTTAATTTTTGACGGATCATTGGAGCTAAGTAATGATGTCATATGCCAAAAATGGAATGCAAAAGTGTCATTATTATTATTATTATTATTATTATTATTATTATTATTATTATTATTATTATTATTATTATTATTATCATTATCATTCATCATCATCATCATCATCATCATCATCATCTTATCCATCATCATCATCATATTCATCATCATCATCATATTCATCATTGTCAACCGGCCGCAATAGCTCAGGTGGTAGAGCGTCGGCTTGCGGATCGGGAGGTCGTGGGTTCAAACTCTGGCCGGGTCAAACCAAAGACTTTAATGTTGGTAGTAGTGGCTTCCCTCCTAACGCCCGGGGCTAAGGGGACAGCATTACGCCTGACTCGTCGGTGTCTTTATAATGGACCGGCCGGGTTCAGTCCCTGGGCACCTCATAAGTGCCCCTATGCTAATGATAAAAATGTCGCTGCACAGTATCGGCAAAAATGCCGGCTAATCCCAACCCATCCCTTCATCATTGTCATTATAATTATTATTGTTTTTAAAATCTGACTACAACTGAAATGGTTGTTCTATGTATGTCGATTGAAATTGTCTACTTAAACAATCTTTTTCAAAAACAACATACTTTTTCATCGCTAATATCGCTTTTGCAAATACAAATACATTTCTTGGACACTTGAGAGGTCAATTGGTTAGGGTTTTTAGATGCCTCAATTTGAAGAATTGTTTTATTATTCTGTTATTCATTATTCTGATATACATTATAATTAACAAAGGATTCCTTCAAAAATACAAGGAATGTAAGTAGATCACATAGAAAATGACATTAAGAACCTTGGAAACTAAAGAAACAAAAATCAGTTTAAAAACGTGTTGACGTAACGAGGCCATATAAAAAGATAATACTTTGGGCTAACATTATAGAAATGTATTCATTGAACTTTGTGTTTTAATCCTCCAAGAGTACCTGTGTATTTCTGGATTAATGTGTACAGTGATTCGAAATTATCAGAAGCGGTACAGATGTGATAACGACGTTTTTATAACCCAAAATATTTCTGTCGAATTTTGCTTGTGTTTATTTTTAAAAGTTCAACATAAATATTATTACAAAAATATTATTGTTCTTGTTAGTGTTGATGTGTTTAGATGAAGCACTTGATTCTCTTTTTTAACGTTACAAGTACATATTTACCATAATAAAATGTGTTCTAAGTATTCTAATGGTAAAACAGATTTCTATCCTATCCGACGCAGTAATCTCTATTAAATGATAGAAACTAGACTTGTTACATAAATACATTTATTCAGAATAAAACATCTTCAGTTGAGTCGATATAGTTGAGTTTTCCCTTGTCTTGTAAATAATATCAAAAGTAACTATGAATACATTATCGTTGTTTATATCGGAAGTATCCACATACCATTCACCGTGATTTATTTTCTCAGTTGTGCCGGCGGCTCAAATGCTGTCGACCAATGAGACGGGAGTTTTAACATCGGTAAACCATTAACATTGTTGAATATAACCACTTATTTTGTCATTTACATTTTCTGAGTGTAAACTGCACGCCATTACGTCGAATGAGCGGCGTTCACGTCTTAAACCCGTCGGGATATATTACACTGGGGCGCCTGAACAAACTCATTTGTTATCATTCTGGTTCCACCATGTAATGGAAGATGACAGAGGGTTTACCATCGGCGATACCGAACTATTTTCACAACAGTTAAGCTCGCGCAAGTTCCTCTTCGTTTTAAAGAACGAGCGCCAGTGCGTAGTTTGTATTTATTTACAACAGAGGGAGGGTATAAATCAATCGACGTTTCTGCTGTGCTAATAAATTAAACGACAATTCAGTGTGAAGACGCGAGCTGTGAAATGTTTGCGAAAGAATGTTTATCTCTTCCAGGATTGTCAATGGTTCACACATCAAAAGGCGGCGTTTTATGTTCGTTGATTTACGGGGACCAAGACTCTTCTCGCAAGACACAACGGGATCAGTTGGTCTTTATCCAACCGTGGCTTACCGTCATCGGTCGGCATTTAACGGTAGATGCCGGAGAGTTACGGGTACTTCCGTCATGCGCAAAAATGCACAACTATTCAGCTTGAGTGAACAACATAGCCGTAATATTTACACGAACATAACTACAAACAAGAGAGCATTGGTGTAAAGCATCAACGGTGGCCGTCGAGGTTCTGTTCAACAATCGAACATTTTTGCCTAACAACAAACCGACAAAGGAACACCAAAACAATGTTGTTGTTAAAACGATTTAAAATGCAATCAAATTCATGACTTATAATTATATGCAATAACGAATTGTATTCGGATGCATAGAAAAGGTTCTGGATACAAACACCAGAATGAAGCATATCATTTGACTGTTACATATTACATCATCGTAAAATATATATGGTAACAAATGCAATTAAAATTAAACAAATCATACGTTCACATACGGAACATCAACAATTTCAAGTTACAGGCATAATTTTAAACTACAGTCTAATTTAATTCTAATATTCACCAAAGTTGAATAATAACCGAAATTCACTGGTCGAAAGCACCGCATTTTACATATAAAATAAAACAACATTGCGCCATGTAACTCAAATAGCATGTCATAACATGACTTAAGTTTTGGATGGGCCAAACATCGGAATTAGTTCCTCAGAATCGATTCAGCTATTGAAGTTGAAAATACCTACACGGCGCAATAATAAGGAAGTTTTTAAAGGACGACGCCTTTTGGCCAGACTATTAAAATAAAGAAACAGAAGAACAAGCCAATCATTAACATTTTAAGTATTTATTGTGTATACAGGTCGTGCAAAAGAACATTACGTGGAACATGGTAAAACTTGTGACTTTTACTGTAAATACATTTAACCATATACAATATTTTACAGCAACTAACATAGGTAAAGCTACTAACACAGCCGAGCCTTTTGTAATTCTATTATGGTTAAATAAAAAATAATGAATTCAAAATTAATATTAATTCAAGGAGATAGAAAAATCTGTTTAAAACAGGAGGCTAATATCCCTGCTAAATGTATCAGATAAAATCGCATCTTCCGCAATACCTGTAAAAGAAGATAAAAGGGTTTAGTCCAATAAGATATTTTGAAAAGAATATCAATTAGTTTACGATATTGTTAGTTTTACAGAACAAATCAATATTTCTGGATTACTCTGTCTGATCGATTGTGAAAAGACTTCGGCTCGGTTTTTTGGTCTTTCATTAACAAAACACTATTTTTTTAAAAAAAAAACAACAACTTCGGATCGGATTAGTACACTTGAGCGATTTAACCACAATACCGAAGGATATCTTATCTTGTCAATGGGCTGTGCTCAGGACGGATCTTTTTGCAGGGGTTGCCTTCAAAGCGACCCAGTTTCTATTAAAACGTGTGTTGGGATAAACAAATCACGGTTTTTGGAATAACATTTCATACAGCCTTCAGAATCTAATCAATATGAATTATCTTAAAGATTTATGAGATTACACACCTACTAAAACAAATAGCCAAATAGAGAACTTACTCCATTAGGAAATATGACAGTTTGTGAAACCGTTGTCCCTTCCAAGATAAATAATCCTATATTATCTCTGCCAGACCCTACAAAGGAAATTATGACTGACCTACAAAATATATTTATCTATTGTATATGGAATGGGAAACCTAATGTTAAGAGAGATGTCATCTATAAGTATTAAGCAAAAGGTGTGGAATGGTCAGTATAGAAGTTTTTTGCCAATGCTCTCAAAACCTTCTGGAATAGAAATACAAATCTTTATAATAGCAAGTATTAACAAATAATAACCAGTCAAATGTCTGATACAAGCAATATCTTCTTTCTATATACAGAGTACAGACAAAAATATAAAGCTTATACTCTTTTTTGAGATGTAAATTTGGCGTATATTTTTTTTTCTTATGAACACTTGTACAAAAATTCAGAAAATCATAAAGGGTCGAAAAGGCCGAAGGTTTTACCAATGTTAAAAGCAGAATTTTATTAAAAATAACATTCACTCTTACAATAAAAGGCATTTATAAGTTAATTAGTAAATATCTTAGCCGTGCTGGAATATGCACATTTAAGCATATGTATTACATATATATTACATAAAAAGCATATTTACAAAGGATTAACATTTAATAAAGAGGCATAATGTTTGATGATCGCATATTACCAATCTCAGCATCAATATTGTTTAGTACCAAAACAAGATGTAGACTAATGTATGATAAAATAATTCATAATAATACCAAACCAACTTTTTCTAAAGGGAAATGGTTTGTTGAAATAAGGTGTGAAGGAGATCATCCAATTGTCTTACAAAGACCAATAGGATACAAGATTGTTATGGTTTCAAAGCTGATTTTTAAGAAAGCTCTGATGTGCTACATAAAAAATATTAAAGATGAAAACTTTGTCATTGTGCCTGCATCAAAGGGAAACGACAATCCATCTTTTCTGTGACTGTGAGTTTGTAAAAAGATTTTTAAAGAATACACGAGACATAAATCAATAGTTGCTATCCTCCTAAGCTCTAAAGTAATTAACCAAGGCATAATTGTAGGAAACAAATATTGAAAGATAATTTTAAATATAATAACAATGTTAGCTAAATATATTTTTAAAACAAAAGAAACAGCCAATATAAATACTGTAATGTTAAAAACAACTGATAGGTGAATACAGAATTAACCAATAGCTTGCCAAACAATAAATCAATGATTACTACTGTAGTCAAGAGATCTCTTTAATAACAGATATAAACTTAATTTCAACTTTTATTATTGGTTATACATTAGCAAACGGTTTTGTTCAGTTACCAATAACAGGCCCACTATTTATATATTTGACTTAAACATTGTCTCGTCACACTTTTCATGTTTTTGGACGACTGCCTATACCATGATATTGTCTTGTACAGTTACATGTAGATGCAATGTTCATACTGTAACTGTATAAGGATTAATAAAAACAAACATAACATAAGACACACGCTGCATATTGTAACTATTGGTAACAGTGGAGATTGAATATATTTTGTATTTTAGGTCAGTTCTGGTTTTAAAGTTCTAAACATACTCGACACGCCTATACAACTCCTAACCGCGCCCCACCCCTGCCTCCCTCCCCTCCACATACTCTGCTATCCATGTCACTCATTTATGCAACGCATGTATGCATATTGTATTTATATTGCACATATTGCTTAATCATTGCTTTTTATCTATTATTGTTTTGTCAAAACTTTATATGTGTACGTTTAAAATGATAAAATATTTAAACAAAACAACGACAACAACATTGATTCCGTGTAAATACTAAATTATGTAATTTCCTTTTAGTCAGAATAACAGAAACAAATCCAAATTAACGCGCATTCTGAGGTTATAACAAAGGACTCCGCATATGTTTGTTATTAGACACATTCATTTCTATTGTCTACCCAGCTAACTTTCTCTACTAAGCGCGACATGACCAAGCTTAGGCATATATTGTAGATCCAGATCTGTAATCACCTGCCGGAAGCTGTCGGGATCTGCACTATTTACTGTGGAGGATCTAGGTACATGAGTTGCAAAGTTGGGATGCATTTGATACAAGATGTTAACGTATTTATACATTTGGCATGATAAGGGGCTATCCTCCCGGGAACACGGCCACATATCGCTGCCGCTACAACATCTGGACCTGAGTCTCGCACTGTCACGCACTTATGCATTCTGACGAGAGTTCAAGACGTGACCGGGTCCCGTGAGGTCATTCGTTATTCTCCGCAAACTATACACGTGCGAAAAGTGCGCGCTGAATTGTGATGCTTTTGTTTTTACCACCTGTCGATTTAGTTTTACTTTTTCTTCTGGCATTATTTTTTAGTTTTATCTTTTTGATAAGAATTTCGATAAGAGTCAGACTATCTTGTTCGGCATGATAACACGAGTACAAGACGTGAAGCGGAATCGCTTACCGCTGATTGAATGACAGGATAAGCTCTCACGCTTAACACATTTTCGCCGACAATGCTTTAATAATTTCATACATTTATAAAAAAGGGGTGAATGGATATTATAGTAAATTGTATATGGATATTTGTTCTTGTTGTTTTCTCTATGATCTTTATTTAATACATCTTCTTGCTTTCAGTATTTGTACCGATCCTGAACAGTTTTGCCAAAGCAGTTAACGTAAAGACTTTTACAGCACTACATTCTATTTTGCATTATGTATACTATGTATATATACCGAGGGAACATTTAAGCGCTAGTAACCGGGAAACTAATAAGACTAACAGGTGGGTTTTTTCGCTATGGATCAAAACAAAATGATCTATGTACAGAACTTTTTTTATTTACATAACTTCGTTTTCGTTTCTTCTTCTTGTTCATTGTGATCCTTACATTTTGTTTCGGCAAGAATTCCTGTCAATGGCCTGGCATCTGTACATTTTTGCACATGATTTCAGTATTATTATCTTCCGTGTTCTTTTCTTGTGTTTTTTTCTTCTGTGTTACTTGCTGCTTTCTTTTAGGTTGGGGTAGGGATCAGGGTATTTTTTAATAATAACTGTTCTTACACTTTCTATCAGTATATAATAACTGTATGTTTTCGGTATTATTATTAAGTTGCCAATTGTATTTTGTTCTCATCTGTAAATGAGAAAATAAAGACACATGGTCCAACAACTCCAGGTTACATTAACAGTTTGAGACTCACACCAGTGATTTGATCGCAGTTTTACGAAGGTAACGACACTTTAATAAACCTCCCAATCTGCACGAACCACACGACCAGCCCTTTATATGTATTAAAATCATTGCGTCGCTATCGATCGGCGTATGGTTTTTGGACTGTTTTCCTCATCTCTGTCATATCTTTTTCTGTGTAGAACTTAATGTGATTAAAATAAGATCTCTAAATATGCTCCAAACATGGATTATTATATTATTTTTCATAATAAAGCATAACGTCTATCTGTAAGTTTGTGATACATTACAAATACACATTTATATTTATCACCAAGAAAACCCGATATTACCTAGAGTGAATGTCTGGAGTAATTGCTTAATTTTTTTAAAGTGGTAAAATTCAACCAAATAACTTTTTCTTGCTCTGAAAAAAAATATGATGACAGAACAAGCCTTCCAGTAAATCTTATCTTAAGCTCATAAATGACCAGACAGCGCCTGCTTGGATAATGTTATCTGGAATACGAGTTATATTTTTGTTTGCAATTTTTATTACCCCACAGAGAAGAAGTGATCTCCAGTTTGTGCCGAGTCGAAACCGCTATACTAAGGGCAACTTGCCTCTCTCCCGTTGTGACATTTAAAAAATGGGTGATATTTCGGATCAAAACTCTTGATAACATTTTCGTATGTCGCCGGCGGTAAGAACAATTGAAAGTAGATTTTTTTTACAATTTGATCAATCGCACTGTGACCGATGAGAGATTTCTTTTTTGCATTTAAGTACTTAAAACTATTAGCTTAATAATACTAATAATTAACGACATTAATATTCACAATGGACATCAATTAGCGAAATGTTAAAAAATTACAAAGGGAAATAACTCCTACAATCACTGATTAAAATTTAGCTATGGTTCTCTCCCTTAGTCTGAATAAAACCGGCAGTGCGAGACCAATTTTTACAGAAAAAAGAAAACTTCCTCTAAAAAGGGGAAAATTTGATTTTAACAACCTGATTCCACATGATGTAAACAGCAACTGCCGACACAGGATGAATTACAAGGAAAGGCTTAGAAGACAATAATATTGGCACACCTTATACTTCTATACCATGTATACCTTGTACTGGTATAAGGTTCAGCAATTATTGTCTCGTATGTTAACTTTTATTTTAATCCATCTGCACAAAGTATATACTTTTGGATGCTCCCAACACATCGTCAAAATGTTCCCATTGGTCCAGTCCGATAAAGAGAGCAAATACTAAAATAATAAAGAAATACAGTTTGAAGTATAACTTGTTTGTTTTAACAAAATTAATACATTCCAAGCTCATAAGATATAATTTTGGGGTCGTCCAAAGTCGATAGAGCCTAAATTACAGTTTATTTCTATAGAAAAAATACATTTAACAGGCGGTGCCCGTCAGAGAAATAACGCGATTGTCTGTCATTGAAAGATAGATCGTCCGCACAATAAATACACAGAACGGTGCATTGTGGGCTAAATATGATCGACTGTCCTTGTCATTTTCATTTTGGACTGTAATATATTTCAATTTGGGACCCGAACACAAAGCCAATAAATATGCGTTTTTTTTTGTGAATAAAAATTAACAGTATATAAACAAACAGAACCAGTCTGTTTACATTTGAACTGCTTGTTATTAACTACATTTATTATTTAAACCACTTTCAAAATGTCTTTTCTGCTCTACACAATGTCTCCTCTGCTCTACAATATGTCTCCTCTTCTCTACACAATGTCTCCTCTGCTCTACAAATTGTCACCTCTGCTCTACAAAGTGTCTCCTCTGCTCTACAAAATGTCTCCTCTGCTCTACACAATGTCTACTCTGCTCTACAAAATGTCTCCTCTGCTCTACAAAATGTCTCCTCTGCTCTACATTATGTCTACTCTGCTCTACAATATGTCTACTCTGCTCTACAATATGTCTACTCTGCTCTACACAATGTCTGCTCTGTTCTACAAAATGACTCCTCTACTCCACACAATGTCTCCTCTGCTCTACAAAATGACTCCTCTACTCCACACAATGTCTCCTCTGCTCTACAAAATGTCTCCTCTGCTCCACACAATGTCTCCTCTGCTCTACAATATGTCTACTCTGCTCTACAATATGTCTACTCTGCTCTACAATATGTCTACTCTGCTGTACAAAATGTCTCCTCTGCTCTACAATATGTCTACTCTGCTCTACAAAATGTCTCCTCTGCTCCACACAATGTCTCCTCTGCTCTACAAAATGACTCCTCTATTCCACACAATGTCTCCTCTGCTCGACAAAATGACTCCTCTACTCCACACAATGTCTACTCTGCTCTACAAAATGACTCCTCTACTCCACACAATGTCTCCTCTGCTCTACAAAATGACTCCTCTGCTCTACACAATGTCTGCTCTGTTCTACAAAATGACTCCTCTACTCCACACAATGTCTACTCTGCTCTACAAAATGTCTCCTCTGCTCCACACAATGTCTCCTCTGCTCTACAAAATGACTCCTCTACTCCACACAATGTCTCCTCTGCTCTACAAAATGACTCCTCTACTCCACACAATGTCTCCTCTGCTCTACAAAATGACTCCTCTGCTCCACACAATGTCTCCTCTGCTCTACACAATGTCTCCTCTGCTCTACAATTTGTCTACTCTGCTCTACAATATGTCTCCTCTGTTCTACAAAATGTCTCCTCTGCTCCACACAATGTCTCCTCTGCTCTACAAAATGTCTCCTCTGCTCTACAATATGTCTACTCTGCTCTACAAAATGACTCCTCTGCTCCACACAATGTCTCCTCTGCTCTACAATTTGTCTGCTCTGCTCTACAATTTGTCTACTCTGCTCTACAATATGTCTCCTCTGTTCTACAAAATGACTCCTTTGCTCCACACAATGTCTCCTCTGCTCTACAATTTGTCTACTCTGCTCTTCAATACGTCTCCTCTGTTCTACAAAATGACTCCTCTGCTCCACACAATGTCTGCTCTGCTCTACAATTTGTCTACTCTGCTCTACAATATGTCTCCTCTGTTCTACAAAATGTCTACTCTGCTCCACACACAATGTCTCCTCTGCTCTACAATTTGTCTGCTCTGTTCTACAAAATGACTCCTCTACTCCACACAATGTCTCCTCTGCTCTACAAAATGACTCCTCTACTCCACACAATGTCTCCTCTGCTCTACAAAATGACTCCGCTGCTCCACACAATGTCTGCTCTGCTGTACAAAATGTCTACTCTGCTCCACACAATGTCTCCTCTGCTCTACAATATGTCTACTCTGCTCTACAATATGTCTGCTCTGCTCTACACAATGTCTCCTCTGCTCTACAATATGTCTACTCTGCTCTACAAAATGACTCCTCTGCTCCACACAATGTCTCCTCTGCTCTACAATTTGTCTGCTCTGCTCTACAATTTGTCTACTCTGCTCTACAATATGTCTCCTCTGTTCTACAAAATGACTCCTCTGCTCCACACAATGTCTCCTCTGCTCTACAATTTGTCTACTATGCTCTTCAATACGTCTCCTCTGTTCTACAAAATGACTCCTCTGCTCCGCACAATGTCTGCTCTGCTCTACAATTTGTCTACTCTGCTCTACAATTTGTCTCCTCTGTTCTACAAAATGTCTACTCTGCTCCACACACAATGTCTCCTCTGCTCTACAATTTGTCTGCTCTGTTCTACAAAATGACTCCTCTACTCCACACAATGTCTCCTCTGCTCTACAAAATGACTCCTCTACTCCACACAATGTCTCCTCTGCTCTACAAAATGACTCCGCTGCTCCACACAATGTCTGCTCTGCTGTACAAAATGTCTACTCTGCTCCACACAATGTCTCCTCTGCTCCACACAATGTCTACTCTGCTCTACAATATGTCTACTCTGCTCTACAATATGTCTACTCTGCTCTACAATATGTCTACTCTGCTCTACAATATGTCTACTCTGCTGTAAAAAATGTCTCCTCTGCTCTAAAATATGTCTACTCTGCTCTACAAAATGTCTCCTCTGCTCCACACAATGTCTCCTCTGCTCTGCAAAATGACTCCTCTACTCCACACAATGTCTCCTCTGCTCTACAAAATGACTCCTCTACTCCACACAATGTCTCCTCTGCTCTACAAAATGACTCCTCTACTCCACACAATGTCTCCTCTGCTCTACACAATGTCTCCTCTGCTCTACAATTTGTCTTCTCTGCTCTACAATATGTCTCCTCTGTTCTAAAAATGTCTCCTCTGCTCCACACAATGTCTGCTCTGCTCTACAATATGTCTACTCTGCTCTACAAAATGTCTGCTCTGCTCTACAAAATGTCTCCTCTGCTCTACACAATGTCTCCTCTGCTCTACAAAATGACTCCTCTGCTCCACACAATGTCTGCTCTGCTCTACAATTTGTCTACTCTGCTCTACAATATGTCTCCTCTGTTCTACAAAATGACTCCTCTGCTCCACACAATGTCTCCTCTGCTCTACAATTTGTCTACTCTGCTCTTCAATATGTCTTCTCTGTTCTACAAAATGACTCCTCTGCTCCACACAATGTCTGCTCTGCTCTACAATTTGTCTCCTCTGCTCTACAATTTGTCTCCTCTGTTCTACAAAATGACTCATCTGCTCCACACAATTTGTCTGCTCTGCTCTACAATTTGTCTGCTCTGCTCTACAATTTGTCTGCTCTGCTCTACAATATGTCTCCTCTGTTCTACAAAATGACTCCTCTGCTCCACACAATGTCTGCTCTGCTCTACAATTTGTCTGCTCTGCTCAACAAAATGTCTCCTCTGCTCCACACAATTTCTCCTCTGCTCTACAAAATGACTCCTCTGCTCCACACAATGTCTGCTCTGCTCTACAATTTGTCTACTCTGCTCTACAATATGTCTCCTCTGTTCTACAAAATGACTCCTCTGCTCAACACAATGTCTCCTCTGCTCTACAATTTGTCTACTCTGCTCTTCAATATGTCTGCTCTGCTCTACAAAATGTCTCCTCTGCTCTACACAATGTCTCCTCTGCTCTACAATATGTCTACTCTGCTCTACAATATGTTTCCTCTGTTCTACAAAATGACTCCTCTGCTCCACACAATGTCTCCTCTGCTCTACAAAATGAGTCCTCTGCTCAACACAATGTCTGCTCTGCTCTACAATTTGTCTACTCTGCTCTTCAAATTGTCTCCTCTGCTCTAAACAATGTCTACTCTGCTCTACACAATGTCTCCTCTGCTCTACACAATGTCTGCTCTGCTCTACAAAATGTCTCCTATGCTCTACACAATGTCTCCTCTGCTCTACACAATGTCTCCTCTGCTCTACACAATGTCTCCTCTGCTCTACACAATGTCTGCTCTGCTCTACAAAATGTCTCCTCTGCTCTACAAAATTTCTCCTCTGCTCTACACAATGTCTACTCTGCTCTACACAATGTCTCCTCTGCTCTACACAATGTCTACTCTGCTCTACACAATATCTGCTCTGCTCTACACAATGTCTGCTCTGCTCTACAAAATGTCTCCTATGCTCTACAAAATGTCTGCTCTACAAAATGTCTGCTCTACAAAATGTGTCCTCTGCGCTACAAAATGTCTGCTCTACTCTACAAAATGTCTGCTCTGCTCTACAAAATGTCTGCTCTACAAAATGAGGAAGATCCCAGACTAACGTCTGTGTAGAATCCCCGGCGCACCACAGGTTAGCTGGAAAAACTCCCCACATGAAAGTTCTAGCACCGACCGGGACTCGAACCCACGCGGTGAGGGGCTGAGGAATTTCAAATCAGCGACTTTAACCGCTCGGCCACGGGCGCCCCGCTAAGGCAGGTGTAATTTGGTTTGTAAAAACTAGTCTTAAGTACAAATATCACAAAAACACATTAATATGTTTGTACACTGTAATATAGTGAAATCGAATCTTGCTTTTATTTCGCCATTTGCGCGAATTGTTTGTCAACATTTCACCGCCGATATTGCCAGAAGTGGTACAGTGGCCGTTGTTTTAAACACCATTATTCACACCCATGGCGGACCTTTCTAGCGTAATGGCAGCGGTGCCAGCGGCTTGGAGGTTTCGCATTTCGGACGCGCTTTCACAACCGTCAGTTGACATAATAGACTCAATTCGTATTGCCTGAAAAGTTTATTATTCACACAAATTACCTCATATTAACCCCCAGAACCCAGCGGCCGGAAACTAGCGAAAATGTGTCACTTGACATAATTGACGATAAATCTCCAACTGCCTGTGACCACCTACAATTTCTGAGCACAGACATGCTGCTTCCCTGTCCTTCAGGAGCGCTGGGCCGCCACTCGGCGCGGACCATAGAGGACATAATAAGCGGGGTACCATTGGTTCACATGATTTGTTGCCGCTAGAAAAGACATTTATTATTTCGCAACGTTCACCGACCCTTTGACACAGCCTAAAGGAGCGAGAAATAAAAGATTATTTTCATTGATGATCTAACAAAAGACATGCCAAAACCACAATTTTACCATTTTATAAACATCATTTATCCCCACTGAGAAAATCGACAGCGGACCTCAAATGTTTCTTTATTTTACAAAGGGCAAAGTTGAGCCAATATAAAATAACATGCCCATAAATATCTACTTTGACGACTCGACAGTCCACAAGAACAACATAAACATGATTTTAAGTTGTGGTTTTAAATGTGAACTATACACAGATTCTGATTTTATATAGTTGATCTATACGAAACATTTCAATTTCTAATTAAGCGACGCCTTTAAAGTGTCCTGTACACTAAGGGGCACACCTTATAATCATGCTAAAACGAGTATAGTTTGTTGCTGTATTACACGAGGTAGCTTGGTAGGAAATATTAAGCATTTTTACCATTCCATTTCATTTTATTTAGAAGTTTTTGGACCCCGAATAAAAGGCATTTATAAAATATATATTTACCTTCTCAGAAACTGTTTTCTTTTTTTCGGTAACAGATTTAAATCCTATTATTGCATTAGTAAAATTTATCACATTTCTGTAAAATGTATTAACAAAAAAGACAACAAATGTAACCTATAAAGATAATGCAACAAATTACATAACAGACATACACGTTAACATTTTCAAAGTTTAGATAACCGTTCCTCGATATGCGTATACTATTAACTCACTTTTCTATGATTGTTGTACATGTCATGCAACGAACATGATATTTGAACTGTTTTAACATTGCCGCAAATATCTAAAATGACACATATATAATATTGCAAGAAACAAGAAAATAAAAGCATGCCTATGGCCCGAATATATCGCAAGGTTTGGTAATCGGGCAACTTGCCGAAATGACCTGTGTTTTGTGAATGTTGTCAATGTTCCTTTTTATTTTTTGGGTACAAAGACAGGCTATTTACGACATAGTCAAGGCATATAAAGAATCAATAATAGTAGTATGAATCTTTAATAGAAAAGTGTGCATTATTACTAGATAAACGTCGTAGGTTTAAATTGACAACACTGTAATAGTTTGAATGGTGAAAAAGTCAAACTTATTCAAAGAAGTCAAGTGTATAGACGACAGAAAAAAAATCACAATGATTAATTTTCGGAACAAAAATGGCGATTGAATTACATTTTATTACGCTCACAATATAAAGACAAGAGGCATATAAACATCTAATTTTTTGTTCCACAAACTCGGGAAAAAATCTCGCCGGTCCTGTAATAAAACTCGACACCGATTTCAGTTGTTCCTTTATTTTATACGGAAGAAAACATATTATTTTTAAATGCATCTTCCTCAAAGTAAAATAAATCGTGCGATCATAATGCAGAGCTCTTAAAATCGCATAAATCTCCCGTTATGACATTAACTGTCAGTAGGGCTATCTCAGGTCATCCGAATCACATTTTTATTTCTCTGTTTTATCACAACGTCCCGAAAGGATCCACACAGCTGTTCCCCGGCTTGTGTAGGGTTACCGCAGACTAAGTTGTGTGCTTGTAGCTCGCTGATACCCGGCTTAAGTTTACACAGGCTTTGCAGGACGACGAACTAGAAACTAGTTTCCAGGATATTATCCGGACATTGTCGATTCTCAACAGAACGAAAAGTTGAAAGAAAAGATTTTTTAAATTGTAGACCAAATAGCCAAAATGACGCCGATTATGTCCTGAAAATACCTCAAAACAGTTTTCTACTGCACAGAGTTGCCTGAAAAAAAGCCTACTGTCTCAACAAGGTCAGGCTGAATATGCACCGAAATAATATAACATTTTAGAGAATATTAACCATAAAAATATTTATTTACAACTAATTTATACTGTTAACGGATTGAAGTTTTGCCAAAGTGCAGTTTCGTTGGATGTTATTTTTATCATAGTCTAGCTCGGACTTAAGAGAAAATAGATGGTAACTTCCTTCCTTGTTTATATAAAAACACATCTTTCATTTTGCTATTGAAAATCTCCCACTTTGGCCTCAGAATAATTTCATATGTATGCATTCGTAGTCTGCGCCAATTAGTCTGAGCCGTTCTCATCATCTTCGACTCTTTCCGTACACTTTCGGAAAATAAATTATGTTGACATAAAAATTAAAATAACATGTGTTGATATATTTCCTTTCTGGCGAATAAGACTCGTCATTGAAATCTCACCGTTTACGATATTAAAAATACTAAGAGCACGATAAAACTGCGGTTTCTTAACCGATTCAAACAATGTAAACAACAGGCATAATGAGCAAAATTAGAGTAAGAATATGAGGCGACAAAACACTCGGACATGAAATATAAATATATGTTAGATAACACGTGTATCTCCCTCCGCTGCATTTTTTTGGCCGCGAAATCTTTCCCCCGCACAAAAGCCTCACAATACTGCTTCCACTCAACTACGAATCGAGAGAAAACTTTTTTTCTAATTAAAAGGCATGCAGTCTTGAGAGCTTGTTTGGTTGCATTTAATTGTATGAAATTGAAGACGATTTGGGGTACACATAATAGGTGAGTTAACTCGGAGACTTGTGCGAAAAAAACGTGCTAGGAACAATATTATGACAAATATACGTTTGACGTTAGAGCGGGCTTGTGTGAGGTTAAGACGGATTACAAACACGCTTATGGTACAACCGCCGACAGTCCGAAAACAAAATGTTGTCGTCAATGAGTCGCGCGTGGCTCTTGGATTTATTCGGCGGAGACTTTTTTAATATCAGTACTAGGCGAGAGAGAAAAAAACTTCTAGGGTGAAAAGGTGAGAGTAATTACAGAGGGACCTTTATTGTTGTCATGAACCCGAGAGCCTCAGGCGTTACGTAAAACGTGTCTCTTATAAAATAATACGGAATAATCATATTACACTTTTTTCGGTAATGGTAATTAAAATGCGGCAAGTTTTTTTTGCCAATCACTACAAGAGTTAAGTGTTAATAGGGCATGTAACTAGCGCGTGCTGGCACAACAACCTGAGCGGGTCGCGGCGGGTGCACTTGGCGCCGCTCAGAATCGATCCACCGAGAATGGTCGGATTGTTATCCGTCTCACCCTTCTAGTTGCAGCAAAGTTACGTCCCCTGTCTAGTATCAACGCCCGTCCTACTTTGTTGCTCTGGGTTTAAAGTCTGACAAAACATTGTATGTACATTTGGTTATATATTCAATTAGATAGTATGTATTTCACACAGTCACTTCATCATAACACTTGTTACATACGCTGTGAATACAAATAAGCGAATGCCAATGTTGTTAACCCGTGTATTCATGACTTTGGCCTGTCACCGAACCCTCGAGTTAAAGCATCTGAGATCGAAGCTCTACCTAAAGTGCATGGCTGGTCCCAGACAAACGTCACCACCTGTAGTCTGTTTTGAGAAGCATATTAATAAACAAATGTTAAATGAAAACTTTCCTAGCAGCGTCCGTTTCAGCATTTCAATTTTACTTAGATAGATGTACGTCTTTGTTTCTACGTAATTGCTTGAAAGCAAACACGAAAAATGATGGTCTTTGTAAAATTTATTGTCCTTTAAAGTTAAAATTACACAGCCCAAAAGTAAAAAGTAAATTGCCACTGGTGTTAACATTGATATCCAACTGTTTGCCTATATCAAAGTCCGTGTAATGATATCATATACGGTGTTTGTTGGGTTTATATAATGGTCTTTGTCCTCACACATAATCTTATTTCCACGTAAGATGATTTTTAATCATTTAAAACCATGAATCGTTTTCTTTAATTGTTCCCCTATTCCTAATCCATTTTATCCGTTATGGGGCTGTCCGCTATAAGGAGTTACATACTCTAACGTATGTTTCTCTTTTGAACAATGCTTTCAGACGATTTGTCGAAATGAATAATATTAACTATTGTAAAACACCCGTATATAATATATTATATCACGGCTCCTGTGATCACGTGACGCCTAGCACGTGCTGGTAAGATTCCTCCAATACATAACCACGCTGTGTATATAATATTACTTATACATATGGTTAGAGATCCACAAATAACAGGATGTTTTGTGAGTTAAATTACCTTTACACAAATCTATGACATTATTACGAAGTTTTTCTGACCTGATAATTCAACCATACCTTTATAGTGTTTTTATGTTATGTTTTAAACAAATTGTTTGATACAGACATTGAAGAGATCTCATATTTCGCTCTCTCTCTCTTTTTTATAAATCTTGAAGTTACACTACATCATGTTTATTTAAGCATAAGAGAATTTTATTATCAAGAATAATTTCTATATTTACTCAGGGTCATGTATAATTAGATACATTGATACAACCCAGAAGAGATTGGATTGCCAGGTATGCAATGTCAGCCGTTATCTCCACTCCGGTTAGGTCGTTTTATAAACATGTATGTCGAAATAGTGGAAAACTACACTTTGTTGTCAATATAATTGGCTAAAGCAGAATTATTTAATAAATATTATAGTTTTATTAGTAGTATCAATAATGAGTTGTTATTGATATTTATTTTACCGCCCCAGTTTTGTATTTTACACGATACGTCTGCACTAAAACAACCATTGAGCTGTTAATAATTTAAATTAAATTAAATCAAATAAACTTTGAACTGATAACACTATTTAAAATAAAAATTGAAAGTACTTGAAATAGTTAATAAACAAATATATTCGTGTTTCATACTACGATTAGGTGCAGCGTTAAGAAATTATTGGATTGAGTGGCGACATCAAACGGAGACCTGCGAATGGGGTCCGTGTGGCGCTGAGACCCTTAAACTGCCAAATTTGTCAAACTCCACTACACATCACGAACTTATTTGTTATATGCAAATGTTTGTAGACATCTGTATAGAGACTTAGCAGTAAAAGTGTAGACCTTGATCAGACAGCTTCTAGCCAATATTCTTTTATCTGATCTGGATCTACGCTATTAGCGTACGCCTGGCCAGTTGTTGTCTTTGCTTGGAGAAATTTATAATATCACGAACGGGTCTCATAACATGGGTGGTAAAGTGGAAAACAGTCTCTATACTCATGTATTGATGTTGACGAATAGTTTAAACTTGAAAGAAGAGAAGTGAACCGCAGTCGACATTGATGCATTTATAATTGAGTAAAATACAGTGTGCATATTCCCTGAAAACGTGTAAATTCTACTCGTTGGCGTACATTTGTTTTTGTTTTAAACCTAGACCCGTAATGTGAGGTTCTCATAGCCATTATTAGCACCTTTATTGCTTTCTTTTTTATCCCGCTGTCTACTTCAGAATTTTAATATTAGTCCCCGCACTGCTTCCATTTCCTTACGCCCATTATCATTGCTTCTTCTCTTAATCATCGCTATGGATTTGCCTTTCTACTACATCTAATTCATTAAGAATTCTGAAAATGTAAAAGTCTCTTCCCGTCCATTTTCTTTTTCTTTTTTTCAGAATAAAATACAAATATAAAGTCTTTGTTAAATTATGATATGGAGTCTGTACTATCCACATACACCATAGACACCATGCTAACCCTTTTAAAGTGGATGTTTACACCTCGTTTACTCGTTCACCGGACAGAGTAACTTTCATATTAAATGTATATTTTCCACAAAATCGTTTTGTGACATGATAGAGACGTAAAGTGAAATTGCTACATTATCCAGCTGCTATTGACACGCCAAACACACATTATATTACGTATACTTTTCACTTATGAGATGTATGTTTCAGTTGTCAACTCAAATAATAAGGAAAACAACGCAAATTTTTAGGTTTGTCGGCACATTTATTCTTGCCCGCTGTGTTTACTAGTCACTTCAGATCCATAAGTGCTGAAATTATTTTTTCAGAGTTTCAGACACTGATCTTCAATTACAGACCACTATAAAGCCATGTTTCTGACTAGATGGACTTTAATGAAATGTATCAATGCTGAGTGAGGCGCCTGTGGACGAGGGGTTAAAGTCGCTGACTAGTAAGTCCCAAGCCCCTCTCTGCGGCCCGGTCTAAAAAACTTTCAAGTGGATATGTGTTCCATGTGACCTGCGGGGTGACTGTGGTTCTACCTAGACAAGTGTTTAGAGTTTCCATCCACTAGAAATTAGCCGGAAGTCACAAATATGGTCATAATTATGTCGGTTAGAAAGAAATAATCATCCGGCTGATAGCATCATAAATTATTATTCCAAGTTTGCTCTAATCTTTGCTTAACAAAGAAATCCCAACTGATTTTAGAAAAAAAACATTACATACCTACAGCGACCAAAGAAACAATATATCAGGAAGGAAATAGTATTAAAAACTGTCATCAAATCATTACAGACATGTCTCTGTTTGGTTACGCATTCTTTCGGAAGGTGAAAGTGAACGTGCCTTAAGTTGAAACGATTTTAAAACACGGCAATTATCAAACCATGTAAAGCCCCAGTTGGTTATATGTTGAACTACACGAAGTAATTATCTCATTTTGAATTTAATGGATATAAAATGACTGCATGTTTAACACCCTGGGTGCATAGTGATTGCAGGTAATACATGTTGATCATGCATGAAGGGGCATGTAAAATGAATTATAAGGACATGGGACACAGCCTATTAACGATAAATCAACAGTTTCTTACAACGTTTGATTCACCGAAACGATTACACATGCTAAATACGTTGCTCTTATGTAACTTACATAATTTTATAAATTACATAATTTTATAAATGTTTTGAACGATGCCAATACATGTGTTAATAACAAATTGTTATGTTTTTAATGTCCATCAACAGACAGAAGAGTAGGCCGTTAGTTGATATAGGACGAGCCGAAAACAACAAAAGACTTCGAACTCATTTTGTCTATATTTCTATTTTGTCATAAAACTAATACATGACTGAGTGGTTGTCTCGTGAAAAAATAAATGCTATAAACATAATAAACTAACATAAAATTAAGTAAAATTTACATTGCCGAAATCAGTTTTCTAATCTATGACCTTTGTGCGCACGCCTCCTTTGTTTTTGTTTCGTCCAAGTATACACAATGCAATCGATTGCTGACTTATATCACATATATAAAATGCATTGAACCATGCAATAAAGAAACAAATTAGTTAAAGACATTCGCTTATATAAGGACATGTAATGCTAAGTTTAAAACGTGACTGTGAGCCGAAGTGTGTGTAAGTTGTTTCTTTGCCATCTCTGTACGGTTACTCTATCAGCGAGCCTTTATCGATATTTTACAAGTGAAGACAATAACTGTTCGACGCATGCGCGCTCCGTTATCGGCACTAGTAAGGGAGGGAAATTCAAAACTTGAGAACTTCTTGATTGCAAATGCACTGCAAACCACGCAATACTCTTTGTCTCCAGATCATCCTTGAGGCAGTTTTTGGCATGAGTGTTATGTTTTATTTATGATTCTTTAATCTGACACGTAAATATGATTTTAACAAGCAATGTGTCCTTGCCACACGTTTTTACAAGCCCGATTTACGAGAAGAAAAAATGTGTTCCCGCGACTGCAGCTGGCCTAACGAATCGACAGCCTTACGTTCCTTGTAAGTTTTATGGACTTTTGTCTGGATGCACGATCTTCGACCTTTGCTGCAATTTTAAAACAAAAATCGAGCTGCAAAAAGGCAGTGCAAATATAATCTGTCATTCCTGACACGCGCTTGGCGGAGTTGCGTCTTTAAAGCATTCTTTTGGAACCGTTAAACTGAAATTAATTTCGCGCAAACAGTCAATTTCTTTCATTGGAAATCAGCAATATTAAGCAATGAATAACAAACACTTGAATTGTTTGGAAAGTTGCCTTGTTTATGGGTGCGTTAGGACGATGTCTGGGCCGCAGCCGGCATCTGCAACGTGCGACAGTCGTCCTGCCTAACAGCAGATCGCATGTCCCTTCAAAGAACGACGGTTCCTGGAGAAAACAGAGACAAAAAGTGTTGATAATTAGCAAAATCTGAGCCCAACCACTTCCTTGAAAGACTTGAGCCATTGTTTAATGCAGTTAATCAGAGGCCTGATGTAAAAGAGCTACTCCATTATAAGGCGGCCGTCCATTGCAAGATGCATGATAGTCACAGGTGAGTCGTAAGTTTCCACGTGCCAGACGAACACCAAACCCCATGGTCTATCCTACCAAACAAAAACTAACACGGAATGTGCCAGAGAAAAAAAACAGTAAACATCTTCTGGTTTGCATTGGGGGTTCCTGGGTGAAAAAAAACGAACGCCTTGCTCATGATGGACTGCTTCCAAGATGGGCATAGAAGACGATGGCGCACGGTGTGGCCTGTGCAACAACACTGCACCCGCGCCTTTTAGTACTCGTTTTGTATGTGATAAATATATCAGTCGCAGTACGTCATGCTCTCAATTATCATTCATTTTTGTGAGAAAAAAGGAAAACATTAACCATCGCGGATGGTTGAAGGCGCTTGCCAGCAAGCACCTGATCCTGAACAGTTGCAAGACGGGGACGACTCCAACGGCGTCAGTGGTGGCTGGATGGTGGGTTTTATCTTTCGAAACTGTTAGGCTGCTGCTAATATCATTGCAGCATGGCTTTCTTTCTCACCTTTTCAAGGGTAACTTGATATATTTCTTTGTTCGCCTTCTTTTGTCTTAAAGTGTCCAAGAAAGCCGTTCAAACGCACCTTTGACAAGAGTTAACGGGACCACTTCAACACACGATAACCGTGTCAGTGCTATCTTCCACCGATAAGACACAAAAGGCTCGTGGGTGGTAATCACCTGTAAAGAAAATTTGAAGAAGATAGCTTTAACCGTTTGCATTTTTTTTTGCAGATGATGCAACGTCCAAACCCATCCCGGGTGCGTCTTTCACAAAAGACCAATGACAGAAGCGGTCGTTTAGTGGTTTTCAGGCGTGTTAGATCATTTCGTTCCAAGATTATGTCTACACCTGCTTTTTGAAGTATGGAAATTATTTTAAATGGGTAACTAAGGACAAAATGATTCTACATCAAACGTATTGCACGGTGTAAGAAGTATATGTATTGCTCTTTGTAGAGTCAACGTGGTGTTTGTAATTGACAAGTCATTCGTAAGAATCAATGTTAAACTAACCAATTCCAAGCTAATTTAAAGTGTGGTTTAAAGTTTAATCTACATTACATATAATCGAACATCGTGCATGCAGCTATTGCCTATGCATTAGTTATCGAGACTTCGCTGGCATGCGTGTGTTATCGCTAGTCTTGTTAGGCACATTCTTGCAATACCACACAATGCCATTGCTGTCTACAAAGTATACATTCTTTTCAAATTATGTGCACAAACGAAGGTCACGTGCCGCGTACGTACAACATCCATAAATCTACTTAGTGTATAAAGGACCCAAATACATAACATTGATCTATACAATACCATGTCTCTCAGATAGCTGTTTAGAATTATTATTTAAAATGAGTCACCTGCTTTATAAAACATAATCAACAACCACAACAAGAACATACTTACCTTTAAATTATAGTTATTCTTTCTTCAGTCTCTACACTGAGGTTGTTTGTTAGTTTCTAGCAAAACGTTTTAGAAATTGCAACGACCAGTATCTGTTGCTAGCTTGCTGGGCTGTTCAGGGGACTGCACTCTTGTGTATGCCTGTTACCAAACAGACTGGTTCGGAATATCGGCAAAGCATTAGTCTTACTAAGGTTCGATATATAGTTGAATTGAAATTGGACCTAATGGTCAGAGGTAAAACAAGCTTGTAATTCAGGACAAACGCGTTAAATATATTGTTCAATAAAGATGAAATGAACGCAAATCAACGAATGGGTATTTTAGTATGGATCATTGTTGTATTGATAGCGTTCTGGGCATGTTTATTTTTAACTATTATTTGACAAAGTGACTTCTCTTTGTATTCAGATTAGTGCTCTTTGGTGTTTTGAAAGCCGCGTAATTTAGGCGCAAGATTTCCTTCAAATAAATAAGACAACATTTTTTAACATTCAGAACAAAATACGTCAGAGAAACACATTAGTACATTTTTCTTAAGCATTTTTTTATTTCGCTTTTTTTCAACTGGTATCTCCAGATCCGGATGTGACCGTTTGATCGTCCTAGGTACTGATGCTGGTGTGTAAGTTGCTTACATTGATATTGTTTATTTAAATGAATTCTATTTCGATGATATTAGTCTTCTGTAGATAAGTCCCAAAATAATGTTCCGCTTTGTAAATGGTTTATCTTGCTTGATTAAAAGGGGTCCATTGTGTGCCGCCATATTACGTTCTGAATCTGGTTTTATATCTTGTTATTTTTAAATTGTCCTCATCTTTCCGGCCACTGCCAGCGATTGCTTGATTTTCCAGCATTAAAACAATGCATAATGCATATTAAGTATATATGCTTTAAGCTTGAAATAAATGCATTTATAAGTAGTCGAATCACCGCTGACCCCGGCGTAAAGTAATTATTGAATTATCCCGATGCCATTACGGGAGTGTTGCCTCAACACATTACACACACACTTTTACTTACTGATAGCTGGTCATAACATGGCAATACTACAACATATACTGAGAAAGGGGCTTGGATATGTCAACGATACTTAATTTGACAAATATAATAATAATAAAACAATGTTATAGGTAATTACCAACTTACTGGCGATATTCCCGACATTTACATAAATGTATTAGTCGGTATTTATATACAAGCGGGAAAGTACAGTGCTATTTTCATTGCTATATTATAGTTTTATTTGTTTCCAGTAAACGAAAATGGTATTTCTTAGCTCGCGATTGTCAGTATTTTAATGTAATATAATTGCAACTATATTATAAACTAGTATGTTTCGGTTTCTGAAGAAAACAACACACACACACACACACACAGACACACACACACACCAAACACAGACACAGACACACACACAGACACAGACACAGACACACACACACACACACACACACACACACACACACTCTCACACACACACACACACACACACACACACACACACACACAAGCAATGACTGTCTGATACTTAGTTATTTTAGAGTTTAACCATTGCATACAGCGGGCCATGTGAAAGACTCGTATCAATTCAGTAATGACGGTATCTTGTTATAATGCAGCAGAAACGATCACAATTAATGACAATTGAAACATCTTGCCAGCTCGTTTGCCGTTTTTCCAATGCAGAGCCAGTGACTACGTCAGAAACAGGAGAGAATTGTTTGGAATCTCCCTCTAATCACTCATTATCGCTGCAGTCCTTATAAACAGAAGTGTGCCGAATGAGGCCAAACAGAACCGACCGACACTGTGACTATTATAGTAAACACGTTGTCTAAACATATACCGGCAGGCGTAATATTACTAACACGTTTTCAAATTGAAAGTAATCGTTAGTTACCGTTTAAGACCGTTTATACAGCCGTCAGAACAACAAAGTCATCATATACAGTGTCGTTACGTTACCACCAACTCCCACAACCTTCCGTCGTCTCCATTTTATGCTTTTTGAATCAGCAGCTTTGACACCGTTCCAGACGTAGTCAAACATTTCCCATACACATTTTTCGATTTTATTGATAATTGGTATAACACCTTCGCGTTGTAGTGTGTGTGTGTGTGTTTTCGTTTGCATCGTTTACTTATCTACAATCTGAATCATAATTTGCACGGTTGTGAGTCTGTTAAAAGGAAACCGATGCATTTGATCTGTTAGATAAATTATCTGATATTGAGGTGTGTTCCGCACAATCACAATCATGTAATCGGCGGTCTATTAAGTGCAGCCAAACACACAACGATACAATTGTTCTCAAATATAAACGGGCAAATCACAGACGCTTTGATGTTCATTTCCACCTTTGCTTCATATATGTGTATAATGAATCCAATTTGACTTTAAAATTATATAAGATTTCATATTTAATTGAATCGACAAACTGCATGGGAATCGTGCGAAATCTTCCATGTGATTGCCCTGCGATGAAACATTTTAAAGTCCACAAATTCGTATGAAGCAAAATAAAACGGTGTTTACCTTATTTTCCTTTTTCCTTGTTACATAATTTAATCAAAGACCTGCAATGGTTATTTGCCAAAAAAATTCAACCACTTCGGAAGATGCGGAAAAAACTCAGAGATAAATGTAAACAATTAAATTCAGTCATGAAACATAAATAAAAACTTTGTTTCATTTATCAATGTGTGCGCTTTTTAACAAAATGAAAGCAAATTAATTAACAGTTTTGAAAAACAATGAAAATGTTTTCTTAGCACGATAAAAGCTTTATGTCCTGGATACACATTCACGGGTAATAGTGAGCATGGACATGTCCTGGATACACATTCACGGGTAATAGTGAGCATGGACATGTCCTGGATACAAATTCGCGGGTAATAGTGAGCATGGACATGTCCTGGATACACACTCGCGGGAAATAAGAAGCATGGACATGTCCTGGATACACATTCGCGGGTAATAGTGAGCATGGACATGTCCTGGATACACACTTACGGGTAATAGTGAGCATGGACATGTCCTGGATATACATTCACGGGTAATAGTGAGCATGGAAATGTCCTCGATATACCCTCACGGGTAATAGTGAACATGGACATGTCCTGGATACACATTTACAGGTAATAGTGAACATGGACATGTCCTTGATACACACTCGCGGGTAATAGTGAGCATGGACATGTCCTGGATACACACTCGCGGGTAATAGTGAGCATGGACATGTCCTGGATACACATTCACGGGTAATAGTGAGCATGGACATGTCCTGGATACACATTCGCGGGTAATAGTGAGCATGGACATGTCCTGGATACACATTCACGGGTAATAGTGAGCATGGACATGTCCTGGATACACACTTATGGGTAATAGTGAGCATGGACATGTCCTGGATACACATTCACGGGTAATAGTGAGCATGCACGTGTCCTGGATACACACTCGCGGGTAATAGTGAGCATGGAAATGTCCTGGATACACATTCACGGGTAATAGTGAGCATGGCCATGTCCTGGATACACATTCACGGGTAAAAGTGAGCATGGACATGTCCTGGATACACATTCGCGGGTAATAGTGAGCATGGACATGTCCTGGATACACACTCACGGGTAATAGTGAGCATGGAAATGTCCTGGATACACATTCACGGGTAATAGTGAGCATGCACATGTCCTGCATACACATTTACGGGTAATAGTGAGCATGGAAATGTCCTGGATACACATTCACGGGTAATAGTGAGCATGGACATGTCTTGGATGCACATTCACGGGTAATAGTGAGCATGGACATGTCCTGGATACACAATCACGGGTAATAGTGAGCATGGACATGTCCTGGATACACATTCACGGGTTATAGTGAGCATGGACATGTCCTGGATACACATTCACGGGTAATAGTGAGCATGGACATGTCCTGGATACACATTCGCGGGTTATAGTGAGCATGGACATGTCCTGGATACACACTCACGGGTAATAGTGAGCATGGACATGTCCTAGATACACATTCGTGGGTAATAGTGAGCATGCACATGTCCTTAATACACATTCGCGGGTAATAGTGAGCAAGGACATGTCCTGGATACACACTCGCGGGTAATAGTGAGCATGGACATGTCCTGGATACACATTCACGGGTAATATCGAGCATGGACATGTCCTGGATACACACTCGCGGGTAATAGTGAGCATGGACATGTCCTGGATACACACTCGTGGGTAATAGTGAGCATGGATATGTCCTGGATACACATTCGCGGGTAATAGTGAGCATGGACATGTCCTGGATACGCATTCACGGGTAATATTGAGAATGGACATGCTCTGGATACACACTCGCGGGTAATAGTGAGCATGGACATGTCCTGGATACACATTCACGGGTAATAGTGAGCATGGACATGTCCTGGATACATATTCACGGGTTATAGTGAGCATGGACATGTCCTGGATACACATTCACGGGTAATAGTGAGCATGCACATGTTCTGTATACACATTCACGGATTATAGTGAGCATGGACATGTCCTGGATACACATTCACGGGTAATAGTGAGCATGGACATGTCCTGGATACACATTCACGGGTAATAGTGAGCATGGACATGTCCTGGATACACATTCGCGGGTAAAAGTGAGCATGGACATGTCCTGGATACACATTCGCGGGTAATAGTGAGCATGGACATGTCCTGGATACACATTCGCGGGTAATAGTGAGCATGGACATGTCCTGGATACACATTGGCGGGTAATAGTGAGCATGGACATGTCCTGGATACACATTCGCGGGTAATAGTGAGCATGGACATGTCCTGGATACACATTCACGGGTAATAGTGAGCATGGACATGTCCTGGATACACATTCGCGGGTAATAGTGAGCATGGACATGTCCTGGATACACATTCGCGGGTAATAGTGAGCATGGAAATGTCCTGGATACACATTCACGGGTAATAGTGAGCATGGACATGTCCTCGATATACACTCACGGGTGATAGTGAGCATGGACATGTCCTGGATACACATTCACGGGTTATAATGAGCATGGATATGTCCGGGATACACACTCACGGGTAATAGTGAGCATGGAAATGTCCTGGATACACATTCCCGGGTAATAGTGAGCATGGACATGTCCTGGATACACATTCGGGGGTAATAGTGAGCATGCACATGTCCTGGATACACATTCACGGGTAATATTGAGCATGGACATGTCCTGGATACACACTCGCGGATAATAGTGAGCATGGACATGTCCTGGATACACATTCACGGGTTATAGTGAGCATGGACATGTCCTGGATACACATTCACGGGTAATAGTGAGCATGGACATGTCCTGGATACACATTCACGGGTAATAGTGAGCATGGACATGTCCTGGATACACATTCGCGGGTAATAGTGAGCATGGAAATGTCCTGGATACACACTCACGGGTAATAGTGAGCATAGACATGTCCTGGATAGACATTCACGGGTAATAGTGAGCATGGACATGTCCTGGATACACACTTACGGGTAATAGTGAGCATGGACATGTCCTGGATACACACTCGCGGGTAATAGTGAGCATGGAAATGTCCTCGATATACACTCACGGGTAATAGTGAGCATGGACATGTCCTGGATACACATTCGCGGGTAATAGTGAGCATGGACATGTCCTGGATACACAATCACGGGTAATAGTGAGCATGGACATGTCCTGGATACACATTCGTGGGTAATAGTGAGCATGCACATGTCCTGAATACACTTCACGGGTAATAGTGAGCATGGACAAACATGTTATCTTTACGTTACTGCAGTATAGAAAACGACAAGAAATGATTTTTAAGTTTAAAAATGTCGCTTTTAACAACCCTTTGCAAAGGATCCAATACAAAATTTTGGGGGAATTTTACAGAATGACAAGAATCATCGTACCTGATAGAAAATAGCTTACGGTGTGTTACGGTGTGTTACGGTGTGATACTGTGTGTTACGGTGTGCGAATAGGAACGGTTTTACGAAAATGAGCTCATAAGTGCAGATGGACTTGTGAGAAGTTAAAAAAATTGAGAAATCAAGAGAACGGCAAATTTATATAATTAATTTACACAATGGCACCCTTATTTCAGACATACGTGCATAAATTGCTTTTAAAACTGTCGTCTTTAAAGCATGGTTCAAATCCACCATCTTAATTGTGTCTGTCTTCTGGTGGTAAATAGATCCAGCATCTCCTGTTTTTTAAATAAAATAAGGGTACGTTGGGGGGTCTTAACCATTCTGGTCGTTGAAAAAACGAGGTAAAACCACATGAACGGGCTAGTAAGGGTAGGGTTGGGGTCTCATCCGTAATGGTTGTTTGAAAACGGCGTGAAACCACGTCTTCGGACTAGTAAGGTTAAGTTCGCGTACTTATCCGTACTGGTTGTTGGAAAACGGTGTGAAAACACATCTACGGGCTAGTAAGGTTAAGTTTGGGTTCTTATCCGTACTGGTTGTTTGAAGACGGTTTGAAAACACATCTACGGGCTGGTAAGGTTAAGTTTGGATTTTTATCCGTACTGGTTGTTTGAAAACGGTGTGAAGCCACATCTACGTGCTAGTAAGGTTAAGTTTGGGTTCTTATTCGTACTGGTTGTTTGAAGACGGTGTGAAGCCACGTCTACAAGCTGGTAAGGTTAAGTTTGGGTTCTTATTCGTACTGGTTGTTTGAAGACGGTTTGAAAACACATCTACGTGCTAGTAAGGTTAAGTTTGGGTTCTTATCCGTACTGGTTGTTTGAAGACGGTGTGAAAACACATCTACGGGCTAGTAAGGTTAAGTTTGGGTTCTTATCCGTACTGGTTGTTTGAAGACGGTTTGAAAACACATCTACGTGCTAGTAAGGTTAAGTTCGGGTTCTTATTCGTACTGGTTGTTTGAAGACGGTGTGAAGCCACGTCTACAAGCTGGTAAGGTTAAGTTTGGGTTCTTATTCGTACTGGTTGTTTGAAGACGGCGTGAAGCCACGTCTACAGGCTGGTAAGGTTAAGTTTGGGTTCTTATTCGTACTGGTTGTTTGAAGACGGCGTGAAGCCACATCTACAGGCTGGTAAGGTTAAGTTTGAATTCTTATTCGTACTGGTTGTTTGAAGACGGTGTGAAGCCACATCTACAGGCTGGTAAGGTTAAGTTTGGGTTCTTATCCGTACTGGTTGTTTGAAAACGGTTTGAAAACACATCTACGGGCTAGTAAGGTTAAGTTTGGGTTCTTATCCGTACTGGTTGTTTGAAAACGGTGTGAAAACATATCTACGGGCTAGTAAGGTTAAGTTTGGGTTCTTATCAGTACTGGTTGTTTGAAAACGGTTTGAAAACACATCTACGGGCTAGTAAGGTTAAGTTTGGATTCTTATCCGTACTGGTTGTTTGAAAACGGTGTGAAGCCACATTTACGGACTGGTATGGTTAAGATCGGGTTCTTATCCGTACTGGTTGTTTGAAAACGGATTAAAACAAATCTACAATCTAGTAAGAGTAAGTTTGGGTTCTTATCCGTACTGGTCGTTGAAGACGGCGTGAAGCCACATCTACGGACTGGTAAGGTTAGGTTCGGATTCTTATTCGTACTGGCTGTTTGAAAAC
This sequence comes from Sinonovacula constricta, assembly GCA_007844125.1. NCBI lineage: Eukaryota > Metazoa > Mollusca > Bivalvia > Cardiida > Solecurtidae > Sinonovacula > Sinonovacula constricta. Next base: position 40,323,044 of record CM017555.1, read on the forward strand.
GGCGTGAAGCCACATCTACAGGCTCGTAAGGTTAAGTTTGGATTCTTATTCGTACTGGCTGTTTGAAAACGGTGTGAAGCCACATCTACAGGCTCGTAAGGTTAGGTTTGGATTCTTATCCGTACTGGCTGTTTGAAAACGGTGTCAAGCCACATCTACAGGCTCGTAAGGTTAAGTTTGGATTCTTATTCGTACTGGCTGTTTGAAAACGGTGCGAAAACACATCTACAGGCTAGTAAGGGTAAGTTTGGGTTCTTATTCGTACTGGTTGTTGGAAAACGGTGTGAAAACACATCTACAGGCTAGTAAGGGTAAGTTTGGTTTCTTACTCGTACTGGTTGTTTGAAGACGGTGTGAAGCCACATCTACAGGCTGGTAAGGTTAAGTTTGGATTCTTATCCGTATTGGCTGTTTGAAAACGGTGTCAAGGCACATCTACAGGTTCGTAAGGTTAGGTTTGGATTCTTTTCCGTACTGGTTGTTTGAAAACGGTGTGAAAACACATCTACAGGCTAGTAAGGGTAAGTTTGGATTCTTATCCGTACTGGCTGTTTGAAAACGGTGTGAAGCCACATCTACAGGCTGGTAAGGTTAAGTTTGCACTCTTATTCGTACTGGCTGTTTGAAAACGGCGTGAAGCCACATCTACAGGCTGGTAAGGTTAAGTTTGGATTTTTATTCGTACTGGCTGTTTGAAAACGGTGTGAAGCCACATCTACAGGCTGGTAAGGTTAAGTTTGGATTTTTATTCGTACTGGCTGTTTGAAAATGGCGTGAAGCCACATCTACAGGCTGGTAAGGTTAAGTTTGGATTTTTATTCGTACTGGCTGTTTGAAAACGGCGTGAAGCCACATCTACAGGCTGGTAAGGTTAAGTTTGGATTTTTATTCGTACTGGCTGTTTGAAAACGGTGTGAAGCCACATCTACAGGCTGGTAAGGTTAAGTTTGGATTTTTATTCGTACTGGCTGTTTGAAAACGGTGTGAAGCCACATCTACAGGCTGGTAAGGTTAAGTTTGGATTCTTATTCGTACTGGCTGTTTGAAAACGGTGTGAAGCCACATCTACAGGCTGGTAAGGTTAAGTTTGGATTTTTATTCGTACTGGCTGTTTGAAAACGGCGTGAAGCCACATCTACAGGCTGGTAAGGTTAAGTTTGGATTCTTATTCGTACTGGTTGTGTGAAACTAAAAATACGGGCTGGTATAGTTTGGGGTCTTATCCGTACGAAACTACACCTTGGTGTGATCAAAGATGACTACGGTTATATCACGGATTTATACTGATGACTACGAACACTGTCAGAAAAATCCGTCGTGGTCCAGGATGATCTTCAGTGAATGTGTGATCAAAAGGCTTTTGTTGGATTATACTGTGAAGGACTATCTTGTAACAATGAATGAGTACGGATTACTACGAACACTGGCAAAAAAGATCTACCGTGGTCCAATATAACCATCCGTGAATGTGTGAATAGGGCATAATCAACCTATGTTTGACAATATCGGTTATAATAATTAAATAATAATTTAACAAATTAAATTTTACACATTAAACATTATGTATACGATTTATACAAGCAAGTGCTATTCGAAATATTTGTTTCGAGTTGACGGGTTGCCGGTTATAAATCACGGTTATTTCATTGTATAAGACAATGGTTGAATTTGACAGTATATTGCTCATACGCCATGTTGTATACAAATTAAAGTCGATACTTTGTGTGTGATCTGTATGCGAAAACAGTTCAAGGTCTTAGCAGAAATACATCTTTCCATTAAATATTAATATTATTAATCATAAAGTACATTTAACTGAACTAGCAATAGGCAAATGCACAAACGTGCAATTTAAATGTGCATTCGACAAAGAAACACTGAGACGAGACAAGACATTACAAAATGAGAGAAATCGAGAATAATAAAGTTACCGATAGAGCACTATAAGTCGGCAATTATAGTGACTATGATCACACCTCCTAAAGGGTTTATCAGTGACAAACCGCAGATATAAAATACCAATCATGATATTGCCAACACTAAGCCTCTGCATCGAGAATAAATGAATAAACGAAATTTGATATGAGATTTAAACAACACGGTGTCTGTTTTTTTTAATAAATAATTTCAAAAAGTGGACGTGCGTCTGAGCAGCACAAAAAAAAGAAATGAAAGACGAATTCGTATCTACATTTGTACTATACTCGTTCAAAATCCATGTGTACCATCTATAATGAATATTTGAAACAGCCTGCCTTCCGACGTAAGATCTGCTGCAACTTTGCACGCCTTTAAACTTTATTGTTCCAATATTAAACCTTATCTGTAAGAAAGCTGAACCTTCGTATAATGTTAATGCTGACACATTTTGCATTCATTTTCCATTTTTTAAACTTACTTAAGAAAATGGTTGTCTACAGTTCGGTGACGAAGTTGCGTGGCTTACATTCCGAGTTATTAGGTTGTCATAGAAAATTCTTGAAAAAAAAATAATCTCATCCTTATTTCTATGGTTTCTCCAGTCCTCTATTAGTGTTTTATTTTCCATCTTTCTCTCTAAATTATTCTTGATCTTAATCCAACACGAAAACTGGAATACGGTCATGTATGTTTCTTTTTGATAATGACTTTGATTGGCTCACCATCTAATATTAAAATTGCATGTTTGTTCTCAATTGTCCATTTGGAAGAGACGAAACAAAAACGTGTACCCTGTGGCTGACCATTCAAACCACAGTTTGTATGTCTCGTTTCTGTGTTTTTTGGGCACTTATTTTGTGTATGCTTTTGTCTTCTTCACATTTTCATATTTGGGAAGTATTCAAGTATTCATGGCCTTTACATGTATTGGTATTCAAACCTTTGACCACATATTTGGTCAGTTTATCCTCCGTAATACACATGACTTGGCAATAAATAAAACACTAATAGAGGACTGGAGAAACCATAGAAATAAGGATGGGATTATTTTTTTTCAAGATTTTTTTATGACAACCTAATGACTCAGAATCAACCAAAAACTGCGAGGTTGGTGTGCTCCCTTAACCGGTAAAAGCAAACCCGGTTCGGTAATTTTTCCGACCGATCCTTTCAAGGTTGAAAAGTGTGTTTGTTTGTTTGCTTTGTTGTTGTTTTGTATTGTTGATGCATATTTGTACCATTGTCTGTTGCTTAGTTAAATGTAGTAGAGTAATTATTTTATGTACTTTAATTCGTATTAAAATGTGAGTTGGTTGTAATTTTGATATTATTTAGCGAATACCATACCTTAGTTTTAAGGCTAATGAACGGAAACAACTAACATCTTTACATTTAACTGCAATACGTCACTGCCCGGCTACTGCCAGCTGGGCCATAGATCCGTGCCAAGTTTCAGCTTCCTGGGGCCAAAAAAGGACCAAAATGGCGCACAGTTAGGCTTATGCGAAACAGAAAAGAACTAACATTTACCGCCTTGGATTTTATAGTCAGATGTTTGATCAGCCAAAACATTATATGAGCGACTTGATGGGCTGTATCTTCTTACTACATTTAATGGGCTATTCTCATTACACCCTAATACATATTTCACTTTTATTGTTTGTTATTCATTCTTTCATTCCACATTGGTCCTATCAATCAGCAGGTATTCAAGTGTGAAGTGCTCGTCAAATGTATGAATTGACAACAACAACAAAACGTGGTAAATACACCCGGGCCCAAATCAGCCTCAATGTTGAACTCCATAGTTTCTTAAAGAGGCCGTAATCTTAAAAAAGATCTGATTTTCATCACTGTAAATGTAACAATTTATAAAAGTTTTTGACTAATTGCTATCAACTGGTACAATCCTATAGCTGATTTACATGCCGTAACGACGCCGTTTAAAGCGTTTTAACAAAGGGAAACCCGAGTTGTTCTATGATAGAATCTCATCACCTATATCTGCAGTGAATAGCCATGAAAAAATCACGCGACTAATATTTGAGAATAATACAAAAGCTAAAAGGAGCCAGAAAATGTGGCTTGTCTTCCGCAAAGTAAGGATGTATCAAATAAAGCACGTAAGAACAAATCGGAATCTTCTCAGAATAGCGCTGACTTTTTTTCCTCACTTTGCCGAAGAATGTTTGTGATATCGCTAGGTTATGTTAAAGTAAATGGGCACGATATTCATGCAACGTCCGATAAAGAAAATTACGTCAGAAATTAAATAAAATTCAACGAATCACTGACTTTGTTTTATTTTTCATATTTCAAATTGACATAGTTCTAAGTCTTGAAATTGGAGACGGGCGGCCTTTTGGGAATACGAAAATATGACAATACGACAAGGGCCTGCATGAAAGGTCATGGATGTGAGACATACAAGGTGCCGCAGAGGGCATTAGCTTAAAGGAAGAAGATAAATATGCTTGGAGCCAGACTCTCTGGTACTTGATTTTTTCTTTGAAGTCTATTAAAAAAGTGTAATTGTAAGATGCGCTGTTAACATTGGCAGCCTAAATCCTTCTTTAAAAAACGATCTAAAAATAACTCCTATTATTGCCTGCTGCATCGTTGACATCTTATAAACACACAAGCCGCACTGCAACTTTGGCATACTCGGTTATTTTCTTGGAAAATATCTCGCCAAACAGCTGCGGATTCCATTTATTGCCTCCTACATTATTGACAATTGTTTTATTGCAAGCTACACCGTTTACCTTTGGCATACTCGGTTATTTTTGAACAATATCTTGTCAATAGCTGCGAATTCATGTTAATACCTTCTACATTAAAATCACCGTCTACAGAGTTATTCCATCAGCGACACCTCTCTCTAGAGCGGCGCCAGTGAGACATTAACTTATATAAATTTAATTTAACACTAGGCGTCGGTACAAACATGTAAATTAAATGTAAAAGTAATCTAGAAACATTTGGCGAGAGATTTACGGACAGAGAGAAAAGCCAGCAGTTGGCACCTTAGAACGGTCATCGCGATCCTACAATATTTATTCTCCCAGTCTGCTAAACGATTACTGTATCGCAGAACTATTCAATGTTCAAGAATGCTGGTATAAAAAATGAAGTCATTGTCACATAATTATATGTGATCGCGGTACTGATAAATTAGGCGGTAAATATCACATTATTCGTATTTACTTCCTCGAATAATTACACCCTTTTCACCAAATGGTCCTTCACTTTAACACTATTTTGTGATTATAATATTACTATACCTCTTGCCCTTTTTATGCCAAAATGCACCCATATTGATCATAGTGCATCTTATGCAATACTGTTTATCACAAAACACAATGCGATCTTAAGTTTTGCCGTCTTAGTTTAAACAGGGTTAAACTTGGCTGCTTTCTGAGCCGATTCAGCTACGTATAAAGACGTGCCAGGGTTGTGACAGAATGAAAGGGTATTCGAAGTGTATTTTATCTTTAAATATGTATTCGTAAACACTTAATAAATGCATAAACTGTGGATCGAACCGGGGCCACTCGAGCATTGCACGTAATTAGTATAGTTATCTGGCCGAACAAACAAAAACAATGCCTTGGTGTTTTGCAATTGTTTACCAACGCTGTTTTCAAAGTTCATTTTGTCGACCAAGAGAATTCTTCAATTGAAAACAAACAAACAAACTTCGATTTAACGTGCCACTGACAATATTATAGCCATCCAGTGTATGGTGCGTTTTGACGACAGAGTCTATTTAATTCTTGCGCCAAAGGTTATATGTGAACAACAGGATACGGGTCATTTGGTGTTTATTCTTTTTTTTCAAACAACTTTATTTTGATCATTTTAACATTACATAAACCTTACCGAAAATTACCTGTAATGGACACTTTATCAAGCGTTCTAACATATTTTAAAATTAATTACGTCATTCCGAGGGCAAGTGAACAATTAAACATAATTCAGTTACTAAATATGATGGAAATATCACAAGGGGCATACTCTAGTCACGTGTGACGTCACACCTGATTGCACATGTCTAGATCTTATCTTCGACCGCCCGCGTCTCTCGCTTGATGGGGCAATTTAATAGCCCCCGGATTTTAATTAAATTTAAATATATTATAAATTTAACGCAAACATAATTAAACCGGGCCCCTGTCCGGGTGTCAACAGTTGATATTTTCCTCAATATTTATTAATTAATAAACTCGTAATAGACGTTTAACGCGTAGCATCGGGAAAGAAAATAGTTGCTTGGCGGAAGGGCCATTTTATTCCCGTCTCCGGCTAAACTTTATAACACTCACACAACGTATCATGGCACCGTTGCCTGTCCACGCGCGAGAACAATAATCATAAAGCAATTAAACCAATGCATCGATAATGTCTCTTAACAGGCACTCCGACACTTCATGTCGCCGATTACATCACAAGATAAGTGAAAATTAATTGAGCAAAAGAAAAAAAAATGTCGCAAGGCAACAGCCCCAGGTTTGAGAGTTCAGTACTCCGTGACCAGTTACCGGTGCTCATGAAACGACGTAGTTACCTACGAACAGAAATGAAAAAAGAAAATTGCTTTGAATGCCGGAAGGTGTTGCACATTATGGTTCAGCACTACCACGTGAAAAATGGCGGTAGTATGTGAAATCCGAGCTAATTGGATAGCTATCAGAATAGAACAAAACATTGTTTTCTTTTAACTTGACCACGAGATTCCTCGTCATATCATTATGAAATTACAGAATGCGCAGTAATATAAAAAAAGTTAAGATTACAGGAATGACAATTATACAGTAACATAAAATATGAAGTTATATCAAATATTTCGGAACTACCCCAATCTATACAAATACGAATTCAACAAATGCAAGAGCGATGGGAGACTTTCGCGAAAATATCATCTTCAGTAGATCTTAAAACAATGAATCAATATGTATATTTGTATATAAATCAATATATATAAATATATATTATAGTGCAAAACAACCCTAACTGTGGAGTTTCGAGGTACGTAGTTGGGTCTGAGAGACAATTCTTATACTAATTAAGAACATACATATGATATATCCTGTTATTATACTCATTGGCAATACCACTTATACGACAAGATGATTTTTTGCATGAAAATGGATGAGGGGTTAATCGCGGAAACTAGTCAGGACACGGACACCGTTTTCCTTTGTCTTGTCTTTATTGTTAATGGTTGTACAAATATACCCTTTCCCGTCTGTTGATGGCTTTATGACAAGCTAAATGGTTCCATTTAGTAGTGCCACGTAGTAAAACAAGCACACCGGTTGCTGCAGGTTCTATCCCGAGCTGCCCCGGCCAGGGTTCGTGTCGGGTGCAATCATCACCATGTCCAACTTTAATTATTATATTATGGTCATTATTTTTGTCAACGCATGGCGCTACTGACAACTGTCGTTTAGGGGCGCTATTAAAGTTGTCAAGTCCAGACATTGATGGCGTCTCATCTAGTAAAGATCAAACACTGCATATTCTTTCCAACGCCTTTCATGACACTTCTGAATCATTGTCCAGCGAATGGTGCAAGTACCCGAATAAAATTCAACGAGTCGACGGTTTTATTCCTTTTTTCGATACATGATGCTGTTTTCTAGTCTAAAAGGTTATTATAATGGCATGATAGATGGGCGCAGAGTGTCAAAGTTAAAACAATGAACTATGCCTAATGACCATGTATACCCGGTAGTCGCTTTGACGGTGCCAAGCGTGGTAAGTAATAGACATATATGCATTAGTGGTGTCTCAATAGTGTAACTATCCGCTTCAGGCGTAAATAACATGGGCAATGGATGATAGAGATAACGATTAAGCAGTTATCGTAGCTGTCAAAGATCTTCGCCAACGAACGAAAGTTTGACGATATTTTGTTGTGAAAGTGAAGCCATTTCCTGTACCGATTTCCCTCTCTTACGTTCTTGCTACAATTAATCTTTCTTTTCTAATATCAATATTTTTGTCTTTCAGTTTTCCTCAAGTATTGCATAAATACTCAAGTCATGACGTTTATTTACCAGACACAGACAAACGCACACTTCATTATTCGCCCCTAAAATTGGCCATACCGTCACCTCTTCAGTATACGGTCAGTCGACATAAGTTTGCAGTCACATAAGTAAAAAACAAGTTTTATTATAAATACAAAAACCTAGGTATACTTACCTGAAGAAAATAGCATTCGCCCGAGACAACACTTGTCGTAACTTGGTGAAACGAAACACAAGAAGAGATCATGGGTGATACATACATCGAAAGCAAAGATCCAACATTTAGCCATTTTGAGCGTAGTATAGTATAGTATAGTATAGTATAGTATAGTATAGTATAGTATAGTATAGTATAGTATAGTATAGTATAGTATAGTATAGTATAGTATAGTATAGTATAGTATAGTATAGTATAGTATAGCATAGCATAGCATAGCATAGCATAGCATAGCATAGCACAGCACAGCACAGCACAGCATACATAGCAGTACAGAATAGAACAGAACAGCACAGCATGGCACAACACAGCACAGCAGAACAGCACAGCATATGGTACAAAGCATAGCACAGCACAGCACAGCATAGCACAGCACAGCACAGAATATATTCCACAAAATAATTGCATAGCTAATTTGTATTAAGAAGATTTAAGTTAAATATATTGATAGAACAAATTTCAAAAATTAAGTATCCAGTATTCGTAGAATTATTTAATATTTACTGTCATAGCAATAGGTAGAATGCCTTGTCATGCGGAACGTACAAACTGTGCACTGACAAGTTTGTATACAGGCAAACAATATATATCTGTTATATTAATAGTTTCCGTTACCTGAATAACATATCTTAGGAAATGGCAATTAACGTAATTATACATTAATAACTGAACTGTAGAAATACCTCATCAGGTTAGATATCATCACTATCATTGTGATTAGAGAACCGTAAATAAATTGACAATAGAGAAAGCAACGTGTTCCGCCTAACGTAATTAGTTGTAAACTTGTATTGTAGCTTGCATTATTCTGTTTTAAAGTACATTGTGTGTCACCATAATCCACTTCTTTTTAATCGCGTATTTGTCTAAAATGACAGAACGTATTTCCAGCAACAGACCAAGTTAGATGCATATGAGCTGAAAGTTTAAAGTTTGTGTTTGTTTGTTTGTTATTATTCTGTTATTTTTATTATTTCTAACGCATGCTAATTTGACATATACTTCTCAAATTACGACGCAAAAGAAAATGCATAGTCAATGCTAGCCCTGAAATGGTGTAGTATGTTCATAGCTGCATATCTTGCCCTTGGTATTCAGTATTTTCATTTCCGCGACAACTACAAGAAATTGGAAATCATGGCACAATGAGGACATATGTGACGTAATAACAGCAGTCTTTGTTTCGATTATGACTTTTATTTTACAAACACACAAACGTCAACTTTAACTTCCGGAAAAACACCGGCCAGATCCCTACACTGGAGTTCAGGGCCACATAAATCTCCATAACCTGCCTCTCCATTTCTTTTTTCTCCTTTCTCTAACTGTCCCCTTTCCTTTTTTTAAGCAATAAGTGCCAAAAGATTAAGGGCGCTTCAGTATTTAGAGGTTTTAGAGGTGACACAAGTGACAATGCCGTCTTTTTCATCAGTTAGATTTTCGGAATTCAAGAACCCGAATGATTAAGTTAAAAGATTAGGGCAATATCTGTTAGTTAAAGTATTGTATTAATAAATTAAAACGAAAATGAATAAGTGATGAATATTTAATGTTATAACCAGTAATTATTAATTACGATTAAATTGCGATTGAACTTGATAGAGAGCGCGAAATGCATTTATGGTTTAAGCGGCCGTTTTGATAGGCAACTATTTGTAGAAACATGTGTTTGGAATGCACTTTCCAACTGCCGGCCTGAGATTTCCTCAAAAGGATAAAAGGGATTGATGGGAAAAGAATTTGCCATTTCTAGCATTGCTATATGATATTTATTGTTTGATAAGATCTACAGATGCCTCGGAATACAATACCAAAATATTCAAATTGTGTTCTGCTATGAAAACTGAGTCGGGATGCAAGTTGGTTCCAGGGTCCTGTTTGTTTGACATGGTTATTATCCGACCAGTCAAGCGGTCTTCAAGTCATCACTGCAGTGAATAATATCGTTCGTCTCGGCTATGTGAACATGTCACTATAAATCAGTGCGAATTTAGCTTCTCTATAAAAAGCGACTTCGTATGAAAATTATGAAGTAATAATTAACGGACGGGCTGGATACGCTTAGTCGAGACGGTATTAAATATGCACGTGGAGCTAGTGTCTTTTTATCATTACGGAGAACCATTTTATAGGGTTCTTGTTTCCAGATATTTATCGCTTGACCAAGTTAGTGTCGCATACGCGTGGCGAGGTCATGATTGGGCCCCTTGATAGCATTGAGTCGCCTACACTCCTACACATAAATCCCTCCGTTTAGTAAGGAAATTCAAGTCCGGTCATACAGATGCAAGGTTTCGGCAACAAATGACGCTCTAAACAATATAAATATGCAAATCAATTCTCCACTTCCTTTTATAACCGCAGCTAATCGAGCAGACACAGCTCCTGCAAAAAGTTTGCATCCGGAAATCATAATGCTCTTAATGAGGTCCGTATCATTCAGAATCTTCATCTCTAAGTTGGTGGGTGGAACTTAAAAACTACATTGTCCTTAACTTAAGAAACGGAATTTAAACACCCAATAAATAAAATATAACCGGATCCGGTAGTTTGCCCTTGTATCGCTAATAATATAAACATGAGAAGTATGAAAACTACGGCACGACTTTATTTACTGTTTCGTTTGTTGCTGGAGCATGCGCACGCGACTTTAAACTACAGTAAACAACTCGAGACTGCCGATAAGGGCCTATTCACACCTGTCCGGCTGCCATTTACACAATTGAAGTTCTTCAAAAGGTTATAAATCTTCTTGAACGAAGTCACTGATTAGATAACATGGTCTGACATGGAGTATCTGGTCTCGACCCACTCATTTAGAAATAAAATTCGACAAGGCGGGATTCAGAGAGGGCAACGAAGAAAAGACAACTACAGAATAGTTGATGTTATACAGGTCCGGGTATCGCATATCCTGACAATAATGGCGGGGAAATTTAACATTTATAAGATGCGTTAAGATTCCGAACTCCAATGCTCCTCGTTGTTGACATTGTCGACATTCATGATGGTAAAATTAATGACTCCATGTGATTTAGTCACGTGGCTTTGTATTAAAAGAAACTCCTTTCTTCACGTTGCATTTTCCCCATTTTACCAATACATTATTAATGCGATGCTTTCCCTCTTCAAAATGTAATTATTATTCTAGTGTCAGCACGCTTTAGATTAGTTAAGATTTCGTTGACTTTAAATCTTCACTGAAAACAATAAAAATGTTTGCAAATTGAACTATCGAAAAAAAAAGAGATAAAAACTAGTTGTCCTGTTCAACAAACACTAACTTAACAGCAAACACTATCTTTGTGTAAAGTGTTCGCAATCGTAATCAACAGACATTTCACATGAATAAAAACTTTTGAGAAGTGTTCTTCATTTTATAATCTCACATGGTTTGCATTTTTACTTTTTCTTTCGAAATCAAACCGTCGTTGAACCTCGGTGATAAATGAAATACAATGTTCCATCTGATTATGAGATTGAATGTGAACAGGTTATTCTTCAAAAAATCGTGTTGTCCTTATGTTAGGAGAAGCTAAAGCGTCTAGACGCTTTAGAACTATTTTAGCCGATTTTAGATAAACAACATAGTATATCTCGAAACTTCGCAAGCGGAAATTAACGTCATGTTGCAATTCATAAACAACAGTCTGGTGTTGGCTCGACGGTGACGCAATAATTAAAATACATTATTATAGAGTGTTGGTCGTCTGATTCTATGTATACAAATACATGCCTGTAATAAAGTCACTTTAAGGTGACTTTAAATATATATGTTGCGAAGATCGCGAAGAAATCGGACCCAGATAGCTGATATATTTAAAGCATACCTAGTGCTTTTCTGAAATAGGCTATAACAATTTTATATTTACGTTTAATTTGTCGGTGCTAATGAAGTCCACTTAATACGGCGATTGTTCATTCGTCAGTTCACAAATAGACTTCCTTCTAGGTAGTTTCCTTTGGCTTCAGGTCTATTGTACTGTTGTTGCTTTTTTCATGCATGTAAAGTACAGTTGCACCGCGGGTACGAGACGTACATGTACTGAACAAAAGGAAAACGCCTGGACGCTTCCGATGATAGTTCTGCCGCACAGCCAATCAAATGATGCCTGACATGCCATTTAAAGCAGAGTTTATATCACGCGCCGCGGCTAGGGTCCACTTATTAAAAATCGACGATGAAAGACTTCAAGAAATAAAATTGTCCTTCAACTCGTCGTAAAGAGTAATATAAACCGTTCACTACAGTCGATTTGATTTTCAGGTGGCTGTTCTTTATATTCCAATCAATTAACCCCGCCTGTTCGATTATTAAATATTGAATCACTTTCACAACTGCTGTTCTCCCATCGTAGACAAATACTTTCCCCGTCTCTCAGCATCAATTATTGGCCATGCAACCCGTCTGGCTGTCATGATGGACCATCATCTGTGGTGGCCGACTTGCAGGAGTATTTGCTCGGAATTATACAAACACACACGCGATATTGATACGGTATCTTCAGATATAATGAGCCTTCAAGTGCACACAGATTATCAATGCTTACACACTTGTCCATCGGCCATTCTACATTATGTGTCCAGCTTTTATTGCTGTTACAACATTTTAAATTGTTACATTATGGAATATATTTTGCGACACGTAAAATGTGAAATAATGCATGCATTTAATCTCAGTAAATAAAAAGTCAAAAGTCTACCCACGTTAATGATATCGATTAAACGATTGCAGCATGTGTACATTATACATATCTAAAGCCTAAAAACGTGGCAAATCCAGTATAAACTCTACCTTTCCGTCGATTTTCTATATAAATAGTTAAGTTAGAGCAAATGTAATGCTGCACCTCCAATTGAAGAATATCAAAATTAGGGTTAAAATGCTTCAAAACTGAATGGGCCCGCATGGTCAACGTTTTTTCTTCCTATCTTTTCATTTTTGCATTTTTCTGCATCACTGTACCAGAAGAAGAAAAAAATGTCTAGTTTTTTAATTTTTGTTTTGTAAATGATTTTTATTGAATGGTTTGTACTCAATTTGATTTCAAATTTCTTACAAGATATATTCAAAGTCTAAAACAATGAAAACAATGTGGTGAAATTGTTTTATATTTTGCAGCATCAACTAAAATACTTTACAGAACAGTTGTGGCAGCTCTGAAATAAATCGTTTGAATAAAGCACAACCAGAAGTACAAAAATGGGAAAATCTGCCTATAACCTGCTGTTTTGTAAACAATTAATTACATATTTGGGATAGTCAGAGTCAAACCAATCAAGTAACATGATTCCTTTATTTTTCTTATGATACAATTTGTTTCCAAATGATACTCAATAGCAATTCCATTCTCCAAAAGAGGATATAACTTAATATTTGTGAATTTTCTTATTTCTAAAATATAGACACCATTAATATCAATTTTAGGAGAAAAATACTCATAAATTATAAACTCGATGGAGAATTTTCGTACAATTTAGCATACACATCAACATATATACAAAATATACAACACATTACTTGGATTAATTTTTGAATTCTGTATATTATCTAGTACACTTGCATTACCTTAATAATATTAATAGAGACAGTAATTACTTAAAATCACTTTAAATGTGTGATACAAGCTTTTCGCTGTAGTAATTAGTTATAAACGTATTGATTTTAATGACCTTTAAAACTGTTCCCACATAAGGCCTACCCTTATTATGTACCTCCATACCATACATAGGTAAACTATGCGATTCTCCGGTCCAAACAGTTTTGAAACACAGACTTTTAAATCAGCAACCCTTCATAGTCAGTAAGTTTTATCGCAAGATGAACAGATGAACTTTTCAGTTGTGCAGAAAAATAAGGTGTTAAGGTGTAACGTTTTTGCGTGTGTGTTTTGTTATTGTTTGTTGTTTGTTTGTTGTTGCTGTCTTGCACGCGTATCTCTTAATGTATGTCATCTAGAAGATACAAAGACCAAATAATACTTAAATAATCTTAAAGGTAAGTGTGCATGCACTGAAGTGAACGTGTAGACATATTTATCATACTAGTAACACTAGTAACATATATATCAACATATTTATTATCTATATGTATATATGTTGTAAAGATGATGTACACTACTATCTGTGCAAATCTTAAAAATAAAATTTCTGTTTTGTTCTGTTCGGTATAATTGTTTATAATGTTATATAAGGAAAGGAAACGATAAGATAATATCTTCCGTTCCAATCCTAATTATATCGCTTGCATTGTATAACATGTATTAATGTTGACTATATATGTTTAAATAATAACATGATCCCGATGTATGGCATAGTTTCAGAAGATTTGTCATTGTATCTCCAGCGATAAGTTTGACAATATATACTGTAAAGATGTTTTAGCAGGTTTAAGATTTGTTACTGGAAGTTCAGTAGATGCATGTACACTGTTACGTCTAGAACAAACTGTCAATGAGCCTTTCCGATACGTGTAAATTTGGTTTTTATGTAACTTACATGTAACATTATATCTTTTCCTTTTATTGTTAGATCTTTAAAATTATTTCTGACGACGCACTAAGTACATGTCTCTGAATTATTGTAATTAAATAACATAGTAATATATTTTATCGACGCCGTCTCTATATAGCAAGTCAATTTACTGGTTCGGCTATAGATCTATAATAGTTGTTAATTGCACATGTTTAATTTATTAATTTATAATAATAATATTTTTAATGCGCGCGAACACTTGTACATATCTAGAAAAATGTTTCGATTCTTTTTATCAAGTATACAAACGTGTATTAATGTCACGTGACATGTTTATTTTGTGTATTAGTTTGTACGGAACTGGTGTAAGTTATGAAATATAGTATGATCTGTCCACTTCTGATTTTTTCTCGAACGGCTATCCGACAGTTTGCCGATATCAAATGCAAGTGACGTTATTTTTTTTTTGGGGGAATTTAATCATCATTTCGGCAACAACTCATCAAGTAGTCTAATAGTCTAAGTAAGACGACTGAACACTAACTATATTGTTAGACAGCACACTTTTCGACCAAAAAACACACAAAGTGTTTCCAAATATAGAAATAAGCACTATATAGTGATCTCTGCTAAAACAGATGCCGATGACGTGATCTCAAACGTAAGCTGTCACGTGACGTATTTAGTTTAAAATATCTCTGTCTCTGCTGCGCGGCTCAGATAGGAAATACCAGTTTGCAATGACGGCGGGAATTAATGCTGCGCTGTTCACACAGATAAACAGCATGGTTATTTGATATTTGAGAACAAATCTTCGGTCCAAACTGCTTTGACACCACCTTTAACAATATAAACATTTTAGCTTTAACATATATCGAAATTTAAATAGCAACTAACAAAATTTGGCACGTCCTAAAAATCATAGCTTTAGTTCCGATGCAGGCATTGATGACAATGGTGAAATAGTTCCGAGCAGGCATAGATGACAATAGCGAAATAGTTCCTTAGTCATTCGACGAAGTTTATGGCAAGAAAGCAGCTGGTGAGAAGCACGATTTGTTACATAGCATCCTTAAAATATCCCAAACCGTGATGCTACAGCGAAAAGGAACAGCGGCCAATCCTGTACCATTCTTTGGTCATAGTTTATGATGTGAGTCTTGGGTTAATTATCTGTTTGGCGTATTGATCGTTCGCCCTCTATGTTGACACAAGGACGCCGAGGACACGCGCCGGGGACCCTTGACGGGTAATTCAAACACCATTAACTCTATACCTTCTAAACACACTTTAATCAAGCTTTGACATACAGTGTAGATCCAAATCCCGCTTCCGTTCGAGGCTGACTAATCAGGGTCTACACATTTTACCTCTGGGACTCGAGCTATATATGTTGTCTTACCATTGCAGGAAGTGTTAGACAGAAACTAAGATTCTGTATTGCGGATGAATAAATGTAGCATGATAAGGGAACATTGGGGCAGCGTACCCGTGTCGTCCCATAGAAACCACTAACGGCTGATGTATGTCCTGGAGATGAGTCTATGGGTGTCCCGGATGGTCCGTTTGCCTTTTAGGGATGAGAGTTTGTGTGATTTACACGCTCATCGTGTCCCTAATTGCTTGCTAATTGAATGGTGGCCGCGTGCTCACCTTGACAGACAGAATGTGTAGGTGTGAAAACATGCTCGTGGACTTGTGTCCTAATGACAACTGTAAAGTGGAGTAAATGATTGTAATAACACAGGCAGTCGTGTTAAGTATCGTTAAATGGCCCTCGAATAAGGTAACACTGTTTCACTAAGTGGCACAGTTGAAATGAAATTGTTTGATTATCACAAAAACTGAATTTTCATATAGTTTAAAAACATCAAAAAAAATTATTGACAAGATGCTTATTTTGTTCGCAAATCTGCAAAATCATGAACAAAATCCCAAACGAATGCACCCTTTCATAGAAACAGTTATTAGAAATTATTTTTTGTTCTTGTGCATTGTCAAAGTTTCTCATGATAACATCACGGTTACCTGTGCAGTTTGACGGTCGTCCAAATCTCAACGTGCATGTAATAAATGGTCATTTAATTCATTCATCCTATCAGGATTGTTATGTATTTCCCTTTGACGTACATTGGACGTTGGTACCACATTCCCATCTATACATGATTAGGATGTTATAACCATTTATACTTCTTTTCAGGACATCATTTAAGGATAAAATGTCCGCGATTAAAATATTTACTTTCTTCTACAATCAAAAATGTTATGTACTTCTTTTAGCAAGCCATAACTAAGCTCTAATAATACGTCATCACTTAGACAGTTTTCTATTAAAAAGATGTCGTTTTAATGCTTGCATTTGAGAAATGCCTCAGGAAGTGCGAAATTACAGCTCTGTAAAATCCCAGTTAGCCCTTTTGCCGATTAACGGTTAGTTTCTGACGAGAGATGGGATGGGATTGCCGGTTATTTTGTCGATACTACAAGTTATACAAGTTTATTTACTCGCAGCACATAATATTAATGTGAAATGAGGTACAATGATAATGTTCAAGATACAATAGAATAGAACCGAACCAGGCTGTGTTGAGGTGAGGAAGTACAGTACAACAAATATTTCAAAGAACAACAACAATAGTAAGAAATGTGTTAGCCAGGCGGGTCTTTAACAGTTTCAAGCACTAAACGAAAGAACTTGCTTAATTTGTTCAGTTTCTTAAGGTCATTCTCACACATTACCATCTTAAATAATATTGTATTTGGATGATGTGTTTTAACAAATGGGATATGTAAAAATCTTTGTGTATTAAAATATGGGCAGCGAAACAAATAGTGAAACTCATCTCCTATCGCGTTTAAGTTGCATAGAGAGCATTTACGATCATTGTGATAAACACCCTGCAAGCGTCACTTTTCAAGAGGAAGGTGGTTATTACGTAGCCTAAAGTTTATAATTGTTTGTAGAGAGTAGTCTGATAGTTCGATATAAAAGTTTTCTAATTTGAGTTCTGTTTTAAATATTATATAATTTGTACATTTGTTAGACTCGTTAACTTTTGCCCACCATGTCTGTAAGAACTGATCTTGTAAGCTTTTTTCAATGAGGGACAAAGTGATGCTCCCGGGCCATTATATGCCTGATTGTTCAATACATAGCTTAAGCCACATTCATTCAAAATAGTTTAATATTCGTTAGCCATTGATATATATTTCTTTTGACAGAACCATCGTTTACCATAACTTCATAAAGTAAGGAAGACAGTGTTTGGTGGTTATTAATAAGTTTATACCAATATCCAATAATTCTTCTCTTAATCATAATGGCAAGTGGGTAGCGTCCTAGTTCACCATATAGCATGACATGAGGTGTACTTTGTTTGACGTTAAGAATATGTTTTAAGAAATCGGTGTGTACTTTTTCAATTATATCTATACTGTGCAGCGGCATTTCTATTATTATAGCACAAGGGCACTTATGAGGTTCCCAGGGACAGAACCCGACCGGTCTATTATACTGACACCGACGAGTCAGGCGTAATGCTGTCACCGTAGCCCGAGCGTTAGGAGAGAAGCCACTACTACCAATTTAAGTCTTTGGTTTGACCCGGCCAAGGTTTGAACCCGTGATCTCCCGATCCGCAATCCGACGCTCTACCACCTGAGTTATTGCGTCCGGTAGTATCGGATAAACAGATCACCTAAAAATTAAAACAAAAACAAAACAAAACTTTAGGGTGCCGAGATAGAAAAGAACAACAATAACATACAATAGTGCCGCCATTGATTATAAATGAAAGTAAATTCCATGATCTCATTATTTGATGATGCTCTTGGAAGAGGCCATCAAAGAACCGGAACTGTGGGACATATTCATTACGCCCACTGTCCGATAAAATGTGAGAATGGTTCTAACTTAAAAGCGACAAAAGGAAGATTGTGGAGCAAATGAACTTTAGAAATTAGTCGCTGTCATCGTATTTCATACAATATGTAAATCAGATCATAGTGACGTGTTTCACGTGGCATTGGTTTCATATAAATACGGGTATCAGACAGAGGTTTTATTATGCTAATTATCGTTTTCAGTATTTATATGAATCAGAGATGAAAGGATAATGTGCGGGACCGCAAGGAAAGTTATCTTCCCAATATTTGAATTTTAAGTGTCCGGACAGTAATAAATCGTAAGATAAGTGAACTGGACACTCGGGGTTTATTACGGGTGATCACGTGATGTTATCGCAAGGCACACTGGGATTGTTGATAACAAAGCGGATTGGTTAGTTATTTATGGCGGCGGTCCGTGTGTGAGGACTTGGCGCAGAAAATTTGGTTCTA
This sequence comes from Sinonovacula constricta, assembly GCA_007844125.1. Lineage (NCBI taxonomy): Eukaryota > Metazoa > Mollusca > Bivalvia > Cardiida > Solecurtidae > Sinonovacula > Sinonovacula constricta. The sequence goes on from CM017555.1 coordinate 40,342,028, forward strand.
GGCAGCTGACCTATGGTCCTTCTGGATCGCTAAGGAACGGTCAACTGTTGTGTTCCGGACACCGTCCTAGAATCAACGGTTACACATGGCGATACGATGGTCACACTGATTACAATGGGCGGTGTTGAAGTACCAGCGTAAGAAGACTGATTTAATAATTATAAGCTCCCTTTCTTTGAAGAGCATTGTTAGATAAATACTTTAAGTTATGCATTGTAATTCATTTTACCGGAAACCCTAATGAAAAACATAGATTTTTTAATCTATTTAAATGGAATATTTGATTGAAATAATTTAAGCAAATAACAAACAACTAACAACAACAAAATAAAGAACACCAACACAACAAGCAAACAATTTTAACAACAACAATGAGCTTGGTATGCTGCAGGTTTCTTCTTAAAAAGTCTAAATATATTTGTATTGCCTTTCATTAACTGTAATAAACACTTAAAAAAATAATAACGGCACAAGCTATAGTGTATTCTGTGTTTTTCTTCTACACAAAAATGTCCAACTTTTTAAATGGCTATATTGCATTGGACATTCGTGTGGCGATTGCTACGTATGTATATATTTGTTTGAAATATGTTTTATTACAACAACAATAAAGAAACAACAACAAAGACATTAGCTCTTTCAAATAAAACAAATGCACATAACGACTTATTCTATTCGCAATTCATAAAAGTCGATAAACCTTATACTTCATTTTAATAATTAAAATCGAGTTCACTGTCCGTTTGCCCAGTTAATACAGTTGTACTTTTTGGAGAAACTCGGAGGTATTGTGTACATGGTGTTTCTTGGTTTATGGTTATTCATACCTTATATTTACTGGCGCACTTATTTAAAAATCAAATTATTGAAGAAATACCGCCAACAACATATCTGTCTGATTACAATACACTTATATACAATGCTAGTTATGCCTAAATTTCACGCCTTATTACATTAAAATGTCACGAATACTCCTAAAATACAAAATATGAAAAGATGAAGATGAAATAAACAGTATTTTTTTAAAAAAAAAAAAGCGGCTGTGTTATAATACTCATTGTTATTTACTCGCCGACTTCGTACAATAGTAACTCGGCCAAACTTTTCGCCATTTTCAATATGGTTGGCAATGAGTCTCGTGTAGTTGAAAATATAGAATATATCTTATATTATTAAATGCTGCCAGTAAATTCATACCGTTCAAGAAGGTCGAAACAATAGAGGTTTAAGTATTCTTCAAATTAATTAATGAAACGATTTATTAGATTTGGTTTCACCAAACGCCATGGTCATTTTCATTTTCCAGTAGGCGTGTCCAAAGAGGTTAAAACATTGAACATGTTCATAATAAATGGTTACTGTTGTGCTAATTCTGACTTAACACGATAATTTTAGAAGAAGGCTGGGCGGGTTTCAAATCTTCAATCTGCTAAACGTTTCGCAGAATATTGAACTTAGTGATATGTTTATAAATTAGCGGCTTAAAGGTTTACTACTGTTTAATGACACGAGGTCTTCAGACGCATTTCCAAACGAGGTTATCTTTAATTGCTCTGTGAAAAGTATATATCAATGGTATTTCATGTCTGCATCATAATAGATTTATTTATAAAATATATCATATTAACATATATCATGCAATACTACTTAGATAGTATTCTAAACAGAAGCATTTTAAGCATGTAAACTTTCGTTAATATTATATATAATACGTTACGCTGCTGTTTCATTGGCCGTCTTGTTTGAAATCTGTATTGTGATCTATGTAGTATTTGTCAATGTTTTAAACTAAATTTGAGCTTTTTTACTAACATTTACAGTACGAATATAAATATACTTTGCCATATACCTTTATTCAAATAAACCCGTTTCACTTAATACATTGAAAATTTTGTTTTGTAATGTTGATAGACGCAAGTTTTGTAGTGTTAATAAACGCACGTTTTGTAATGTTAATAGACGCACGTTTTGTAATGTTAACAGGCGCACACTTTGTAATGTTAATTAGACGCACGTGTTGTAATGTTAAATAGTGCTTTAGGTTTGATTACTTATCCAAGAAAACAATAGGTTTTTTTCCAAAGAATCAGAATTTATTTTCTTAGTACATGAAAATTGTTGGCATTTCTTATACATATTTTACTCAGAGGAAAAAGGTCCACATTTATAGTTAAATATGGGGGAAAATGCTCAGTGTGATGTAAAATTTACAAAGTATTTCTTATTGGAGATTATGTTATCTTTTTGATATTTATGACCATGCTTTTTCTTTGTATGACTCTGCAATCGTTTAAAAACACTACCTCAGTAAGACAGCTTCACTAGAGACTATAATACTCTGCAATAGTTTAAAAACACTACCTCAGTAAGACAGCTTCACTAGAGACAGTAATATTCTGCAATAGTTTAAAAACACTACCTCAGTAAGACAGCTTCACTAGAGACAATAATATTCTGCAATAGTTTAAAAACACTACCTCAGTAAGACAGCTTCACTAGAGACAATAATATTCTGCAATAGTTTAAAAACACTACCTCAGTAAGACAGCTTCACTAGAGACAGTAATATTCTGCAATAGTTTAAAAACACTACCTCAGTAAGACAGCTTCACTAGAGACAATAATATTCTGCAATAGTTTAAAAACACTACCTCAGTAAGACAGCTTCACTAGAGACAATAATATTCTGCAATAGTTTAAAAACACTACCTCAGTAAGACAGCTTCACAAGAGACAATAATATTCTGCAATAGTTTAAAAAAATACCTCAGTAAGACAGCTTCACTAGAGACAATAATATTCTGCAATAGTTTAAAAAAAATACCTCAGTAAGACAGCTTCACTAGAGACTATAATACTCTGCAATAGTTTAAAAACACTACCTCAGTAAGACAGCTTCACTAGAGACTATAATACTCTGCAATAGTTTAAAAAAAATACCTCAGTAAGACAGCTTCACTAGAGACAATAATATTCTGCAATAGTTTAAAAACACTACCTCAGTAAGACAGCTTCAATAGAGACAGTAATATTCTGCAATAGTTTAAAAACACTACCTCAGTAAGACAGCTTCACTAGAGACAATAATATTCTGCAATAGTTTAAAAACACTACCTCAGTAAGACAGCTTCACTAGAGACAATAATATTCTGCAATAGTTTAAAAACACTACCTCAGTAAGACAGCTTCACTAGAGACAGTAATATTCTGCAATAGTTTAAAAACACTACCTCAGTAAGACAGCTTCACTAGAGACAGTAATATTCTGCAATAGTTTAAAAACACTACCTCAGTAAGACAGCTTCACTAGAGACAATAATATTCTGCAATAGTTTAAAAACACTACCTCAGTAAGACAGCTTCACTAGAGACAGTAATATTCTGCAATAGTTTAAAAACACTACCTCAGTAAGACAGCTTCACTAGAGACAATAATATTCTGCAATAGTTTAAAAACACTACCTCAGTAAGACAGCTTCACTAGAGACAATAATATTCTGCAATAGTTTAAAAACACTACCTCAGTAAGACAGCTTCACTAGAGACAATAATATTCTGCAATAGTTTAAAAAAAATACCTCAGTAAGACAGCTTCACTAGAGACAATAATATTCTGCAATAGTTTAAAAACACTACCTCAGTAAGACAGCTTCACTAGAGACAATAATATTCTGCAATAGTTTAAAAAAATACCTCAGTAAGACAGCTTCACTAGAGACAATAATATTCTGCAATAGTTTAAAAAAATACCTCAGTAAGACAGCTTCACTAGAGACAATAATACTCTGCAATAGTTTAAAAACACTACCTCAGTAAGACAGCTTCACTAGAGACAGTAATATTCTGCAATAGTTTAAAAACACTACCTCAGTAAGACAGCTTCACTAGAGACAATAATATTCTGCAATAGTTTAAAAACACTACCTCAGTAAGACAGCTTCACTAGAGACAATAATATTCTGCAATAGTTTAAAAACACTACCTCAGTAAGACAGCTTCACTAGAGACAGTAATATTCTGCAATAGTTTAAAAACACTACCTCAGTAAGACAGCTTCACTAGAGACAATAATATTCTGCAATAGTTTAAAAACACTACCTCAGTAAGACAGCTTCACTAGAGACAATAATATTCTGCAATAGTTTAAAAAAATACCTCAGTAAGACAGCTTCACTAGAGACAATAATATTCTGCAATAGTTTAAAAAAATACCTCAGTAAGACAGCTTCACTAGAGACAATAATACTCTGCAATAGTTTAAAAACACTACCTCAGTAAGACAGCTTCACTAGAGACAGTAATATTCTGCAATAGTTTAAAAACACTACCTCAGTAAGACAGCTTCACTAGAGACAATAATATTCTGCAATAGTTTAAAAACACTACCTCAGTAAGACAGCTTCACTAGAGACAATAATATTCTGCAATAGTTTAAAAACACTACCTCAGTAAGACAGCTTCACTAGAGACAGTAATATTCTGCAATAGTTGAAAAACACTACCTCAGTAAGACAGCTTCACTAGAGACTATAATACTCTGCAATAGTTTAAAAACACTACCTCAGTAAGACAGCTTCACTAGAGACTATAATACTCTGCAATAGTTTAAAAAAAATACCTCAGTAAGACAGCTTCACTAGAGACAATAATATTCTGCAATAGTTTAAAAAAACTACCTCAGTAAGACAGCTTCACTAGAGACAGTAATATTCTGCAATAGTTTAAAAACACTACCTCAGTAAGACAGCTTCACTAGAGACAATAATATTCTGCAATAGTTTTAAAAACACTACCTCAGTAAGACAGCTTCACTAGAGACAAGTAATATTCTGCAATAGTTTTAAAAACACTACCTCAGTAAGACAGCTTCACTAGAGAAAGTAATATTCTGCAATAGTTTAAAAACACTACCTCAGTAAGACAGCTTCACTAGAGACAATAATATTCTGCAATAGTTTAAAAACACTACCTCAGTAAGACAGCTTCACTAGAGACAATAATATTCTGCAATAGTTTTAAAAACACTACCTCAGTAAGACAGCTTCACTAGAGACAATAATATTCTGCAATAGTTTAAAAAAATACCTCAGTAAGACAGCTTCACTAGAGACAATAATATTCTGCAATAGTTTAAAAAAAATACCTCAGTAAGACAGCTTCACTAGAGACAATAATATTCTGCAATAGTTTAAAAACACTACCTCAGTAAGACAGCTTCACTAGAGACAGTAATATTCTGCAATAGTTTAAAAACACTACCTCAGTAAGACAGCTTCACTAGAGACAATAATATTCTGCAATAGTTTAAAAACACTACCTCAGTAAGACAGCTTCGCTAGAGACAATAATATTCTGCAATAGTTTAAAAACACTACCTCAGTAAGACAGCTTCACTAGAGACAATAATATTCTGCAATAGTTTAAAAACACTACCTCAGTAAGACAGCTTCACTAGAGACAGTAATATTCTGCAATAGTTTAAAAACACTACCTCAGTAAGACAGCTTCACTAGAGACTATAATACTCTGCAATAGTTTAAAAAAAATACCTCAGTAAGACAGCTTCACTAGAGACAGTAATATTCTGCAATAGTTTAAAAACACTACCTCAGTAAGACAGCTTCACTAAAGACTATAATACTCTGCAATAGTTTAAAAACACTACCTCAGTAAGACAGCTTCACTAGAGACTATAATACTCTGCAATAGTTTAAAAACACTACCCCAGTAAGACAGCTTCACTAGAGACTATAATACTCTGCAATAGTTTAAAAACACTACCTCAGTAAGACAGCTTCACTAGAGACTATAATACTCTGCAATAGTTTAAAAACACTACCTCAGTAAGACAGCTTCACTAGAGACAGTAATATTCTGCAATAGTTTAAAAACACTACCTTAGTAAGACAGCTTCACTAGAGACAGTAATATTCTGCAATAGTTTAAAAACACTACCTCAGTAAGACAGCTTCACTAGAGACAATAATATTCTGCAATAGTTTAAAAACACTACCTCAGTAAGACAGCTTCACTAGAGACAATAATATTCTGCAATAGTTTAAAAACACTACCTCAGTAAGACAGCTTCACTAGAGACAGTAATATTCTGCAATAGTTTAAAAACACTACCTCAGTAAGACAGCTTCACTAGAGACAATAATATTCTGCAATAGTTTAAAAACACTACCTCAGTAAGACAGCTTCACTAGAGACAGTAATATTCTGCAATAGTTTAAAAACACTACCTCAGTAAGACAGCTTCACTAGAGACAATAATATTCTGCAATAGTTTAAAAACACTACCTCAGTAAGACAGCTTCACTAGAGACAATAATATTCTGCAATAGTATAAAAACACTACCTCAGTAAGACAGCTTCACTAGAGACACTAATATTCTGCAATAGTTTAAAAACACTACCTCAGTAAGACAGCTTCACTAGAGACAGTAATATTCTGCAATAGTTTAAAAACACTACCTCAGTAAGACAGCTTCACTAGAGACTATAATACTCTGCAATAGTTTAAAAAAAATACCTCAGTAAGACAGCTTCACTAGAGACAGTAATATTCTGCAATAGTTTAAAAACACTACCTCAGTAAGACAGCTTCACTAGAGACTATAATACTCTGCAATAGTTTAAAAACACTACCTCAGTAAGACAGCTTCACTAGAGACTATAATACTCTGCAATAGTTTAAAAACACTACCTCAGTAAGACAGCTTCACTAGAGACTATAATACTCTGCAATAGTTTAAAAACACTACCTCAGTAAGACAGCTTCACTAGAGACTATAATACTCTGCAATAGTTTAAAAACACTACCTCAGTAAGACAGCTTCACTACCTCAGTAAGACAGCTTCACTACCTCAGTAAGACAGCTTCACTTCCTCAGTAAGACAGCTTCACTACCTCAGTAAGACAGCTTCACTAGAGACTATAATAATCAACTACAATTGCCATGTCTGTAAATGGTTAAACAATTTCTTTGCATCGATAACAAAAAGGTCGGACTTCTGTGATGTAGTATGCTAGTCAAGGCTTTGTTTCCATTTTACTACATCACAATCAACATAATCATTTTATGTTGTCCAACTTTTAATCAAGATGCTACAAATCTTTACGTTCCTTGGCAATCCTGGTCCAGATTCATTGAGGCTATGTTACATCCGGGCAACGATGACATGCCCAGGCTCCCGGGTCATGTCACGTGACGTCAAGTTAATCATCAGCGGAAAATTAATTGTATTTTTGTGAGCAGCCATGGTTTTTTATGCAATTAATAAAATACGCAGGGCTTAACTTTTCGGCTATTTATACAGCGTTTATGCTTGATTTCCGAATAATATAAAATATCCGGATTACGTGATCTGACATTTTTATTTGAAGACATTATGGAGCGAGGCAGCCTTCGTACGTTTTACTTGTAGTTGATCTTCTATCTTACAAATTATACACGTGTGCTACCTTAAGAAAGGGGATTAATTTTAATGCTAATTTAGAAATAACACACCCTTACTTAAATAAAGATCTGACTAGTTGACAGTTGTATAAATCATGATTCATGGCTACAATGTTACAGTGTCGGGAAGGTCCTTTCAGCCTACAGTACTGGTAGTTGAACTAGAAGCCTGGTAAGCACGAACTGGCCAAACTTAAGCTTAGGTCTAGACTCAGATAAACCTGTCCACATAAGAACTCTCTGATCAGAATCAATTCTGTTTGCTGTGGTGTCAATATGACTAGGCACTTTTGAATGGAGATGTAGCAAGATTTTAAAGACTCGGTCTTTTTGTCTGCAGAAATGTAGCATGCTAAGGGTTAATTAATAAGTTTAAACTCTACACGTGCCTCTCGGCGAAACTTGAGTGCAACACGCCCCTCAGTAATGCAGGTGGTATTGTGTTCATAACATCATGACCTGATGTGATTAAATGTGCTCATGTTATACACATTTTTCTAACTTTGTATTGGTCTACCTTCAAACATGACGCAAACTGACCAATCGTATGCGAACTGAACCAACGCTTTAACTTAAGCTCGTGCATATATTTATCGTAGTCCCAAGTGGAGTTCTTGTTTGTTTAACTAATTTGATACCTGGTTGTTAATGGTAATTATAATGATAATGTTTACAACATGTATTTAATTTAACCATTTAAGGATTTGAACCCATTGCGTTTATGTTAACACGTCAGAACAACTTTTTATCTTTTTTTTTTTTCAAATATTTTTTTCTTTAACATACTACTGATGGTCCTATGCCATTGATTTTATGAAGTTATGATTTTATGAAATTATAACGTACGTTAAAACGAGTTGGATTTACCAGTTAGAACGCGGCATTTCTTTTATCCTGGAAAAAAGTGCCCACAAGGTTAACAGAAAAAAACTTAAAATGCAACCTCCATCATGCAATGTAATCATTGCTCTGAAGAAGTCGAGACTAGCAGTTCTATATATAAATTTTGATGAGTACAGAATCATAAGATATATATCACTACGTCGCTAATAGAGGGTTTTTTATTAGACAAATACTTTAAGTATACTGTAAGTGTAGTTTGCAAATAGGTGTCTCCAGCGTCTGACCGTCGTGTGTAAGTGTAGTTTGCAAATAGGTGTCTCCAGCGTCTGACCGTCGTGTGTAAGTGTAGTTTGCAAATAGGTGTCTCCAGTGTCTAACCGTCGTGTGTAAGTGTAGTTTGCAAGTAGTTGTCTCCAGCGTCTGACCGTCGTGTGTAAGTGTAGTTTGCAAATAGGTGTCTCCAGCGTCTGACCGTCGTGTGTAAGTGTAGTTTGCAAATAGGTGTCTCCAGCGTCTGACCGTCGTGTGTAAGTGTAGTTTGCAAATAGGTGTCTCCAGCGTCTGACCGCCGTGTGTAAGTGTAGTTTGCAAATAGGTGTCTCCAGCGTCTGACCATCGTGTGTAAGTGTAGTTTGCAAATAGGTGTCTCCAGCGTCTGACCGTCGTGTGTAAGTGTAGTTTGCAAGTAGTTGTCTCCATAGAAAGATGACTTGTGGGCAGAAAGTATCAGAAAATGACCATATGACTGGAACGCTATATTGTAATCCCGAACACTGGTAGCAGCAACTAGTTTGTTTTTTCAAATATTTTTGTTTCTCCATTTACTATAATTAGGTTTGCACATTTGTCGATATATAAAAATCTTCGAATATTGTGATTTTTGTGTATGCTATGTACTCAGTTCTGTGTTATCGTCGTGATGCAGCCAGGACAAAAATTAAAAGTTGCAATATTATTAAGTATCACAATTGTTTATGAAAGGGATATTAAGATTAAATGTACAAGATACAAAAAATTGCTTATATTATTTTTAATAAATAACAATCAATATGTACATAATTAAACAATAACATGTTAAACATAATTATATCAACACCATATGCATAACAAATAAGTCCACCTAGACTTTCTTTCAATACTCACAACCTTTCAAACTTAGGAAAATGCCTCTAGTTATCACTGACAGTCACCCAGAACCACTGTAAAGACAATTACTCAATGTCCCTATTAACCAAATGTATAAAGATAAATGTAGTACATTTCCTCGTCTCCAAATCACGTACTTTGGAATGGTTTAATGTCAGAACTTATTGGTATGTGAACACCGTGTTCACGTAAATGTATATGAACACCGGGTTCACCTTCGTGTTAATGAACATGAACACATTAATATGTAAAGCAACAACAATGGAATACTTTGATATATATATAAGCTGTCGCTTGTTAATTGTTTGATATTTGAAAAATCACCAAACATATTCTAAATTACAATAGCAATATAACCGTAACAGATTTCCAAATCCGACTCTTTGCATGCTTTGACATAGGCCAGTGAATAGGTAACGAAAACATGACTAGAAAAATATATGGCATGAAAATTGTGAACATTAATGAAATAAATTAAGGAATGCAATAGAATGTAAAGAGTTAATGAAATCCTACAAATAATATGAAATTCAGAAATACAATCTCGTAACTGGTTGTACATATTTTCCAGGATACCTCGCACGACACGTATATAAACCGGGACCCGAGGCAATATATTGTTTAAACTCGAGTTTGAACTCCAAAGATCTTTTTAATACATTTTTTTTAAAATAATATTAAAATCTAGTTACGTAGATGAATTGTTTGATCTCGGATATAAGCTCAAATACGTGCAATTTTGTCCTGACTTTTCCGCGCAGAAACCGCGCTGTAGCAGTTGCGTTTGTAGACTCACTCTCCCTAAAATGGAACCAATGTCACGTGTCCCCTATTTTGACTCCGTCTGAATTCCCACCTTCCGACCCCGGGCCATCTTCTGTAGTATTCGATCTTGGAACCTCTGGTCGCCAGATCTTGGCAAACTTTATGTTGTCAGGTCGGTTTGGGGTCTGATTGTCGTGTTTCCATGACAAAGAATGACCAACAAGAGGCGGAGCCTCACCGTACACGTCACTGCCGTCTCCATAGGAACCTGGAATAAAGAATGGAGTTTGTTATACTTCGAACTTTAGGTCGAACTTTCAAGCACCTGGCGGTTTTAACTGATCAACGACTAAAGAGACTGTGTTATGAAAACACATGCAAAGTTTGAGAACTGTGTTACGGTAATTGAAATTAATGTAAGAGCAAATACAATTTTTAAACGTTGATAAAAACTGATATATATAAGTCAGAACTACTCAACTATATGTTTCAAAGGTTTTCCAAGAGAAATGTTTAATCTGATTACGTAATACATAATATATACAGAGGATACATGCAAAACATAAAAAAATAAAGAATGTACTTTCTGAAAAATGTAGTTTAAATTGCGTAATGAAAAGTGCTAACTACGTAATACGTGATAATAAGATTAGAAATGTGTAGTGCATAACTAAATTACGTTCAATTAATTTCAATTTGAAGTATGATATGTGGCAGGTGCCCCTGCTTTGTTTGCTGTACTATATGACATACACATCGTGCAATGCATGTAAGGTTTGCACCACATGAAACATTTATTTGGTATTTCATTTTACATCTTTAAGCTTCAATAATAATTTGTTCGTGCATTTTTTACTACATTTTATAAAACTTCAACCCTGAGAAGACCTCGTTATGCACAACTTTGGAACATATATATACCTGTATGACAATGTATGATCACTTTGCGAGGGTTGTCTGCGAGTTTTAGTGAATCTTTGCTCGCCTCCCCGCAGTTGACCATCTCTGCTAAGAAGCTGATGTAACCGATGGCTAATTTTAAAGTGTCCACTTTTGAGAGCCGTTTTTCGTAGGGGAGTGTCGGAATATGGGATCGTAGTCCCTCGAATGCCTCGTTAATGGACTGCATCCTGCGCCGTTCCCTCATGTTGGCCGCATGCCGCTGTTGCACTTGCTGCTCACCAGTCCGTTTCCGTTTTCTTTTATATTTTGAATAATGTTCGTGTTCAACATAAAACGATCCGAAATTTATTGCACTGTAATCTGGCGGTGAGAGGGAGAATTCATCGTCCGTGGTGTATGAAAATGACGACTGCGACAAATCATCCAAATAGTCATCAGGGAAATAGTCGAAATCTACTCCTTCGAACATCATGGCTGAAACTGCATCACTACAGTTTTCACAGAAAATGAGAAAATCTAAAATCACCCACGGTCTAGCGATCTTACTCGTCTCTTCATTTTTCGAGATTACCGTAAGCTTTTATACAATACTTGTGTAAATACAGATACCCTGGCACGTGGATCTATTTTTAGAACAGCCAATAAGAAAATCGAATGGCGCGTGCATTGCCCCAGGTAATATTTAAGCTTGCCCTAGGCGACCCTGGCGCGTGCCGCGGAAGGGTTTAAGATAACACAATTGACGGGCTGCGCCGCAAGAGGGAAGGGCGGGGCTTGGGCGCGCAGTAATCTCGAGAGGCGATGAATAACAAAAGAAGGAGGCAGATCCAGCTAATATTGAACTACGAGGGGAAAAAAAGAAAAAAGAAACCTTCGTCGGAAAAAGTGGTAAACATGTAGAAAATTGTTCCTTCCTAAACCATTGAAACACAGGAGCCAGGCAGCCTGTTTAAACAACTAGTTAATGAGTGATGGTTTACAGAAAACCGATTGAAGTCCCTATATCCCACTTTAAAAAGGAAAACAAATATACACAACACTGAGTTAAAATCGATTTCGATCCGCAGCATGAAGGTAAAACTTAAGTCAGCTTCATAAATACCTGTACACACAAATTTCGGCGGTATTGCATTTTTCTTTAATTATTTATAATTTTCCTTATTCTACTAATTAAGCCGTAAATCTCGCACCAGTTTCATCATATACTGAAATTATTTAAAAGGTTCTCCTTAATATCATTTTTGCATATCAACCTGTGTGCATCATGTTGATATATTGGTAACAGTGTATTAAAGAGTTATTTTTTCATCAAATGGAAACAGTGATCTAAAAGGAAATATTATTTCCGCTCAACGTTTTTTTTTGTTTGTTGACAACTCCGTTTAAAAAACTCGGTCCAGTTATAAAGTACCTGTATAACTTGTGCACATTGTCAGAAAGTCGAATTACGTTGCTACCTGTTGTATGTTTGTCATGACGTATAAAAGCGAACGAACACAAAGTTACTGATAGATATTCTAATCGCGCATCCGTTGAAATTATGCATGCTTTTGCAATGAGTCACCAATTTGTGAAAATTAAATTTTTAACAAGGTAGGTACTTTAATTTATATTTTTAACTATGTTTATCAGGTATTCAAAACACACGATTTGTGTAGAGAAAAGTGACTCTTTCATGGAATATATGAATTTCCTGGACATATTAGAATATTAATCTTAAAGTGTGCATTTAATGAGTCTTTAAAGATAAATTAATGAAGCATGTCTTTTGGATGTCTGTCATTCGCCTGTCGTGAAAATCATCATCTAGGGGTCACAGATCGACCGATTGATGACGTCAATAACGGGACCCCTCGACACCGATATTAGAATTTAATGTTCCTCAAAGTTCTATAACTGTTTGTAAAAATGTATCAAGTAGCCTGTTTGCATATCGTTTAATCCGATACGCCAATTACTACTCTCCTCTCTTCTCTCTCGAAATATTTCTCCTTTCTTCGTCACTTGAGTCTTGGGAAAAATTAACGCGCTTTGACGCATTTAACAGCATAGAGTGACGTTTTTAAAGCATTCATGAGAAATATAAAAGACATTCCCGCCATTTCACAGGCTTTGGTGTAAGGGCAGAATAAGGAACATGAGAAAATCTGGATATATTGAAAATGGAAATAATAACACATTGTCAGCTGAATACACTTTGTGGAACAAATGGAAACAAAAGGCCCTTTACGATAATTGCTTCCCTTCATGCTCTCAAAACGCCAGAAACTTCAAAATCTTTGCCACAATTAAACTTTAATTTAAGCAAAATCTAATTAAATACTTGCTAATTGTAAAACTGCATATTTTGCTTATTTTTGTGTTTATTAAGAAATGGATCATACAGGGCGCCAGACGTTTAACTGAAAATGTCCATTGCTAAATAATACAATTCGGACAATTATACAACTATTCGGGCAAAAATAGACATACACGATACGTTTCTTAAAAAAGGGACTTATAATTCCTAATATAAATATCTATTGTTACATTTTTTTTTTAAACCAGACTGTATCAAGTACTCTGTTGCCGGTATAGATGATGCGATAATCCAAGGCTTCGCCTTTCCCGACGGATTAGGTGAAGTCAATAATAAGGTGCCGTCAATAATAAGGTGGTGTTTCTTATTTCATAGGAAGCTGTCCACGACCATTCAGGCTGAGGATAACTATCATACTAGTGTGAATAACTGCGTAAATACAATAAGCAGATAATATATATGACACTACCAATGTAACTCACATAAAACAAACATAAGTAAAATCAAACAATCAAGGTGCTTCAGTTTTTATTTATAATATAAGAAGTTACCAGAATAATAAAAATAAAAACAACAACATGTGACATACAATAAACAAAGAAGTTTGCTATTTGTTTATGTCATTGATTTAAAACATGTGAGACCTGGTTTATAACTTCTAAATCTATCACAGCCTCACATTTATTTGTTTGCAACACAGAATATTTAAAATAATTTCCTATATATTACCTTGTTTTTATCACACTTTGTCCCCAAATGATCCTGTCTACCAGAGATCAAAGGCGTTGCATGGAGGGACAAGTTGTTCCACGTAATAAGAATGTCACATAAATCGTTCATGATTGATAAGTGAAATGCGTTTCTTTTAAAATGAACTAAACATACATACACTTTTATTAAAGCACATAATTACTATTACCGATTTTTTGTCACCCGCTCCCTAGTTATAAATGCTGAACATCATATCATATATGTGTATACGGCAAGATGTTAAACGAATTTTCACACGTTATATAACTAAGTCAATTGATAATAAAATGATGCCTAAACTTCAACGATCGAGAAGGGAAACCACCTATACAATAAAATTGTATTCTCATTTGTAAAATTTTAGCATTTGTCCATGCGTCAAATACTTCAATGAATAAATGTTAGTGATATAATTCAAATTAGACAATAAAAGGTCTGTTTGTTGATGGGTTCAATGAAAAGATATGTCAAAATAAAACACCGGATTCTTCGTCTATTTCTTCACATGTCGCTGATAAAATAACTTTAAACTAAAAGAAAAAAACATATGTTACAATGTTGTTTTTATACATTGTAGTGGATATATTTTATGTCATTTATTGTGTTTTCTTTGAAAGTGTAGCATTGCACGAGTGCTAAGTGGGGTATGTTAAACCTTATCCCGCTTATTTAAAATAAGACTTCGAAAAGACAATAAACATGACGAGTTTAGTAGCAGCGAAAGTTTCAAGTGGATTCGGTCCTAAATGCTGTCATACTTGGCTCCCTGGCTAGGCCCGACTGACGAACTTCCACACACATTCTGCAAAACACAAAACACACATGTCAGTACACGAACGTTTGTCTCTTTCTTTATCATAAAATATGATATCCGAATGTAACATTGTGACATAAATATTTTAAAGTGTTAAATTTTATTGCATCGTGGATATTGGTGTCTTGGAGCAAGGTCCATATGGGGTGTCAAAGCATTTATTATGAAGAAAAGATCGTGGGCGTATGGAATCCAGGGTTCTGTAAAAAACATGTTTAGAATTGTATTAAATGACCAATGAAATTCAATATAAGTCAAATAAAAAAAATTCTAAATGAAAATATCTGAACAAATATACGATTTAAACCGATTCATATACATATAAACATTCCGTCCTATACTTGCTTCTTTCAAGTTCTTGTATAATATACACATATTTAGTATAGATGTAAAAACAATGAGATGCAGTTGTCGAAAAAAAGTAATATTTTAAGTAGTTTTTATAACAGCCTGCAACTGTTCTTTCTACGTTGTTGTTTGCTGCATTAATGTTTAATTGCATGCTGTATACCTTTTCATACACGGTTCTGTTCTTTGAAACACCACACACACCACACAATTCCTGTTATCGCCTGCTGCTCTATATCCGACATGGACCTGACGTTTTCTATAAGAGCTCTACAGAACGACGCCATTGATCGATCAGACATCAACAACGACAAATCGTTTTACTTCAGTAAAATGTTTCTTATATTTCTTAGACACTGACTACACCAAAACCTGGAAAGTTGAATTTGTCATAGTATTTTGTCTATCTACAACATCACCGAATTTCTTGATATGAATTCATAGTATGATAAATAGTCTCTTATCCACTTAACGGGCAGTATAAATGTTATTGGGTCAGAGGAACTCGCCAGTCTAAACTTTGCTACATTGTAATACAATACAATGATATCAGGTTTGATAAGACACGATTTAACATGCAGCACGATAAGACAACACAAATGTATAATGTGTACATTTTACATTGGATAGTGTTTATGGTCTGGACAAAGTTTTAAAATACCAGGCAGTTAGTGTTCACTGTATAGTAAAACAATTGTTGGTTCCGCCTTTTAAAATGTAACTGTTGTTTCGAGAATTGTGTCTGCATCAAACCTTAGATCACTCGGATAGTTGTATAAACTAGTGCTGCATATCAAAGTACTTTGTTAAGATAACCATTTGTTTTAAATGGGGAAACTTCTATTGACAATCGGACAAACGACAACATGTCACCCCAAACTGATAAATATATGTTATGTATAAAATATATTACCGAAAATGTTATAACATAGGAACATTTCATTTGTTTACAGAAAATGGAAGAGTAAAAGCTTTGTTTTCTTAAATGAGCCTAGCCTAATCACTTTTTATCTCTTAAATATTTCTTTCTTTGAGTCGAGATTGGTGCAAAAGTTACAATTTTACTCAAGTCTTTTCTAGAATTATATTGGTTTATTGGGGCCCGCAATGGCTGGTGGTACCTACCTTAATTCCTGGCAAGTTGCACCATATTTCATGATTAGGACACACACGTGTCCCGGTCTCCCCTTTCACAATAGCCTGGTACAACATTCCAAATATCACATACGACCCAACCAGGCTCAACAACCTAAAACAAAGACATACACATTTGAGGATTGGTCTTGTTGTAATTGCACTATTTATTAGTATGTTTTTATTTTTATTCATATATTTATACAATGTGGGACTAACATCTGAGATTTTCAGTAACTTAGAAATCTGTTAAACCGAATTTACAGAGACCCGTGTCTAAACTCGGGCCGCGATATACCAAACGCTCAAGCAATCATTACGTTCTTCATCATGTTTGTCAGGTGTCAGTTTGGTGTGGGTGGGAGTGGTGTCATGTCAGGTGTCAGTTTGGTGTGGGTGGGTGTGGTGTCATGTCAGGTGTCAGTTTGGTGTGGGTGGGTGTGTTTTCATGTCAGGTGTCAGTTTGATGTGGGTGGGTGGGATGTCATGTCAGGTGTCAGTTTGGTGTGGGTGGGTGTCATGTCAGGTGTCAGTTTGGTGTGGGTGGTTGTCATGTCAGGTGTCAGTTTGGTGTGGGTGGGTGTGGTGTCATGTCAGGTGTCGGTTTGATGTGGGTGGGTGTGGTGTCATGTCAGGTGTCAGTTTGGTGTGGGTGGGTGTGGTGTCATGTCAGGTGTCAGTTTGGTGTGGGTGGGAGTGGTGTCATGTCAGGTGTCAGTTTGGTGTGGGTTGATGGGGTGTCATGTCAGGTGTCAGTTTGGTGTGGGTGGGAGTGGTGTCATGTCAGGTGTCAGTTTGGTGTGGGTGGATGGGGTGTCATGTCAGGTGTCAGTTTGGTGTGGGTGGGAGTGGTGTCATGTCAGGTGTCAGTTTGGTGTGGTGGGTGTGGTGTCATGTCAGGTGTTAACATAATGATATTTAAGGTGAAAGCAGCACAATACCTGCTCAAAGTCATCTGTGTCCCTACTTAACTAAATTGTTGTTGGTGGGACGACAAACCTAACTAACTGTTGTTAGTGGGACGACAAGCCTAACTAAACTGTTGTTTATGGGACGACAAACCTAACTAAACTGTTGTTAGTGGGACGACAAACCTAACTAAACCGTTGTTAGTGGGACGACAAACCTAACTAAACCGTTGTTAGTGGGACGACAAACCTAGCTAAACTGTTGTTAGTGGGACGGCAAACCTAACTAAACTGTTGTTAGTGGGACGACAAACCTAACTAAACTGTTGTTTATGGGACGACAAACCTAACTAAACTGTTGTTAGTGGGACGGCAAACCTAACTAAACTGTTGTTAGTGGGACGACAAACCTAACTAAACTGTTGTTAGTGGGACGACAAACCTAACTAAACTATTGTTAGTGGGACGACAAACCTAACTAAACTGTTGTTGGTGGGACGACAAACCTAACTAAACTGTTGTTGGTGGGGTGACAAACCTAACTAAACTGTTGTTAGTGGGACGGCAAACCTAACTAAACTGTTGTTAGTGGGACGGCAAACCTAACTAAACTGTTGTTAGTGGGACGACAAACCTAACTAAACTGTTGTTAGTGGGACGACAAACCTAACTAAACCGTTGTTAGTGGGACGACAAACCTAACTAAACCGTTGTTAGTGGGACGACAAACCTAGCTAAACTGTTGTTAGTGGGACGGCAAACCTAACTAAACTGTTGTTAGTGGGACGACAAACCTAACTAAACCGTTGTTAGTGGGACGACAAACCTAGCTAAACTGTTGTTAGTGGGACGGCAAACCTAACTAAACTGTTGTTAGTGGGACGACAAACCTAACTAAACCGTTGTTAGTGGGACGACAAACCTAACTAAACCGTTGTTAGTGGGACGACAAACCTAACTAAACCGTTGTTAGTGGGACGACAAACCTAGCTAAACTGTTGTTAGTGGGACGGCAAACCTAACTAAACTGTTGTTAGTGGGACGACAAACCTAACTAAACTGTTGTTTATGGGACGACAAACCTAACTAAACTGTTGTTGGTGGGACGACAAACCTAGCTAAACTGTTGTTGGTGGGACGACAAACCTAACTAAACTGTTGTTGGTGGGACGACAAACCTAACTAAACTGTTGTTGGTGGGACGACAAACCTAACTAAACTGTTGTTAGTGGGACGACAAACCTAGCTAAACTGTTGTTGGTGGGACGACAAACCTAACTAAACTGTTGTTTATGGGACGACAAACCTAACTAAACTGTTGTTGGTGGGACGACAAACCTAACTAACTGTTGTTGGTGGGACGACAAACCTAACTAAACTGTTGTTGGTGGGACGACAAACCTAACTAAACTGTTGTTAGTGGGACGACAAACCTAACTAAACTGTTGTTAGTGGGACGACAAACCTAACTAAACTGTTGTTTATGGGACGACAAACCTAACTAAACTGTTGTTTATGGGACGACAAACCTAACTAAACTGTTGTTAGTGGGACGACAAACCTAACTAAACTGTTGTTTATGGGACGACAAACCTAACTAAACTGTTGTTGGTGGGACGACAAACCTAACTAAACTGTTGTTAGTGGGACGGCAAACCTAACTAAACTGTTGTTAGTGGGACGACAAACCTAACTAAACTGTTGTTAGTGGGACGACAAACCTAACTAAACTGTTGTTAGTGGGACGACAAACCTAACTAAACTGTTGTTTATGGGACGACAAACCTAACTAAACTGTTGTTGGTGGGACGACAAACCTAACTAAACTGTTGTTAGTGGGACGACAAACCTAACTAAACTGTTGTTAGTGGGACGACAAACCTAACTAAACTGTTGTTAGTGGGACGACAAACCTAACTAAACTGTTGTTAGTGGGACGACAAACCTAACTAAACTGTTGTTAGTGGGACGACAAACCTAACTAAACTGTTGTTAGTGGGACGACAAACCTAACTAAACTGTTGTTAGTGGGACGACAAACCTAGCTAAACTGTTGTTAGTGGGACGACAAACCTAACTAAACTGTTGTTAGTGGGACGACAAACCTAGCTAAACTGTTGTTAGTGGGACGACAAACCTAACTAAACTGTTGTTAGTGGGACGACAAACCTAACTAAACTGTTGTTAGTGGGACGGTTAGTGGGACGACAAACCTAACTAAACTGTTGTTTATGGGACGACAAACCTAACTAAACTGTTGTTAGTGGGACGACAAACCTAACTAAACCGTTGTTAGTGGGACGACAAACCTAACTAAACTGTTGTTTATGGGACGACAAACCTAACTAAACTGTTGTTAGTGGGACGACAAACCTAACTAAACTGTTGTTAGTGGGACGACAAACCTAACTAAACTGTTGTTAGTGGGACGACAAACCTAACTAAACTGTTGTTAGTGGGACGACAAACCTAACTAACTGTTGTTTATGGGACGACAAACCTAACTAAACTGTTGTTGGTGGGACGACAAACCTAGCTAAACTGTTGTTGGTGGGGTGACAAACCTAACTAAACTGTTGTTGGTAGAAAGACAAACCTAACTAACTGTTGTTTATGGGACGACAAACCTAACTAAACTGTTGTTAGTGGGACGACAAACCTAACTAAACTGTTGTTAGTGGGACGACAAACCTAGCTAAACTGTTGTTAGTGGGACGACAAACCTAACTAAACTGTTGTTAGTGGGACGACAAACCTAGCTAAACTGTTGTTAGTGGGACGACAAACCTAACTAAACTGTTGTTAGTGGGACGACAAACCTAACTAAACTGTTGTTAGTGGGACGACAAACCTAACTAAACTGTGTTAGTGGGACGACAAACCTACTAAACTGTTGTTAGTGGGACGACAAACCTAACTAAACTGTTGTTAGTGGGACGACAAACCTAACTAAACTGTTGTTTATGGGACGACAAACCTAACTAAACTGTTGTTAGTGGGACGACAAACCTAACTAAACTGTTGTTAGTGGGACGACAAACCTAACTAAACTGTTGTTAGTGGGACGACAAACCTAACTAAACTGTTGTTAGTGGGACGACAAACCTAACTAACTGTTGTTTATGGGACGACAAACCTAACTAAACTGTTGTTGGTGGGACGACAAACCTAGCTAAACTGTTGTTGGTGGGGTGACAAACCTAACTAAACTGTTGTTGGTAGAAAGACAAACCTAACTAACTGTTGTTTATGGGACGACAAACCTAACTAAACTGTTGTTGGTGGGACGACAAACCTAGCTAAACTGTTGTTGGTGGGGTGACAAACCTAACTAAACTGTAGTTGGTAGAAAGACAAACCTAACTAACTGTTGTTTATGGGACGACAAACCTAACTAAACTGTTGTTGGTGGGACGACAAACCTAACTAACTGTTGTTAGTGGGACGACAAACCTAACTAAACTGTTGTTAGTGGGACGACAAACCTAACTAAACTGTTGTTTATGGGACGACAAACCTAACTAAACTGTTGTTAGTGGGACGACAAACCTAACTAAACTGTTGTTAGTGGGACGACAAACCTAACTAACTGTTGTTGGTGGGACGACAAACCTAACTAAACTGTTGTTAGTGGGACGACAAACCTAACTAAACTGTTGTTAGTGGGACGACAAACCTAACTAAACTGTTGTTAGTGGGACGACAAACCTAACTAAACTGTTGTTTATGGGACGACAAACCTAACTAAACTGTTGTTAGTGGGACGACAAACCTAACTAAACTGTTGTTAGTGGGACGACAAACCTAACTAAACTGTTGTTAGTGGGACGACAAACCTAACTAAACTGTTGTTAGTGGGACGACAAACCTAACTAACTGTTGTTTATGGGACGACAAACCTAACTAAACTGTTGTTGGTGGGACGACAAACCTAGCTAAACTGTTGTTGGTGGGGTGACAAACCTAACTAAACTGTTGTTGGTAGAAAGACAAACCTAACTAACTGTTGTTTATGGGACGACAAACCTAACTAAACTGTTGTTGGTGGGACGACAAACCTAACTAACTGTTGTTAGTGGGACGACAAACCTAACTAAACTGTTGTTTATGGGACGACAAACCTAACTAACTGTTGTTTATGGGACGACAAACCTAACTAAACTGTTGTTGGTGGGACGACAAACCTAACTAACTGTTGTTAGTGGGACGACAAACCTAACTAAACTGTTGTTAGTGGGACGACAAACCTAACTAAACTGTTGTTTATGGGACGACAAACCTAACTAAACTGTTGTTGGTGGGACGACAAACCTAACTAACTGTAGTTGGTGGGACGACAAACCTAACTAACTGTTGTTAGTGGGACGACAAACCTAACTAAACTGTTGTTAGTGGGACGACAAACCTAACTAAACTGTTGTTAGTGGGACGAGAAACCTAGCTAAACTGTTGTTGGTGGGACGACAAACCTAACTAACTGTTGTTGGTGGGACGACAAACCTAACTAAACTGTTGTTAGTGGGACGACAAACCTAGCTAAACTGTTGTTAGTGGGACGACAAACCTAACTAAACTGTTGTTGGTGGGACGACAAACCTAACTAAACTGTTGTTTATGGGACGACAAACCTAGCTAAACTGTTGTTGGTGGGGTGACAAACCTAACTAAACTGTTGTTGGTGGGACGACAAACCTAGCTAAACTGTTGTTGGTGGGACGACAAACCTAGCTAAACTGTTGTTAGTGGGACGACAAACCTAACTAAACTGTTGTTGGTGGGACGACAAACCTAACTAAACTGTTGTTTATGGGACGACAAACCTAGCTAAACTGTTGTTGGTGGGGTGACAAACCTAACTAAACTGTTGTTGGTAGAAAGACAAACCTAACTAACTGTTGTTAGTGGGACGACAAACCTAACTAAACTGTTGTTGGTGGGACGACAAACCTAACTAACTGTTGTTTATGGGACGACAAACCTAAGTAAACTGTTGTTGGTGGGACGACAAACCTAACTAACTGTTGTTGGTGGGACGACAAACCTAACTAAACTGTTGTTAGTGGGACGACAAACCTAACTAAACTGTTGTTTATGGGACGACAAACCTAACTAAACTGTTGTTGGTGGGACGACAAACCTAGCTAAACTGTTGTTTGTGGGGTGACAAACCTAACTAAACTGTTGTTGGTAGAAAGACAAACCTAACTAAACTGTTGTTGGTGGGACGACAAACCTAGCTAAACTGTTGTTGGTGGGACGACAAACCTAACTAAACCGTTGTTAGTGGGACGGCAAACCTAACTAAACTGTTGTTGGTGGGACGACAAACCTAACTAAACTGTTGTTATCGGGACGACAAACCTAACTAAACTGTTGTTTATGGGACGACAAACCTAACTAAACCGTTGTTAGTGGGACGGCAAACCTAACTAAACTGTTGTTGGTGGGACGACAAACCTAACTAAACTGTTGTTGGTTGGACGACAAACCTAACTAACTGTTGTTAGTGGGACGACAAACCTAACTAAACTGTTGTTGGTGGGACGACAAACCTAACTAAACCGTTGTTAGTGGGACGGCAAACCTAACTAAACTGTTGTTGGTGGGACGACAAACCTAACTAAACCGTTGTTAGTGGGACGGCAAACCTAACTAAACTGTTGTTGGTGGGACGACAAACCTAACCAAACTGTTGTTGGTGGGACGACAAACCTAACTAAACTGTTGTTATCGGGACGACAAACCTAACTAAACTGTTGTTTATGGGACGACAAACCTAACTAAACCGTTGTTAGTGGGACGGCAAACCTAACTAAACTGTTGTTGGTGGGACGACAAACCTAACTAAACTGTTGTTGGTTGGACGACAAACCTAACTAAACTGTTGTTAGTGGGACGACAAACCTAACTAAACTGTTGTTTATGGGACGACAAACCTAACTAAACTGTTGTTGGTGGGACGACAAACCTAACTAACTGTTGTTAGTGGGACGACAAACCTAACTAACTGTTGTTTATGGGACGACAAACCTAACTAAACTGTTGTTGGTGGGACGACAAACCTAACTAAACTGTTGTTATCGGGACGACAAACCTAACTAAACTGTTGTTTATGGGACGACAAACCTAACTAAACCGTTGTTAGTGGGACGACAAACCTAACTAAACTGTTGTTGGTTGGACGACAAACCTAACTAACTGTTGTTAATGGGACGACAAACCTAACTAAACTGTTGTTTATGGGACGACAAACCTAACTAAACTGTTGTTGGTGGGACGACAAACCTAACTAACTGTTGTTAGTGGGACGACAAACCTAACTAAACTGTTGTTAGTGGGACGACAAACCTAACTAACTGTTGTTAGTGGGACGGCAAACCTAACTAAACTGTTGTTGGTGGGACGACAAACCTAACTAAACTGTTGTTGGTTGGACGACAAACCTAACTAACTGTTGTTAATGGGACGACAAACCTAACTAAACTGTTGTTTATGGGACGACAAACCTAACTAAACTGTTGTTGGTGGGACGACAAACCTAACTAACTGTTGTTAGTGGGACGACAAACCTAACTAACTGTTGTTTATGGGACGACAAACCTAACTAAACTGTTGTTGGTGGGACGACAAACCTAGCTAAACTGTTGTTGGTGGGGTGACAAACCTAACTAAACTGTTGTTAGTGGGACGACAAACCTAACTAAACTGTTGTTTATGGGACGACAAACCTAACTAAACTGTTGTTGGTGGGACGACAAACCTAGCTAAACTGTTGTTGGTGGGACGACAAACCTAGCTAAACTGTTGTTTATGGGACGACAAACCTAACTAAACTGTTGTTTATGAGACGACAAACCTAACTAAACTGTTGTTGGTGGGACGACAAACCTAACTAACTGTTGTTAGTGGGACGACAAACCTAACTAACTGTTGTTTATGGGACGACAAACCTAACTAAACTGTTGTTGGTGGGACGACAAACCTAGCTAACCTGTTGTTGGTGGGGTGACAAA
The DNA here is from genome assembly GCA_007844125.1 of Sinonovacula constricta. NCBI lineage: Eukaryota > Metazoa > Mollusca > Bivalvia > Cardiida > Solecurtidae > Sinonovacula > Sinonovacula constricta. The sequence continues at coordinate 40,366,414 of CM017555.1, forward strand.
CCTAACTAAACTGTTGTTAGTGGGACGACAAACCTAACTAAACTGTTGTTTATGGGACGACAAACCTAACTAAACTGTTGTTGGTGGGACGACAAACCTAGCTAAACTGTTGTTGGTGGGACGACAAACCTAGCTAAACTGTTGTTTATGGGACGACAAACCTAACTAAACTGTTGTTGGTGGGACGACAAACCTAACTAAACTGTTGTTGGTGGGACGACAAACCTAGCTAAACTGTTGTTGGTGGGACGACAAACCTAACTAAACCGTTGTTAGTGGGCCAAACCTAACTAAACTGTTGTGGTGGGACGACAAACCTAACTAAACTGTTGTTGGTGGGACGGACAAACCTAACTAAACCTGTTGTTAGTGGGACGGCAAACCTAACTAAACTGTTGTTGGTGGGACGACAAACCTAACTAAACTGTTGTTGGTGGGACGACAAACCTAACTAAACTGTTGTTTATGGGACGACAAACCTAACTAACCGTTGTTAGTGGGACGGCAAACCTAACTAAACTGTTGTTGGTGGGACGACAAACCTAACTAAACTGTTGTTGGTTGGACGACAAACCTAACTAACTGTTGTTAGTGGGACGACAAACCTAACTAAACTGTTGTTTATGGGACGACAAACCTAACTAAACTGTTGTTGGTGGGACGACAAACCTAACTAACTGTTGTTAGTGGGACGACAAACCTAACAAACTGTTGTTTATGGGACGACAAACCTAACTAAACTGTTGTTGGTGGGACGACAAACCTAACTAAACTGTTGTTATCGGGACGACAAACCTAACTAAACTGTTGTTAGTGGGACGACAAACCTAACTAACTGTTGTTGGTGGGACGACAAACCTAACTAAACTGTTGTTGGTGGGACGACAAACCTAGCTAACTGTTGTTAGTGGGACGACAAACCTAACTAACTGTTGTTTATGGGACGACAAACCTAACTAAACTGTTGTTAGTGGGACGACAAACCTAACTAAACCGTTGTTAGTGGGACGACAAACCTAACTAACTGTTGTTAGTGGGACGACAAACCTAACTAAACTGTTGTTTATGGGACGACAAACCTAACTAAACTGTTGTTAGTGGGACGACAAACCTAACTAAACCGTTGTTAGTGGGACGGCAAACCTAACTAAACTGTTGTTGGTGGGACGACAAACCTAACTAAACTGTTGTTGGTTGGACGACAAACCTAACTAACTGTTGTTAGTGGGACGACAAACCTAACTAAACTGTTGTTTATGGGACGACAAACCTAACTAAACTGTTGTTGGTGGGACGACAAACCTAACTAACTGTTGTTAGTGGGACGACAAACCTAACTAACTGTTGTTTATGGGACGACAAACCTAACTAAACTGTTGTTGGTGGGACGACAAACCTAGCTAAACTGTTGTTGGTGGGGTGACAAACCTAACTAAACTGTTGTTAGTGGGACGACAAACCTAACTAAACTGTTGTTGATGGGACGACAAACCTAACTAAACTGTTGTTGGTGGGACGACAAACCTAGCTAAACTGTTGTTGGTGGGACGACAAACCTAGCTAAACTGTTGTTTATGGGACGACAAACCTAACTAAACTGTTGTTAGTGGGACGACAAACCTAACTAAACTGTTGTTGGTGGGACGACAAACCTAGCTAAACTGTTGTTGGTGGGACGACAAACCTAACTAAACTGTTGTTAGTGGGACGACAAACCTAACTAAACTGTTGTTGGTGGGGTGACAAACCTAATTAAAATGTTGTTGGTGGGACGACAAACCTAATTAAAATGTTGTTGGTGGGACGACAAACCTAATTAAAATGTTGTTGGTGGGACGACAAACCTAGCTAAACTGTTGTTGGTGGGGTGACAAACCTAACTAAACTGTTTTTGGTAGAAAGACAAACCTAACTAAACTGTTGTTGGTGGGACGACACTAACTACAATGTTTGGTTAGGTGGGATAACTAAACTGTCGACAACCTAACTAAACTGTTGTTGGGAACGAGACGCAACTAACTAACTGTGTGGTGGGATTATAAAACCAAGTACGGGACGAAAACTGTTGTTGTGGGAATACAAACCTAACTAAACTGTTGTTGGTGGGACGAAACCTAACAAACTGTTGTTGGTGGGACGACAAACCTAACAAACTGTTGTTATGGAAGACAAACCTAACTAAACGCTGTTAGTGGGAGACAAACCTAACTAAATGTTGGTGGTGGGACGACAAACTTAACTAAACTGTTGTTAGGTGGGACGACAAACCTAACAACTAAACAAGTCATAGTTGGGTACCTAGTTTTATGTCTTTTTTGTAAACGATTTATTATAAAAAGTACTGCCGTGAGATGTAGCATAAACATGTATAATATATATTTATACAATTTGATTGTGCAATCTGATTTTGTTTTAAAAATTGTCAGGCGAACTTTCCATTTTTATGCTACAACAGCATTTAATAAGATTTCCTGTGATACAAGATGAGTTTCCTAAATTTAGTATAGTTTGTCTTTTCCTGTCGGTTTATTTGTATGTTCAAAGTATCTTACACGATGAGGAAGATGACACCTCCCCCTAGGCTATCGTCGTCTATAATGGGCTGGGCGGGGTTGATGTGCGGGCCAAACCCACACGCCCGCTTACTGCCAAGTACCATTTTCTATAAAGGGATACATTCAGTCAATAAATGGGTTCATATTTCCTTGTGACATGCCCATACGGACCTTAACTCGTTCAATACACTTGGAAACTGTACACATTAAAATAACTATATACAGCCAGTAGTAATGAGCATATTTAGATAGCAACAAAACGCATTCTTCGATTAATAAATAGTTTTAAGCACTTTCAATAACTGCTGATTTCTCATATGTAATTTAAAAGTTGCATTTTTTATTTCTAAAACAGTTTCTCTAACCATAAAACACCAAAATAGTGTAATATTTTAATTACATGCCTTAAATTTGAATAAAGATAATGTACATAAACGGTCGTTCAAAGTGTCACCAAATCTTTGTACACAAACTTACACGGATATAACAATACAACTCGAGAATGTATTATTTCAACTTCCTGTGATAAACTAAATGTGAAAATATATTAAAATGTCATATTTTTACAAATATAATTTTAACAGTCTTAAGCTCAGTATCACTCAAGGTCATTTAGTTTACCTTCATTTATTCAAGGGTACACTTTAACAGTAAAACATCATTTGGCGTAAGCTGCTAATGCTGACTACTTTCATCGACAAAATGACCGATTTTAATTATCGACGTATCCTAATTATATTAGGTATATAACATTAAATAAATACAGGAAGTAATATTTGGGCCATGACAACTCGTCGACATATCCGTATATATCGACACATTCGTATATATCGACATATCTGTATATATCGACATATCCGTATATATTGACATATCCGTATATATCGACATATCCATAATAGTGTTAGAGCCACTACTATTTATACATTATGGTATGAGTCACTTACAAATACTTTTGTGGTATTATCTAGGTCGGTTTCTCCTTGAGCCACAAAGAAATCAAACTTTGAATTCTCCATACACTGTAGATGGATCTCGGCAACCCTGTAGCAAGAAAGGCAAATTTTATTTGAATGAAACAGAGAAAATTATAAATAACTTTTGGCTGTCCATGGATTTTCGACAAAATGCCATTGCTGTGGGTAGCTGTATGCAGAAATTTAACCACAAAGGCCTCGGGCATTTCAACAACCAAATATATTGTTTCCATTCTCATACGACCACCTGATTTATATCCGCAATTTTAACCTTGCGCATGGGAAAATAACATTGCAAGATGCCGCTGTTTAGTTTTCGGTTGTTCAATCCATTACAGTCCCCGGTAAAGGTCGGCGACTCGACCTCATAGCGGGCGTACAAAAGCAGCAGCAAACTGCATAACTTTTTGATATCTCTTTCGCTAATTTGATCTGTTTGTATTTATATAAGTCAACATACGTATGGTAATCTCGACAAAACTTTAACGTAATGCAAAGAGGAAATGTGCTAACCGTGCCCAGAATTTTGGTCTCTGTTTATCAATTGACAAGTCGACGTAAAACTTTCAAAATGAAGACATTTCTTTAAATATACTAAGATACCAGATAAATTAAATTAAACACAATTGAATTATTTTGTTATATATATATATATTGTTGTATATATTATGTTATTTACACCTCCTGCCAACCATAAATGTTACTCGAACGATTTTTGTTGTCTTGAGATACTACTGAAAGTGTTGAAGTTATAGGTCTGGGGCTCGAACCGGGGAAACTCCGATCCGGAGTCCAACACCCTAACCATTAGACCACAGACGATTGAGACTGACCTCTTATAGGTGCCCTTGTCCGCGGTGTAGGTTAGTTTGAGCGTGCCGTTCTCGTCTGTGGTGAACTTGGCGCTGTCCTCGGTCCCCAGTGAGTAGTACAGGTCGTTTGGCATGCCCCTCCGGAACATACACACCTGGAAAACAAAGGATCAGGGGTTTTGAGAATATTTCTTTCCAGCCTGCTATTTATAGCAGAAAAAAAGTGAAGATCCTGAACTGACATCTCCTGGCTTGACCTGAGGGATTGTCTATCTCCTTTTCTAAATATCAACCTTTACGATTGAATATCTCTAACACATTAACATCAACAAACGTTGTATTTTAGAAAGTCGCGCCGATTGTCGTGCCGAATACTGTGCCAGCACGACATTCAGACTTCGGTTTTAACAATGTCGAGCTAAATGTCGTGGCAAATGTTGTGTCAGGACGACATTCATACTGAATAATATTGGATATCAAACCGAATGTCTTGCCTGCCGAATGTTGTGCCAGCACGACATGCAACACTGTCTTTTAGAATGTCGTGCCGACTGTTGCGCCGGTATGACGTTCACACATTCAAACTTAATCTTTTAGATTTTAAGGGCCTAATGTCCTTCCGAATGCTGTGCTAGTGCAACGTTCAAACATGGTTTCTTTGAATAGCTAGTTGAATGTCACGCCAAATGCTGTGTCAGAACTACTTTTAAACTTATTCTCTTTAAATGATTGATTGTTTAAACTGATTTAAGCCGAATTAATTGCCAGGTCGAAATTCATATTTAGTGTATTGAATGTTGAGTTTATTGTGGTCCATTTGCGTCAGTGCGACATACAAACCCATCCTGCTAGAATGTCAAGAAGGGACGCCCGTGGCGTAATGGTAGAGTCGTCCATTTGTAACTCCTCTGACTGCTTTGCCTCTCACCGCGTGGGTTCGAGCCACTTTCGGGGCGAAAGGCTTATTGTGGGAAGGTCTTCCAGCTGACATGCGGTGCGCCGGTTGTTCTACTCAGACACTAATCTGGGGTCTTCCTCCACCAAAAAGCTGGACGTTTCTATAATGATCATAACTGGTCGCTGCAATGTATTTCAAAAACTAAAAAGAAAACAAACAAACATTTATGTCGTGTCCGTGTTGTGCAGCACGATATTCACATTTGGTTATTTTGAATATCGAGATAAATGTCGCTTCGAATGTTCAACCAGCACAACATTCGACTTCTATACAATTTGACTGTCATTTTATTATGTTGTTACAACGTAGAACGACGAACGCTACGCTAACTACACGTACTTTCCCTTATATAATAAATACATACGGCGACATTTTCACACTCCGAGGTGTTAGACTTCAAGGTGAAGGGCCGACACGGATTCCATGAGTAGAAGTCACCGGAGCCATCGCTGATGTTGGCGAAACTGCAAACAAGCAAATATAAAAAAACGTGTCTCTAATCTAGCAAGAATAGGCCTAACAAAAGTGATTGTGTATGTGCGTGTACTTTTTATTTGAAGAGTCAGTAATTATACTCGGCTTACGTTTTTGGGTTAGCCTTCACTGAAATATACTCCCGTTAATCACCATATCCTGATATAAGACCAGAACGTTCGGAACAAAAACAAAAGAGTGTGGCAAAATGCAGACATGCCTGTTGTCTCTTACTGTGCTCAAAATATCGTTAATACCAGAGACTATGTAAAGGTCTTCAAAAATATGTATCATGTAACATACATTTGGGTGACAGATAAGTAAACACGAGGGTTCTAACACAAACGTTTTGGAAGGTTTTCGTTGCAAAAATGTTCTGCTGGTTAATGCATCTCTCTTGAAGTAAATTGAATTGTAATTTTAAAAATATATAATATATGGTAAGTAAAATAAGAAAAAAAATATGAAAATGCTCACTTTTGTAAAGATAATTACAAATATTTAGTAGTTTATTCTTTTAAACATTTATTTAACGTTTGAACATTTATTGTACATGCAAAAAATTAACAATGTTCATTTGGGAAGACGAGTAATGCTACACCATAAATAATTTTAAAGATACAATAATTTCTAAAAATAGCATGAGCATAAAAGTTTATACCTGAAATCACACACACACACACACACGCACGCACGCACGCACATAAATAGACTTGAGGCATAGGGAACATAAACAATTATTACGAAACTAAAGTAGAGTCAACCATCAAGATAATTCTATACGTATGCTGTGTTTCTCAAATCCTAGTTTCTAAATAATTTGATTTCTCGACCTTGCACGGTTTACGAACTTTACAAACCGTGACGCTTTGCAACGGAATAACCTACAGACTGGGTCTTCGCTTAACCTACAGGCTGGGTCTTCGCTTAACCTACAGGCTGGGTCTTCGCTTAACCTACAGGCTGGGTCTTCGCTTAACCTACAGGCTGGGTCTTCGCTTAAAGGTAAGCTGTCATGGAAGATTTCACAGAGAACACGAGGAATATATAGGAAAATATGGTAACTTGATCAAGGTATGGCAAAGTGTTTAGATCCAGATCAGCCATCTCCCTATTGGATGCAAGGTCTGTATCAACATGAATGGTAAACATGGCATGCAGTAACGAAAAAATCTGGTAAGCTTAGGTTTAAATTTTACAAAATATCGTTATGTTACCGTACTATGGCATTCCGTCAGTCCGCGACAGTGCTGTCAGATTGAGTACAGTGCCGTCATCAAACCGGCAGCTACAGGAGTCGAGGTCTGAACACTGCATAAAGGGAGGAGATATGGTGACGGGTCCCTGGCTAGACACCCCGGTCAGCACCGATACCACACACACCGCCGAAACAACGTATCCTAGCATAACTGATGGTTAATCAACAGAACTAAAGTCTCGTTATTTCCCCCTTGGTAAGTTCACTTAATTATCAAATAATTAAAACACGGACGGACGGATTGAGTTATCCAAACTTGTGACCCCGTACTATTTCCTTCATAAGCAAACCAAAATGGGCGTTGATAAAGATCAGATATCAGCAAAACTATTTAATTTATATACAATGAGAAAAAAACACACCCAAAAAACTATCCAGTAGTTTCTTAATATAGAGCATAAAAGAGTCGCATGAGGCAAGGGCTGGAATTAGTTACAATCCGAAGCTTTTTATTTTTATTTTGTGAATTTGTAACACATAAAAATAAAACCATTTTGACCAGCCCTCATATATAAGACACGTGATAGTCATATGGTATCATGATATAATGCAGAGTCAAATTGTTAACATCTTTATGTCATCTGATACCGGATATACTAGTACATACATTCTATACATGTTCCAAATATGCACACAAGATACCGATATCTGTGTGTGATACATCACTTTGTGTGATAGTATAATCAGTGTCAAGCAAGTGATTAGGTGGAGGACATTATGTCTAACACGAAATATATTTGTAAATACCAATGAAGAAACTGCAATAACAAAGAGAACGTTTTCCTTTAACAACATAATATCGCTTACGAGTGTGAATTAACACTTGTATCTTAATATTTCTTGTTATTGCTACCCGATATTCTATAATCCTTTGTAGATCTGTGTTATTGTTCAATATTAAATATTTTCTAAACTTGCTTTACTTATCCTTGACAATGTAACAGAGCCATGAGCAGATTCGATGCAGGTTTTAGCGAAGTCGCTTTCAAGCAGAAATATGAACATTTTCGACTTTTAAGTGTTCAGGTTTTTTTTCTTTCAAGGGAGGCCACTGCTAACAAAAAAGTCTCGTATAAAGACGATTTACCTCCCTTAACTTTTCCCATTACCATTGAAAATGCTATACAAACAGTGTATATAATTACTAAATAGGTATTTATGATATTTAATATGATATTTAAAGGTTTCATTTATGGGAAAATCTGGACCAAAGTGGTTTACAAAAGTATTAGTATCCGACAGTTTGGACCAAAATATTTTTTCTCAAATAACCAAATATGTCATTGTTACCTAAAAAGATCTGGCAAAATGTATTAAACACAGTTGATTTCACTCTTTTAATGACGTTTCGGCCTTATGGCCTTTCTCAAATAATACAAATCGCATAAGCTTCTACATTTTCTTAGTATCCATATAAGCCATTACTGGAAATAATAAATACAACAACAGATGTTGACGTTGACGTCAACGGCTCTATCACATCATGACGCGCCAAAACCGTATCTTATTTAACATTAACATTAATACTAGAATTATGTACATATGTGTGCTCCTGTGCATATAAATTCGTTTGTGTGTGCTTACGTAGGTGCATATGTGTGTGTGCGTAGGGTCGTGTGTGTGCGTGCGTGTGCTTGTGTTTGTGTGTGTGTGTGTGTGTATGTGTGTGTGTGCGTGTGCATGTGTATGTTTGCGTGCATGTGCGTGCGTGCGTGCGTGTGTGTGTGTGTGTGTGCGTGTGTACGTAAATGTGACCATGTGTATATACATGTATATATGTTTTTTAGCATGCGTGTGACCGTTCATGTATGTGTACACTCTTGTGCTGTGTGCACAAGTTCGAACGTCTTAAAGCGCTAGTTGTACTTGATAATTTATGTCTGTGTGCATATGCGCGCGTGGTTGAGTTCATTAGTACATAGGTGTTTGCGAGTGTATTTACGAGATTTCGCGTGTAACCGAAATTGCATTTCCGTGCTAAACGTGTCCGTATGTTCATGCGCGTGCGTGCATGTATATGCGTGTGTAGGCGCATGCGTGTGTGTGCCTTATAGGGTTATGTATACAGGATAGTTCATGTGCGTCTCTGCGCCTGTACATGTGTTCGAGCGCGCGTGGGTGGTTTTGAGCTTTTGTGTGTGTTAATGCTCGCAAATGTATATGTGCATGTATTCGTCTATTTTATGAGTATGTGTGTTAGTGAATTTATGTGGTTTATGTAACATTTGTGAATGTACTAATGTGTACGTGTGCGTGTACGTAGCTACATGTGTGTATGTGCATATGTGTGCATCTGCATGTATCTGACTTATAGGTTTTATGGGTTCATGATTATATGTACGCGTGTGCATGTGTTTGCATGCTAGTTTGCTTAAAATTAGTGTGTGCTCCTGCATGTGCGTGTGTATGTGTTTGTGTCTGTTTGCATATTTGCTCGTTCATATACGTGTGTATGTGTGCATGCGTATGCGTGTGTGCGAGTGCGTGTAATTGCCTGTTCATGATTTAATGTGTATATGTATTTTGTTATGATCCATTAAATTATATAAAACGATTGGTTGTTACCTTTTCTATAACACAAATCCAATGATTGGAACTATAAATTAAACCTAAAGCGATTAAACTGAGAATGTTTATAGTGTCTTGCAGAAACATTATCCATAATATTCTAGTGTATTGCAGAACTATTATTCATAATATAAGATTGCCTGCAGAATGTTGTGCCATTCCAACTGATCTTACTTTCTTAACGGTCTTTTCCAAATCACTGCTATCTACCTTTACATATAAAGTAAAGATCAGTTGCTATCATTCATACGTATATGCGTGTGTAGGCGCATGTATATGCGTGTGTAGGCGCATGTATATGCATGTATAGGCGCATGTATATGCGTGTGTAGGCGCATGTATATGCATGTATATGCGTGTGTAGGCGCATGCGTGTGTGTGTATACAGGATACAGGTTGGCGAGAAATCTCGTAAGAGAAATCTCGTAATGAAATCTTAGCGATTTCACTTCAAGAAGTATGCGTCCAGATGGTAATTGTTTCTACCGATGTGTTGCATCTGAGGTATTTGGCTCACAACAACATCACAAAAAGGTTAGGACACGAATAACAACATTTATGAGAGAACATAAAGAAATGTTTCAACATCTAATAGATGGTGACTTTGAGACTCATCTTCAAGATCACGAAATGGAAGGCGGAGGGATTTCCTCTTGGGCGACAGAGGCGGAAATATATGCGGCAGCAGAAGTATACAGGTTGGCGATAATAGTATTTAAAATTGAAAACGGTAAGATTTCAAAGTTATTTTTTACACCGAGGAAACCTGATGTTAGGAAGAAGATGTTTATACGACATGAACATGATCACTTTAATTTATTGGTAATGAAGAAGATGAACAAGCCGCATCATGATGATCAAGCATTTGGAGAAAAAGGATCTGGTGCATGTAGTTATGACTGGTTTGATATGGAAAAGAAAACTGAGAATGAGGGCCTTGAAGTGATAAATAACGATAATATAGAAGTATGCAGTGAATCGTACATAAATAAAATAGATATAAGATCAACAAAGAGAATGAATATAGATCAAAATAACGAACAATTAACCAAGAAAAATCAATTTGGTGAGGAGATAAGCATTGGAGATACTAAACAAGAGATATATAAGAAACAAGGTTTCACAGATTTAGAAGATAAGGATAGCTACTGTGATATCGCAAATACCGAAGTAACAAACCTATCATGTCGTACACTTAATCAGCAGAAATGAAGCTCTTAAGTCGAGGCTTTTCGTTTGTACCGACTAGAAATTCATTAGATGTTGCAAAGATACACAGTGATTTAGCGGAATGGGAAAGGCGAATGCGGTTGAAAGAGTTTTTTCATAATAAAGAGTTCAGAACAAATGAAGTGAATGAAGACCTACCATGGATGAAAAAAGAAAGTTTCTTCACCCCTGAGCCTGGGAGAGATAAATACCTGGACAATTACATTGAAACTGTTAAAAATGAGATCATTAAAGGTTTGAAGTCAAATATTAAATCAAATCTATCGAAGGAGGAACAGAAAGCTTTAAAGAGTTTATTGAATGACAAAGATATTATTATTCGACCGGCTGATAAGGGGTCTGGAGTAGTTGTTCTTGACACTGATAAATATATTGAGACTCTAGATAAAGATATGAATGATAGCAAAATATATGTAAAGGTAGATAGCAGTGATTTGGAAAAGACCGTTAAGAAAGTAAGATCAGTTGCTAATAAACTGTTAAGGGAAGGACTGATTTCATCGCAACTGAGAGACTATTTGATCCCGAAGTACCCGGTACCAGGTAAACTCAAGGGAAACCCTAAACTACACAAGAAGGGAAATCCTTTTCGAAGTATAGTTAGCGGGATAAGAACACCGACTGAGAGAATGGCAGAAGTAGCAGAGAAAGAATTGAATGAATATGTGGAAACGACCCCTAGCTACATTAGAGACACGACCGACTTCCTGAATAAACTTGGTGAGATACAAACACCTTTACCGGAAGATTGTATTTTATTCTGTTTTGATGTAGTACAACTCAACCCCTCTGTACCAAGAAAGGAAGGAATTGCAGCATGCAAAAATGCGCTTAAGACAAGAACTATACCGAGGATCAATACGGAGGCGGTTATTGAGATGATTAAAACTGTATTGGAGAACAATATGTTTGAATTCAATAACACTATGTTTAAGCAGATAGAAGGAGTGGCAATTGGTTCTAAGTTAGGTCGGAATTTTGCATGCAGCTACATGCGGGAATGGGATGAGAAATTGCTGCAAATCGAACACACACCTCTCATTTACAAAAGATTTATAGATGACGGCTTTGGCCTATGGCTTCATGGGATAGACAAACTCATAGATTTCAAGGAACATGCTAACAAGATACACCCAAATATAAAGGTTGAACTCAGATGGGACAGAAAAAAGATAGACTTTTTAGACACTCAGATTAAGCTGAAAGAGGGCAGATTAGTAACGGACTTATTCACAAAACCAACGGATAAGCATATGTACGTGGATAAACAGTCAAACCATCCTGCAAGTATAAAGAAGGCTATACCCTATGGTTTGGGAATAAGGCTGAAACGTATCTGCTCAGATGAGAAAGATTACAAAAGGCGAAGGGATGAGTTAAAAAGACACTTGAAAAGAAGAGGGTATAGTGGGAAATTTCTAGAAAACCAGCTTCAAAGAGCAGACAACCAAAAGAGGGAATCACTACTCCAAGTTAAGGGCAAAGACAAACAGACAATGGAAAGAGTCCCGCTTGTTATAACATATGGAAGCCAGTTGCCGGATATAAATATGATAATGCGAAAGAGCATGAATTTACTACAACAATCGGAGAAAATGAGTGAGTGTTTTAGACAACCGCCGATGGTTGCTTTTCGGAGAGATCGCAATCTAGGAGATTTTCTAGTACATGGAAAATTAAATAAAACATTAAATGGAAGACAAGTCAACATGGAAAAAACATGTAGGGAAGGTTGCTTGGTATGTGAAATGTGCACAAGAAGAATTGACATACGAGATGTAAAGCTGAAAGTATGTGTGAATAGATTACAGAATGAATGTAAAATATGGAACTTAATATATGGGATAAGCTGTCTAAGATGTGAACGGTTTGTATATGTTGGAGAGACAGGGCGATCACTGAATGAAAGAATGAAAGAACATATTGCAGATGTAAGACACAGACGAACGAAACCAGTAGGAGGACATTTCTCCAGTAATGGCCATTCAGAAAAGGACATGGGAGTAACAATATTAGAAACGATGAGAGACAATTCAAGATATTACCGACAGATTAAAGAACTACAATGGATAGAAAGATTACAAACAGAAGCGCCGCAAGGGTTGAATAAGAAGGCTAGACTCGGAGTACTTTGGAGAGAGTATAAGTAGTACAAAAAGATGATTATTGTGAACTTTAATAAAGCAGATCGAACACTGGAATATTATGAATAATAGTTCTGCAATACACTAGAATATTATGGATAATGTTTCTGCAAGACACTATAAACATTCTCAGTTTAATCGCTTTAGGTTTAATTTATAGTTCCAATCATTGGATTTGTGTTATAGAAAAGGTAACAACCAATCGTTTTATATAATTTAATGGATCATAACAAAATACATATACACATTAAATCATGAACAGGCAATTACACGCACTCGCACACACGCATACGCATGCACACATACACACGTATATGAACGAGCAAATATGCAAACAGACACAAACACATACACACGCACATGCAGGAGCACACACTAATTTTAAGCAAACTAGCATGCAAACACATGCACACGCGTACATATAATCATGAACCCATAAAACCTATAAGTCAGATACATGCAGATGCACACATATGCACATACACACATGTAGCTACGTACACGCACACGTACACATTAGTACATTCACAAATGTTACATAAACCACACAAATTCACTAACACACATACTCATAAAATAGACGAATACATGCACATATACATTTGCGAGCATTAACACACACAAAAGCTCAAAACCACCCACGCGCGCTCGAACACATGTACAGGCGCAGAGACGCACATGAACTATCCTGTATACATAACCCTATAAGGCACACACACGCATGCGCCTACACACGCATATACATGCACGCACGCGCATGAACATACGGACACGTTTAGCACGGAAATGCAATTTCGGTTACACGCGAAATCTCGTAAATACACTCGCAAACACCTATGTACTAATGAACTCAACCACGCGCGCATATGCACACAGACATAAATTATCAAGTACAAATAGCGCTTTAAGACGTTCGAACTTGTGCACACAGCACAAGAGTGTACACATACATGAACGGTCACACGCATGCTAAAAAACATATATACATGTATATACACATGGTCACATTTACGTACACACGCACACACACACACACACGCACGCACGCACGCACATGCACGCAAACATACACATGCACACGCACACACACACATACACACACACACACACACACACAAACACAAGCACACGCACGCACACACACGACCCTACGCACACACACATATGCACCTACGTAAGCACACACAAACGAATTTATATGCACGGGAGCACACATATGTACATAATTCTAGTATTAATGTTAATGTTAAATAAGATACGGTTTTGGCGCGTCATGATGTGATAGAGCCGTTGACGTCAACGTCAACATCTGTTGTTGTATTTATTATTTCCAGTAATGGCTTATATGGATACTAAGAAAATGTAGAAGCTTATGCGATTTGTATTATTTGAGAAAGGCCATAAGGCCGAAACGTCATTAAAAGAGTGAAATCAACTGTGTTTAATGTTTATATCCCTTCGGATATTTTAAAGGAAAATGTATTAAATCAGCTGAGTTCTAGTTGTTTGATGTAATTGAAATCATTATCTGCAACATGGGCTTTTACTGCTATCGAATCCCTGCATTAATTAACTTTAAACCGATACCGTTTGAGCGTAAAAACAGCATTTATCACATAACTTGACTTGTACTCATTTATCAATTAACTTGATGTGTATTCATTTATCAATTATCTTGATATGTATTAATCTATCAATTAACTTGATGTGTATTCACTTATCAATTAACTTGATGTGAATTCATTTATCAATTAACTCGACTTGTACTCATTTATCAATTAACTTGATGTGTATTCATTTATCGATTATCTTGATATGTATTAATCTATCAATTAACTTGATGTGTATTCACTTATCAATTAACTTGATGTGTATTCATTTATCAATTAACTTGATGTGTATTCATTTATCAATTAACTTGATGTGTATTAACTTATCAATTAACTTGATGTGTATTCATGTATTACTGGTAACTCGTTATTAAGCTATACAGTTGCAAATTGTTCTTGACTTGACATCGTTTTCCCGATATGACGTCGCTTCTCTTACCGAAATTCAATTACCACAAATTTCAATTCAAAATATATTTACCAAAAACCCCTGCTTTATTGATATTGTGATAAATAGAGTTCAATTATCATGCTCACTGAATGCTGAAAATGCTAAAGTACGTGGATAAAACGGTAACCCCTTCAATATTGTCAGTATTCGTTGAACTCCATGCCAGGTCCTCTCTATATATAATGAATAATTTAACATCATAATGTTTATTGTCATTATAATGGTATTTCACACACAGTATATAAACTAAACATAAAAATCTATAAAGCAAATAGAAATAAATGTTGGAAACTTTTTGTTGTTTGTCACAAATAACATTAAATTAATTTGATACGATCATAATAACATTGGTAACATAAATAAAACGGAATGGTATTTACAATTTTTATGCTGTCAATTGTTATAACGTCACTATGGATATTGTTTGGTGTTGTCGCTATATGGTATCTCTATAGCGGGCCATGGCGATACTGTAGAAGGTCATAGTAGTGCTGTAGCGGGCCGTGGCGTTTCTATAGCGGGCGTTAATGTTTCTATAGCGGGCCATGGTGTTTCTATAGCGGGCCATGGTGTTTCTATAGCGGGCCGTGGTGTTTCTATAGCGGGCCATGATGATATTATCGAAGGCCATGGTGGTGCTGTAAAGGTCTATGGCGTTTCTATAGAGGACCATGGTGATACTGTAGAAGGACATAGTATTGCTGTAGCGGGCCGTGGCGTTTCTATAGCGGGCCATGGTGTATCCCAGATTGCATTTCTTTAACTTCTATTAAACAACTCTTAAATGTTCAGCTGGTCCTCATTAATGTGAATTGACACGCACGCATATATTCTCAAATACACGAATAAGCAGATAGACGCCGTGCTAGCTAAAGAAGAACACGACTGTTTCATTTTACATATGACAGGTTTATCACAGTGTTTGAAAATTCAGATGTTATCTCACACCCCTTTATATAGCTATAGTACGTGGTGATGGTAGGATAACATGACAGTAACAATACACACAGGAAAAGTCATAATGAAGGTACAGTTCTTAAGCGTGCGAAGTATGTACAGACTGATTACATTAATGTAAGATGTTTGGTCCTTGAACCATCACTGTTGAAGATCCTGCATATCATATTAATTTGATCAGTCTAGCTGATCAAACCGACATGTACGGACTCGGCTCATGACTAGTGTAGCTAGCCTGACATTCTGTCGACAATTTCTCTATCAGCGCCTTTTCCATCTGCGATAGTTTGTAGTATCGCGCCTCAAGCAGGACTTCTCTGACTAGTTTCTTGTCCTCGGGCATCGCTTCCACCGTGCGTGTCCCGTCTCTCAGGTAGTTCAACACATACCGGAAATATACGCCGTCCCGGTCGATAAAATACGAGCCGTCTGGTTCCTGCTTTAACTCGTGTCTCCCACTGAACATAACTGCCAGCAGAGAATCTGGTTCTTTCTTTAATGTTTCCATGGATGTCGTGTAAACATAGCCGCCAATATTGAGGGTGACCCGGGAGTCAGATATAATGTTCTGTTCCTCGATCTTCCTGACGTCGTCATCCCATTTCTGTTTCTGTTTTTGGAAGTCGGCTAGACCTTTCTTGAATGTTTGAAGTTTAGATTGCAGGTCACTGTCTCTCTGTTTAAAATCTCGTTCCTTGTCATCCATCGCTGCCTCCCTAGCCTCTAGCAACACAAACCGCCTTTGATAGTCTGCTCGTATTTCCGACAATTCGTCAAGTTTGTTTCCCACGACCTCCTTTGCTGCGGTCATCAAGTCTTGTCTCATGACGGATGTCCGTCTGGTCACCAAGTCGGTATATTCATCAATGTAGCAAGACAAGACGTCATCCCACTCATTCCTGATGGAAGACAGGGTCTCAATGCTTTCTAACTGATCTGTGTCATCAACCACTGTGGTTCCAGTTGTGCTCATCGCACCATCTTCGCCTTTTTGTCCCTGCAGGCTCAGTCCAACCTCTTCTACGCCGATGGAAACACTCCTTATTCTGTCACCGAACCATTCGTCCATCAGGGGACGACGTGTCTGGAAGTTCTCTTCCAGGAAGTCAACAGTGGTTCCGTCAATAAAACTTTTATTGATCTGATTTTGCCTCTTGTTCATCAGCGCTCCAATCTCCGGAAAGTAGCTACAGAGTTTACTGATCAGCGACTGCTCCGGTGTCAAGATGGGTTCCCACACAATGTCGTGGCCATCCTCCTGAATGCGCATCCAGAACCGAAGCTTGCGAGTCCCTTTTATTCCCAACACAGCCCTAACCTGACGACATATGTGGATCAAATCCTCCCATACAAATACACTTAGAATGTGCTGCTTCTTATCGTTGACCAGGTCATTCATGTTGGCGATCCAGATAGGAATGAAGTCCAGTTCTTTGTCGCAATGGACACGGTCACTTTGTCCGGCAATAGCCATATACTGGTTGTTGACCGGGCGCCGCCTAAGCTGATGTTTGGAGTCGACACCAAACCACATGGTCAATATTTTCCAGTGAGACTCCGGGAGATATGTGTTACTCCGATCATCTTCCGACATGGTCACAGGTGGAACTGGTTGCTCGCTTTCCTCAATACTGCTCATATCGGCGGTCTCACCGCCCCCGGAGGAAACAAACGCAAACGAATCGTCCTTGTCGCGATTGGTGGGCCTGTCACTGGGTCCAGGGTCGGCCTCAACATTTGTGAGCCAAGACGTCGACACTGCGTACTCCCAGAAATCGGCCGGAGGCTGGGTACTGTTGATAAGGTATCGCACTATCGTTTTCTTCACAGAGAGCTTAAGCATCGACATCTTGATCTGAAGAAGAATAAACACATCTGGATCTGTCAGTACATACCTGAACATAATTAAACTATACTGTCGTAGTTGTAGAAAAGAGCACATACGTAACAAAAAAACAACAGATTGTTCGTTCAAAATTGAATAAGACTGTTGTAAGGATGAGAATGGCGAATATTGTAAAACAATATTTCATATCACGGGAAATTAACGTTCAGTAGGTTTCGTGGATATCTCTATCCAAGTAATTATGGTTTATAAGCCGTTTACGACAATGTTCCAACCACACATTCATGTGAAAAAGAAGAGCTTCAGTGTACAAGAAATGCAATAATCGATTGATTCAGTGTTAGGTGTACAAGAAATGCAATAATCGAATGCTTCAGTGCTAGGTGTACAAGAAATGCAATAATCGATTGCTTCAGTGCTAGGTGTACAAGAAATGCAATAATCGAATGCTTCAGTGCTAGGTGTACAAGAAATGCAATAATCGATTGCTTCAGTGCTAGGTGTACAAGAAATGCAATAATCGAATGCTTCAGTGCTAGGTGTACAAGAAATGCAACAATCGATTGCTTCAGTGCTAGGTGTACAAGAAATGCAATAATCGATTGCTTTAGTGCTAGGTGTACAAGAAATGCAATAATCGATTGCTTCAGTGCTAGGTGTACAAGAAATGCAATAATCGATTGCTTCAGTGCTAGGTGTACAAGAAATGCAATAATCGATTGCTTCAGTGCTAGGTGTACAAGAAATGCAATAATCTAATGCTTCAGTACTAGATTATTCTTTCAAACATAATAAGGTTGTAAATGCACTAAAAATATTTTAAAAAATGGCAAAGCACGGGATGCTTTCTTAAAAGAATATTAGGTTAAAGGTACACATGTTTCATGTCTAAATATTGCTATGGGTGGACCGAGAGGGCATCATAACACCATTGTATAAGAAAGGAGACAAATGGGGTGTTGTTTACTGTGGAGTTGCTCTTCAGCTGCTTCTGGAAGCTGTTCAAATCTATTTCTAACTTTTGGAGTGCACATTATAAGATACCAGACGCCCAGCCTGGCTTTCGAAAAAGCCCATTGGACAGTAGATGTTCATCTAAAGTTCTGCTATAAATCATTTCCTACTTAAGAAAAAAGCGGATGTAAGTTGCATTTTTAGATCTTTATAAATTCTCTTTTGGAAATCGTAGAATTGGCATGTGATATAAATTGCATCGAACTGGTTTAGATGGAAAGAATTCGAAACTATTAAGAAATATGTACACATCTGTAAGATCCTGTGTTAGATTGATAATATTTCTGATTTCTACAATAGCCTTGTCGGTCTAAAGCAAAGGGAGACAGTATAAGCCATGTTAGCATCAGTATTCATAGAAGGACTAAAACCTTACATACATAGCAATTGTGGGAAAGGAAAACATTTGGAAAGTTTTATGCTGACAACAACTCGTTTTGCATATGAACTGGCGAAACACCAGAAGGCTCTACGGGGAGCTAGGGTGAGACCCTTTATACGGCATCGATGTGTAACAATTATCCTATGTTAGTGCAAGCAGGTAAAATGCCACAACATTATTTATGTATTAAGAAATAGTTATGAGGTAGTTTTATCTAATTATAATAAATGGGAAAGAAGATTGGTTTAAACTGTAAGAACTTTTTTTAATGATTTCGGATTTTCATATATATTTCATAACAATGATACAAATGATATAGAACAGTTTCCTAAACTTTTTAAAAGTACAGTTACTGTTTTAATCAAGAATGGCTTGCATTGGCTCAATATGGTTCAGTTTATGACTAATATAAACACCTAAAACCAAAGTTTTAAGTATGAATTTTACCTTAATCTACCTGCCTTTGATCTTTTACTTCATTTCACCCTACTAAACATGTCCGCACATTCTCTAAAAATACTAATAGATCACTAGACAACAATAATGTAGAAAGGAGCGAACGTATTTGTATTTATTTACTACTGAATATTGCAGATATATACCACTTTAAAGTTTGTGATATGAAGACTTACCCAAGAGTTATATACTACCTGCTATTTACCGAAAACCCTCTATTCACAAGCTAAACAAATCGGCGGCTTTATTCCTAATTGTGTTTAATGTACTACAAGAACAAATGAAGTGTTGATTTTTGTGATTTTGTACTTTTAAAACCTTCCCCACACCCCACATTTTTATTAATAATATTTCGATGATAATTAAGATAATAATGAAAATAATGTTATAATAATAATAATAATAATAATAATAATAATAATAATAATAATAATAATAATAAAATTAATTTTATTATTATTAATAATAAAATATTATCTATTTATTTATTTATTTTCTCTTAAATCAACTTTGTATCATGCAACAGATCAAATTAATGTAAAGCCCGAGCTATCAAATAAAAGTATAGATATTTATTAGTTGAATGCAACTCCATTTCGTTTCCTCAAACAAGACATATCAATGCCATGGACCATTTCCATGCATCTACAAAGAAAGTGTAGACACACGTTGTCAATGAAAGGGAGGGAAGCAGAAGAAGAATGTGGACATATCTATTTTGATTATCTCCCTTAATGACACACTATCCTTATGTGACCTTTATTTAATCGACCTTAAAAAAATCTATTTTAAGTAGATCTACATGATAAAACTAACAACAAAAATCTCAGCATGGAGATTGACAGGTTTGGTGTTTGTTTTAGCTACCTAGTACGAAGCTATCGAGGGTATGCAACTGCTCCAAGCTGTGTTTGCTTGAAATTGCATGTTATTTTATTTCACGACCTTGGTTCAACCGACTGCCACACTTTTGATAACGCCGTTACGTTTGAGTTATTTCCGATCTTTTATCCGTTATTCGCAGAAGAAAAATACAACACGTTATAATATATTATTTGAAATTGTACATATCAAGACAATATGTATACACAAAGTATAGTGTTAAGTGAATACACAAAACGTATGTATGACACATGAAGCGGAAGAAAACATGGCATGATGAATTTGGTGGTTAAGAGTTTATCACAAATAAGATATATTGTCTTGTGTTAAGTGAATAGTATTACTAAAAACACTTACAAGCGAAATGCGTAGATTCCTCTAGCGAGATTTCTCTGAAGGTGCAAAACGAAAGTAGAAAATGTGTACTTCCTGTTCTAGGAACGACAACTCAATTTGCAATGAACAGCCTCCCCTGTGCTAAATAAAGTTTTCCGTAAATCCTTTTAAAATAACACATCTTATTTTCCGTCATAACTATTATATGACCAAGAATTATGTCTCCTTTTTAGTTCTTGCTAGATTGTCTCGAGACGGTTGCAGATGCGGTATGGTTCTCTCTTGTTGAGGAGCCTTTCACGTCTGTATCTAGTCAGGATCAGTTACTATCTTTATTGAACTGCATTAGTGTACTTTTAAGCGATTGTTTTTATTATGGTAGTGAACTGTGGTATGTTTTTGTTTATTGGGTTATCGTCCCACCAACAGTATTTTAGTTATCTGGAGACGGTGTCCACTTAAAGCAGATATAGTGCTGCCTTCATTTTGTATACCATGCCTTGAACACCTGGCATGATACCACACCCAGACACATTACTCTTACAACGGACCAACCAGTCGTGAAAGAACCCTTATATTTACTTGAGCGTTATCTAGGGAGCTATACCACTACCATTTTTTACGACTTTTGTATGTCGCGGCCCGGGATCGAACCCGAAGCTTCCCGTACCTGGAGCCGACGTTCTATTGCGCTACCAGGTCCGGTGGTATGTGTTATGTCTACGGTTTTGCCAAATACACATGTATATAAAATGAAACAAATGTCTCAATATATTATTATTATTATAATTATAATTATTATTATTATTATTATTATTATTATTATTATTATTATTATTATTATTATTATTATTATTATTATTAATAATAATAATTTTTAAGTGTCCCAAAAGAAAAGAAAACTATAGCTTGCATAAGACCATGAAGGCACGTACTGTATATTCAAGAAATTGAGATACATATACGTATATAACAAGAAAGCATAGTGTTCTAAAGAAGTCTTCATTGTGCAAATCAGGTGTGGACAGTGAAGATGGGCCTCGATGTAAAACGATATGAAGGTGCATTTTAAAATTCAATAAAGTTTAATAACAAAACATGAGTATTGGTTACAACTTTGAACATCATAACAGCGGTTGTTTTCATAAATAAGCACAGTTCGTATACTGTGTAATGTATTAATACATAGTCAGTATTCTACCAGTTGTTCTGAGGTTAATATATTAAGAATTTACAACTGTTCTGAGGTAATTATATTTACAGTACGTTATAACTTACACCAACTTAAACCCATGTCACATTTACTTCGACTTCCGTAGTTTAAAAACGACGAATATCATTTCGACAGTCTCCTCTTAAATGTATTCTCATCGAACTGGGGTGTTAAAACATTACCGTTCATTAACTTATTCATATTTCCAATTACAATGAGATGATTTAAAATAATAGCATGTCGTTTTTTTATAGCGGCGTAAAAGTAAGAAATTAGTCGCATATGCGCTAGGTAAAATGCGTGATTAGGGTTTTGCTATACTTAACAAATGCACATAATTACAGTGTTAACTTATTCTCCTTTAATATATTTGTATATTGTACTTACAAAACTATGGTGTACATGAGTACAATCTGAACAAAAATATGTTCTGTTCTTTAGCAATTCTTTAAATTGGAATCACTTAATTATATCTCCTTGCTGCTGATATCATTTCAATATACATACTGTAGGTAAATTTGCGGGAAATAAGAAAAAAACACAACACAACACCTTCAATACTCCCATAAACTATAATCTGCATAGATTAACAAATCGCCAAGCGGTGTCGGGGTACTTGTATACACGGGGGGATAATCCACCAGCCCACCTTCACATACTCCACTCTCAGATCGAATCTTGTCGCGGGACCTCATGACAACAACCTGAGAGAATATCAGACCATTGTTATCTTAATTGTCTTTCACCTTTCCGCTAATTGGCAGCGAAGCGTGTATTCCTTGCTTACCGACCTTCTACAGTTTGTTAACTGTGTGACACTGAGTAATAAAACAGACTCGTTGGAATGACTGTGAAGGGAAATCTATAATTGGAAATTAAACTTAAATCGTGAGTATTTATAATAAGCCATTGTTTTGTTGCTATGGCGCCATGTTACTTAAACTTCATAACCCTACATTATAACAGCCGAAACTTAAAGGTAGCAGTTAACGTTTCTGCCATTCAAATAGATTTTACTCGACAAGTTTAAAAAATACATAAGTTAAGCGTCAATGAATATACCTGTTTATCTTTATCTTTCGACGTTTAGGTTACCGGTTGATTGGTTTACCTTTTTCCAATGTGAAACGTGCGTCTTCGAAACAAGTATCCACGTGCATCGAATGTCTCTGCCTGTCTTTCGCCTACATTTTAACCCATTGTGTCTGTTTTCTGTTTTACTAGTTTCAGCAAAAACGTTCTTCGTCAATTCTTGCTGACAAAAAGTTTTGGAGTGTAAACTTTTTTTCGTCGTTAATTTTGACATATAGTATGCCGCGTTCACGTATTTCTCTAGAAGTCGGCTGACACCTGTTTTTTACATTCTTTATAGTACATAAGAAAATATTTTTTCAACTTGGTACTACCACTCGACTGTGCGCTTCCTATGTAGTACCAGTACCGACCGGACCTGGTAGCGGAATCGATAGAGCGTCGGCTCCATGTACGGGAGGCCCCGGGTTCGATCCCTGGCCGCGACATACCAAAGTAGTTAAAATGGTAATGGTATAACTCCCTTGCTTATGCTAAAGCATATATATAAGGGTAGTTGTACGACTTGTTGGCCCGGTGTAAGGATTATGTGACTGGTGTGATATCATGCCAGGTGTTCACGGCATACTATACACAGTGAAGGCAGCACTATAAGTGCTTCAAGTGGACACCGTCTCCAGATAACTGAAGTGACTGAAGAACTGTCGGTGGGACGATAAACCCAATTAACAAACAGTACCCGTACCTTAGTAGTAACTACTTGCTAACTACTATCAAGTCTTTCCTAATAAACGGCTCTTAGCTGGTCTGAGGTTCGAACATTGAGACCCTCCGATCCAGAGTCCAATGATGTAACCGCTAGATTACTGACGTGACCACCCTGACAACACTATATTACTGACGTGACCACCCTGACAACACTAGATTACTAACGTGACCACCCTGACAACACTAAATTACTGACGTGACCACCCTGACAACACTAGATTACTGACGTGACCACCCTGGCAACACTAGATTACTGACGTGACCACCCTGACAACACTAGATTACTGACGTGACCACCCTGACAACACTAGATTACTGACGTGGCCACCCTGACAACACTAGATTACTGACACGATCACCCTGACAACACTAGATTACTGACGTGACCACCCTGACAACAGCAATTAATCAACGCCGTCTTTGAAAGAATGACTCTTATATATCCTACCATGTAATAACATAGCTTTCTGTGATAATGCATTTTGCTATTCGCTTTTATAAATGTTCGGTTAGACGTCACACGTTTTCTTTATGTTACTTGCAAAATACAAGATAAAACACACCAGTATCAACGCAGTTTAATATGTACGATAAAACATTCCTATTGTAAGATCTTTCACTCGTCTCTCAGATCTTAGATGATCGTAATGACCCAAGAGTGTTAAATTGCAACAAATATACGGGTCGTCCATCCCTTATCATGCTGTTACGTTTTAAAGCGACGCTAAAACCGGAGTTATCTAATAACTTCACGTATAGGTATCAAACTGTACCGATTAACACTTAGTTGTCAATCGTGTAGATACTGCGCTCCCTGCTGGGAGCTGACACATCTGGATCTACACTATTTACATCAGCCAGACACATTCGCGCTATACAGATTATAGATGAGCTATCAATGTATTGAGCCCCTTGATGATAGACCATGATAGACCCAGCTGCAAGCCGATTACCCAGACATTTGTTCATCTATTTGAAGCAAAATCAATACGTGTCATGGCCCGTCTTACAATTCACTTGTATAAAATGGGCCAATTGTTTTGTCTGTATGTCTGGTTAGTTCACCCCCAAAAACTTAAGTACCTACTACTCATTTTACTACTAATATTTTACAGTGCCGTCTTTATATTGATAACATTTCAAGACAAAACAAATTATTATCGTAAACAGAAATGACAGGATTTGAATTTATTAAACGAAATCTAGCTTCTGTTTTAGAAAAGGCCGCAACACAAATATTAGGTAGAATCATCGACATGTGAAAACCCTTCACATATTTTACACTTTGTACACGTTTGAACCCGATGGTTGCTGATGGTTGTGACGTGTAAGTTGATGATTGCTATGAGAGTTGATTTATAAGAACCATTCTTTTGACAAACTGGGGAAGGGTCATTTATAACCTGTCTGAGGTTCAAATATCGACTTCTTCTCATTTCCCATATTAAACGTGTTTCTGAGTGTCTTATATACTACCAATACTAGTCAGTGTATGGTTAAAGCTATTATGACTTTATTAAAAATACGAATTGAAGATCGGTTTGAGTACCTGCATATAATCGCTACTCGTAAGTTAGATCATCATATGGTTCTCGACTTTAAAACGTTTGCTATTTATCGAGCCGTTTTAGGATATTAATGCCATTGCAAGCAACATGTAAGCTAGAGTAAAGTCAATGACTATAATTCATTACGTCATCCCTGTATCACTGCTGATATATAACTTACACTGCCGCAATAAAACAGCCCCTTCGCGTCAGTAAAAACGTTCGAATA
Organism: Sinonovacula constricta; assembly: GCA_007844125.1. Taxonomy (NCBI): domain Eukaryota; kingdom Metazoa; phylum Mollusca; class Bivalvia; order Cardiida; family Solecurtidae; genus Sinonovacula; species Sinonovacula constricta. The sequence goes on from CM017555.1 coordinate 40,392,113, forward strand.
TAAACGCAACTCAGCATTCCAGCCTTTGGAATCGGCTTTGCAAATTACCTTGGTGATAAGCTATTCTCGTCACCGTCTCTTGCCAGTCACGTTTTGCATACATGCAACGTAATGAACACAATGACGATTTCTTCTGCTTAATCGATTAAGTCATTAATTGACGATTATAATTTCATTTCAATTTCATTTATTAACAAGATTATGCAAGTGTGGATGGCCTAAATTTTTATAAATGTTGGCAACAGAATGTGTTGCATATCAAATGAATGGTGTGAATTTAGTTAAGTACCAGCACTTGTCCTGGTCAAGATAGTGCAGCTGCATTTAGTGTCGTGTCTTGAGTTCAAGACAGAAGAGGAAAGTTATACCAAAACTAAAAGAAAGATCGCTTGACTGCTTGCTTCCTAGGTAGAACTAGTATCTGATAGTACATACAACTTGGCAAAGTGTGCGGTAAATAGCCTTTGCTTAGGACTAGCATCTCGAAGTTGACCTGGGGTTCGATCCCGAGACCCCCCGATTCGAAGTCCACGGACGGTCAGTCAGAAATGTACTAAGTAGTCACCGTGTTCCCGATGGATGAAGGCCATATCCACCTGTGTAACATAGCTTACTGTAATGTCAACCTTACCATATCCATCTGTGTAACATAGCTTACTGTAATGTCAACCTCACCATATCCATCTGTGTAACATAGCTTACTGTAATGTCAACCTCACCATATCCATCTGTGTAACATAGCTTACTGTAATGTCAACCTCACCATATCCATCTGTGTAACATAGCTTACTGTAATGTCAACCTCACCATATCCATCTGTGTAACATTGCTTACTGTAATGTCAACCTCACCATATCCATCTGTGTAACATAGCTTACTGTAATGTCAACCTCACCATATCCATCTGTGTAACATAGCTTACTGTAATGTCAACCTCACCATATCCATCTGTGTAACATAGCTTACTGTAATGTCAACCTCACCATATCTATCTGTGTAGCATAGCTTACTTTAATGTTAACCTCACCATATCCGTCTGTGTAACATAGCTTACTGTAATGTCAACCTCACCATATATCTGTGTAACATAGCTTACTGTAATGTCAACCTCACCATATCCATCTGTGTAACATAGCATACTGTAATATTAACCTCTCCATATCTATCTGTGTAACATAGCTTACTGTAATGTCAACTTCACCATATCCATCTGTGTAACATAGCTTACTGTAATGTCAACCTCACCATATCCATCTGTGTAACATAGCTTACTGTAATATTAACCTCACCATATCTATCTGTGTAACATAGCTTACTGTAATGTCAACTTCACCATATCCATCTGTGTAACATAGCTTACTGTAATGTCAACCTCACCATATCCATCTGTGTAACATAGCTTACTGTAATGTCAACCTCACCATATCCATCTGTGTAACATAGCTTACTGTAATGTCAACCTCACCATATCCATCTGTGTAACATAGCATACTGTAATATTAACCTCTCCATATCTATCTGTGTAACATAGCTTACTGTAATGTCAACCTCACCATATCCATCTGTGTAACAAAGCTTACTGTAATGTCAACCTCTCCATATCCATCTGTGTAACATAGCTTACTGTAATGTCAACCTCACCATATCCATCTGTGTAACATAGCTTACTGTAATGTCAACCTCACCATATCCATCTGTGTAACATAGCTTACTGTAATGTCAACCTCATCATATTCATATGTGTAACATAGCTTACTGTAATGTCAACCTCACCATATCCATCTGTGTAACATAGCTTACTGTAATATTAACCTCACCATATCTATCTGTGTAACATAGCTTACTGTAATGTCAACCTCACCATATCCATCTGTGTAACATAGCTTACTGTAATGTCAACCTCACCATATCCATCTGTGTAACATAGCTTACTGTAATGTCAACCTCATCATATTCATATGTGTAACATAGCTTACTGTAATGTCAACCTCACCATATCCATCTGTGTAACATAGCTTACTGTAATGTCAACCTAACCATATCCATCTGTGTAACATAGCTTACTGTAATGTCAACCTCACCATATCCATCTGTGTAGCATAGCCTACTGTAATGTCAACCTCACCATATCCATCTGTGTAACATAGCTTACTGTAATGTCAACCTCATCATATCCATCTGTGTAACATAGCTTACTGTAATATTAACCTCACCATATCTATCTGTGTAACATAGCTTACTGTAATATTAACCTCTCCATATCCATCTGTGTAACATAGCCTACTGTAATGTCAACCTCACCATATCCATCTGTGTAACATAGCTTACTGTAATGTCAACCTCACCATATCCATCTGTGTAACATAGCTTACTGTAATGTCAACCTCACCATATCCATCTGTGTAACAAAGCTTACTGTAATGTCAACCTCACCATATCCATCTGTGTAACATAGCTTACTGTAATGTCAACCTCACCATATCCATCTGTGTAACATAGCTTACTGTAATGTCAACCTCACCATATCCATCTGTGTAATATAGCTTACTGTAATGTCAACCTCACCATATCCATCTGTGTAACATAGCTTACTGTAATATTAACCTCACCATATCCATCTGTGTAACATAGCCTACTGTAATGTCAACCTCACCATATCCATCTGTGTAACATAGCCTACTGTAATGTCAACCTCACCATATCCATCTGTGTAACATAGCTTACTGTAATGTCAACCTCACCATATCCATCTGTGTAACATAGCTTACTGTAATGTCAACCTCACCATATCCATCTGTGTAACATAGCTTACTGTAATGTCAACCTCACCATATCCATCTGTGTAACATAGCTTACTGTAATGTCAACCCTACTATATCTATCTGTGTAACATAGCCTACTGTAATGTCAACCTCACCATATCCATCTGTGTAACATAGCTTACTGTAATGTCAACCTCACCATATCCATCTGTGTAACATAGCCTACTGTAATGTCAACATCACCATATCCATCTGTGTAACATAGCTTACTGTAATGTCAACCTCACCATATCCATCTGTGTAACATAGCTTACTGTAATGTCAACCTAACCATATCCATCTGTGTAACATAGCCTACTGTAATGTCAACCTCACCATATCCATCTGTGTAACATAGCTTACTGTAATGTCAACCTCACCATATCCATATGTGTAACATAGCTTACTGTAATGTCAACCTCACCATATCCATCTGTGTAACATAGCTTACTGTAATTTCAACCTCACCATATTCATCTGTGTAACATAGCCTACTGTAATGTCAACCTCACCATATCCATCTGTGTAACATAGCTTACTGTAATGTCAACCTCACCATATCCATCTGTGTAACATAGCCTACTGTAATGTCAACATCACCATATCCATCTGTGTAACATAGCTTACTGTAATTTCAACCTCTCCATATCCATCTGTGTAACATAGCTTACTGTAATGTCAACCTCACCATATCCATCTGTGTAACATAGCCTACTGTAATGTCAAACTCGCCATATCCATCTGTGTAACATAGCTTACTGTAATGTCAATCTCACCCGTTAAGGGCATTTGTGATAATTGTAACTATCTCAGAAATATGCCAGAAATAATATATGAAATAAGTTAAATATCAATGATAAAACACTTATGATAAAATATCTCAAAAGGTGGCACGGTCCTTCTTTTCCTTTCACTTATATGAGATGACCTGGGGTTTAATTTGTTTGTGTTATTACCAAAACGGTCTCTGTCAAACGAGGATGGTGTTTGTATTAAACAGTTACAATGCTGCACTTACAGTGGTTGCCTGACATGACAGCATGACTTTGTCCCTCCACGTGACTGGATCTTTCATACACGATAATTGTTTGCCCAATATGTAAGCCTTCGATACATTTAACAGGTATTAGAAGGTTATGGCTCGAATGCCATGGTCTGCTAACTTATTATTTTATATTTATTGATTTTGGTTCTAACGGCAATGCACACTGTCAACATTTGTTCATGGCTGCAAGAAATCACGCCTTGACAGTGAAGAAAGGTCAAAGAAGAGTTGAGTGTATAATGCCGTTATTATTGCCGACCCTTATTATATTTTACCAACTCGGGGTCTCCCTCGAGTCTTATTGTTGGGTTTTATGTAAGCCTTTTTAGTGTATGTACTACCAAATGCACATAAATTAATAACCGTCTCTCAAGCATTGGCTGAATATATGTAATTCAAATAACATGTGTTAGGTCAAAGTTCATTTAACATTTATGACTATTGACATTCGCATAACTTAGACTACGCCCACAATACAATAAAACAGTGCGTTCATGGCATTAACATGATCAAACATCAATTGAACTGTATAGAAAAGCGTACACGAATCCGCTGTGCTATTAACAATGTAACAACCCTTCTTGTTTAATACATCTGTCATGCCAACCACGTTCTGCATAACGTACTGTTTCTGTTTAATGAATTAGCGGTTTCCATTTTATTTCGCTGCATTCATTCACAACTTATGTATCACAAGACACTTTAAACGTTTATATAACAAGTGAATGAGTTGGAGAACAAGTGAGTGCTGTAGTTCTTATTGCCTAACAATGACAATGCACATAATGACTGGCAATGGTGTGGTTTGAGTGTATGGACATAACAAACAAAACAAACATAGAAACACACTCCTTCACACAAGTCACAGATGTGTATTCATCATTAATGTAAATGTGAATGTCACTGACACGCAACAGAGCATCCCAAGCACGTGTCTAACCTCGATTTACCCTTACTGGAGTTACTGGAGTTCACACACAATAATCTCGATTTACCCCTCGGCCGTTACTGAAGTTCGAGACACAATTTAAGATTTTGCAGTAACCGTGCAATTTGTCAATGTATTGTTTGAAAACGTTGAAAGATACCAAACTGCATTAGGCTTTAGCCTTGAACTCACATGTAAGACACATAGACATAATGATGAAAAGAGTCCATTAGACGTTTTATTCTTATTGTAGCGCAAACACAAATACATGTACGTTCGATTGTTATTGAGTTGTTTACACACACACTTTATCTCTTTTATTGTCGTTTAAAAGTAAAAGTCTTGCTCAATGGTAGACTTAATTTCGTTTCGATTCAATTCTGAATAGTTGTTGGTAGGCTAGTTATTAATTAATGCTTTGTTCTGGCCACTCACGACCTTTTTTACTAAGATAACTATCACACAAACGTATCCTTACGTGTAATTTTACAATACACACCTCTGTGGTTCTGTCTGAACAAATCTTGCGGATGTATCTCACCAGAAACGTTGATTAAGCCTAGTATAAGAACTTGAAAATCATTGTTGAAGTGAAAAATGGGGAAAATTGGCTTCTCACCAATATTACAAAAATATATTATGTCCGGTTTCTGTTCCAGTGTTTCTTTATTGAAGTGGTATACATGTGCAAAGGAAACAGGGAAATACTTCGATTTGTTCAGAATTTTCAAGTTGTAGTTGGATAAGTTTTGTATAATTGATGTATACATTTACTTATTTCTATAATCTGGACCTTTGAACATCTTAATTACATCAATCATCATCAATACCATACACATTATGATTTAAAAAATATGTTGTTTTTTTTTTTGAGGACACGGCTGAAAGGTTATTGCTATGTCACTATGGACCATGAATGTGATTTTATGCACTTAAAAAGCGGCTATTCACTTTCCGTATTAAAATGCTCTCAATGTAGATAAACCTATATAATGTGAAGTTTACACCGATTAGAATTTTCATGAAGTTCTATAAACACACACACACACACACACACACACACATATAGCACAAGTATTTTTATTTTATTTCTGCAGATAGAAATATCCACTGAAAGAGCTTGTAACAGTTACTACTTACAAAGACTGCACAAACAATACAGTGTATAAAGTAATGTATAACACATGAGCTATTGCGGCATGACAACATGCATGCAACTCAGGAGAAAACCACTCTAACTACCTGTATGGTAATGAAGCTTCATGTTAGATCTTGGGTGTTCTCATGTTGAATTGCTCCATTATCAGTTATTACTTTAGCAATGCAACACTACCTTGTCCCTTAGAAGTCACAGTTCAAGGTTGCTCTGTGAAATGTGTTTCGTAAATCACAAGTAGTTAATATAAAAGCTACAGCCTTGTACCATCCAGGACCCAAACTGTGTGTGTTCGAGTCTCAAAACGGATATCATCCTAATGTTTCCCAGTTGACATACTGTGCCTCGGTTGCCAAGTAAAAGTTCCGTAATTAAACCTAACGTCACACAATGACCATACTAGTTTCGGTGCAAGCATATGCTATCACAGAACAGAACAGCTAGTCTAGTATGACTATACTATTATGAAAAAGAAATAGGATACATCTACAGCACTGTTTTTATTCTTTAAAAATAAACCTGATCTGAGGGCCGTGGCATAAGTACGAAGTGAATTTTGTCATAAAAGGCATTCATTTAGAAAAAACAACAACACCATCTTACCTTTATTCAGTCAACAATAAGTTACATTGGTAATTGGGTTTCATGATAAGATACCATAGCAATGAAATAATGATCTGCTGTGATATTGAAGGCAGTACTGTTTGTGTTTACAGTTTCCACCTTCGCAATGTGATTGAAGACACGTTGCTATGGCACCAAAACAAAACTAGGGTTGGGAGCGTTTTGTTATCGATTAATCGTTTAGAATAAATTCTAGATTAATCGATCGGTAACTTCACTTAAGTAAGCAAAGTATTGTTATGTCATATGTCATGTTGAAAAATCGAATGGCGTCATTGGTGTGTTCGTTTTTGCTTGAGAGTGTTAACATATCATTATCTAGATTAATTATGCAACTCTGTGGGTATTGTCTTTGACTCAAACTCAAAGTTTTATAATCTCCAAACTGGTTAAATGAGTATTTGTTGCAAATGTAGACATAACTATCTTTAATGTTTCATTTTACGCAGCACTGTCAGACATATATGTAACGTTGTGGCCACTGACACGCTTCATTTAATTGTATTTGTTTTGTTCAAATACGGTTTTATGTATAGTAAAATCGCTATGCCAACGACAGGAACATGTGCATATGCTATGTTATGTTTTGCATTCCTTTTGTGGGTGCAACCCATTCGGCTATAGTATATAGACAAATATAATCTTGAATCATCTGTAATAAACGAACGAAAAACTCACTGTGTATGCAGGTGCCTATAAGGCAGCGATAAAAGGCTAGCTATGAGATCGATCGCGTACTTGATCTAGCGAGAAGAAATGAATTTAAAGGGCTTTATTACCAAACCAATGTCAACCTGCTTGAGTATTTGCGTGGCTGTATTTAAATAGAAGCATTATCTCAAAGGCAGGCGGCAAATAGATTTATGATGGTTGTCATTTAAAATAAGTATTGCGTGAACAATTATGCACAGTTGAGTTTATGGATTATATATACAAACGTATTACTGAGATAATTAAAATAATAGGGCTGGCTGGAAGTAAAAGGATCGATTGTTCATCAGAAAGTTCTAATGTTATTTTCTTTCTGACCATGACATTTTGAATGAAAGGCATGCATTTGATTCTTTGCTTTGTATGCTCGAACGCGGGATACCTTGATGCATCTTGTCGTCAAGGCAGCATAATGTGTAAATTATCTGGGACCATCCGTCACAGAATAATCTCTTCCAATGAATAACAAATTATTAATAAATCGACCCGTTTTTCAATGGCCCTACTCCCATACAGACGTTCACTCACAAAGGCATAGATAGATCACGTAGATGTATATGTATGATGGTTGACCCATTTTAAACTAAATTGACTTGTGTAGGAACTATGTCATAGAACTAGAGAAAACACGCTTTAGAAAAAAAAAGAAACATGTTTAGCAGCTCTTTTGAAAACACTTTGGTAAAATAATGGTATACCACCTGCCATCATGGTTTACAATGTGTGAGACAGTATCGTGAAGGCATCTCCAAGTGAACCCACATGGCAAACAGTCACTGACATCAAATAATAATTTCACCTAGTTATAACAAATATTCAAATAAATCGGCCATTTGTTCATTGATCCTTCGCCGACTCCAACGTTACCTTTAAAAACCCGTAGTTAAATCACGAATACGAAAAAAATGTCCGAAATTAACCGGTCTGGTTTTGCAATGTATTTACTGATTAGGCATATTTCATAAAAATTGCAGAAACTTAATGCACAAAACGTTCTTATTAGAAAAACGTAACCTTATATACATGCTGAATGATACTATAGTATTGGTATTGGTAGAGATATGTGCATCTCTATTTGCGGCTTTTGCAATGTTACAAAATAGTAAATACGCTCACGTTTTCATTAAAGAACTTAGCACGCAAATGAATCTAGATCAATTTTGATTCAGAGGATATTAAAAAATGATAAGCAGTATACATTACAGTGCTAGATTTTTCTTTTTAGACATTCAGAAATCTGCGTTTAGGCTGATCGATATCTGAGCTCATATCGGTATGTTATAACAACGCGCTTTTCAAGGAGGGTGTATACTCTCTTAAGTTCTAATCTCTATGGGCCCTGCTTCAAGTAAAGTCTTATGATCACTTCAGCTGTGCTTGCCACGACCATCGAAACCAGAGAGGTTTTGCTGTGAAGGAGGGAGAATCTTGTCAATATCTCATACTATTTATTTTGCCATTTTATCTACTGCTTTACTTATTCAACATTGATTATTTTACTTTACTTCCGTAATCAGTACATCTTACACTGCTTATTAGACAGATCTAAGATCATGTGGATGAGTCTATGAATAACGTAGATGTAGAAGGCGAATTTCTATAATAGCGAGTTATGCTGAAATTTGTGGGGGTTTTTTTCCAGTCGTGTATTAATTGACGCAAAAATAAATAATGAAGAAATGACGATCATTGACATCGAACTTCAGTTGGCACCAGAACAGCAAGTTTATAACTAATATTAAATTTAGGCATAAAAGCACAATTACGACTCTAATTACACGAGCACGCATCGCTATAGCAACAAACAGCAAGTTAAGTGTTACCTTTAACATAAATTGTTATTAGTTGCCATAAAAAAACTAAGCTAGTATCTCTGCAGTTTTCGTAAAACAGATCTAGTCCAGTCAGTTTTAGAATCCCCCTAGTATGCACGTGTATGGTTCAGTAACAAATTGACCCTGGCCACATCCAAGACTAAGATGAACTTTGTATAAGATAAACCATATAACAAGGGGTCAATTTTTTTAAATGTTTGCGGGAAATTTGATTATAACTGTGACAACAGTTGAACCGTGTCTTAAACATCGTCGGAACCCTCGACTACTGAATACATTTCTCTCCATTCATACGTCGTGGGATTTTTATCTACGATATCGCTGTATTGAGAGTTAAATTTGAATAGCTATCAGCCAATCAAAACAACGCTAACATTTCCGCCAGTCTTATGTGCGAAAGTAGCTAAGTATCTGGAAACAAAATGGCCGCGCCCCTTGATAAAAGTGCGCGTTTTGTTTGTCTGCTCTTAAACTTAAGTATTATGACGCCATTTTGGAAGGAAAGCCGAAACCTACATAGTACAATCCATCCGATTGGCTAATAGGTGCAGGACTGCTCGCGATATAACCAAAAATTAAATTCACAAATTAATTAATTTGAGTCATGTTTGTACTCTTGATACAAAAAAGTACATAGAGCTAAAGTTTCTAGTGTGCATATAGTCTATAAAATGTAGAACAACTTGAAAGTTAATGTCGGTATATGACGTCAATAGTTAGCTTTGTTTAATACGTCACCGTTTGAATTGGTTCCACTATAATTTCATACTTTCTTAACACGTTTTGTCTTAGAGAAATGCACTCAGGAAGTTGGAGCTGTAAGCAGTTTTAACCGGTTAAGCAACTGGGTTAATTTTTCTGCCGACCAGCCGTTCCAACTTCTTTATTCTCTCGTGTGCCTATGTCTGGTGCATGTTCAACTTGTTTTGTATGTGGTAATTATCATAGAACCTTTTTATATTTTTCCTGTTGAGTAAAGTCTCGTCTCAGTGTTTACTCATTTAAAGATATACATATATGCCTGCATTGTGCTTGTTCAAATTTTAAATACATGTTGTAATTGTCATAGGTCCCTGCCATATTATCGTCAACTTCATCATGTTTGTTTAATATACAAATACACGTGCAACGAGTTTTGTTTCGTCCTTTGTGTTGTCGTTTTGTGAATATTAGTGAGCAGTTATAGGAGTTTCCCTCCCAGTGCAATCAAAATCAAAATGTAGCTAACGTCTGTGGCTATAAATCATTTCACTCCAGCTATACATATGAGTGTTGAAATATAATAGACTACTTCAATAAACCCGTTCTATTGTGTCATTAAGAATTAGAAATCTTTATATTGAAGCATTTTTGTATCGTACTAATTATCACCTTAAACAAATAATTCTTGCTTATGTCACGCATGGCATTACTTATTGTGTACACACAAGAACGGGCTGCTGCAGTCAAATTGCTGAAGCAAGTAAATACCGATCATCATGATTTTATGCAATTATTTATTCTCACCCTTAAAGATGACAAGAGTAAGAGGCGAAAAACAATCCAATGACGGTATGTCTATTGTATACCAATAAATATGCAAAAAGCCTTATTGCGTGTTTGGGACAAATGGGAATCTTGACTAAACAAGCAAAACACTGATCGCCACTCCACTGCACAAGACAATGTCTATTCGTCTATTAATGTCACTAATGCATACAATATAGTTAGCTACAACCGTGCATAAACTGTCTTTAACCACACAGTCTTGAAATTCACTTTTTGGAGCGACTATTACCAGATTTAATATTGAACACATCTCCAACAAAATAAAGTTTCTTCTTATAACTGGTATGAAAACCTGGCCTTTGAAATTCGCTGTGAGGTTATACATTAATACATAATGGGAGACAAAGTAACGCAAATACTCCTCAACAGAGACCTCACACTAAAGCAACAACAACACTGATAGTGGAAAAGTGGTTATATACAAGTGTGATTTTTAAGTTCGTTATTATTACAGCATGTCATTAGCAAATAGTACTTCGTACAGGGATCAGGGTAAACAATATTGTCACAACAGTGGTCTTGACTTAGCTCCTATACCAATCTCTATTAAAAACTAAATATATGTATGTCAGATGCATATAAAGTGTTGTGTCTTGTTAGAACGCGGAAATTTAAGGGTTGTAATACTACATATTTAATACGGCACTTGCATGATACTACATACATGTATTTTATATGACACTTGCATGATCGTGTATATTGGAGTTTATTTGTACAGTAAATCTCTGATTTTCTGTCAGAACCGTTTTGTCTTACTGAGCACGAAATAGTCAGACTTTGGTAAATAAAGCAGGGTCTTACCAGCCAGCGCCCATTATAGCTCTCTGGGCGTCTCTAGCAAAACGTCCCATTTGAATGTAGAATGTTAGAATCTCTCTCGCTCAAGCTGTCTTTCTGTCTGTGTCTGTGTCTGTCTGTCTGTCTGTCTGTCTGTCTGTCTGTCTGTCTGTCTCTGTCTGTCTCTGTCTGTCTCTGTCTCTCTCTCTTTCTCTTTGTCTGTCTGTCTGTCTCTCTCTGTGTCTGTCTGTCTCTGTCTGCCTCTCTGTCTCCGCCTGTCTCTCTGCCTGTCTCTCTCTTTCTGTCTTTCTCTCTGTCTCTCCCTGTGTGTGTCTCTCTGTCTGCCTCTCTGTCTCCGCCTGTCTCTCTCTCTTTCTCTGCCTCTCTCTCTCTCTGTCTCTCCCTCTCTGTGTCTGTCTGTCCCTCTCTCTCTTTCTCTCTCTCTTTCTCTATCTCTCTCTCTCTCTCTCTCTCTCTCTCTCTCTCTCTCTCTCTCTCTCTGCATTTTTCAATACAGTGAAAGCAATGTACGACAATAAATGAGTCGATGCAATGCTATTCGTTTATATGCGACTTGGTCTCTTATATTTCTTTCATATATGAACATGATATTAACTTCTGAAACATTCTCTCACGTTAATATTGTACGGAATGTTGATCTATAATGTACAAACGGAATAAAAAGAATGGTCATAACTTGTGGCCTGGCAGTGACATTGTAGACCACAGCACAAACCGATACTATAGATACACGCTATCGATTCTTCGCGTGACTGAAGAAGATAATTATTGTCGTAATAATATTTAGATAGAATCCAGTAAAAGCTTTCCGTCAACCATGCCTGATCCTCAAACAAGACGGATAATATTATATTAGATTATATTCCATGATCGGATAAATATCCACTGGACATTCTAAAGTTGAGGTAACATTTATTGACTATATATTTAGTGATTAAGCCCTAAAGTAAATACTTTCTTTTTTTCATTGAGTAGTATGGTTATAAACTTTGATGTAGTTTAGAGATGACGAGTTTTAACAGAATTGTGAATAGTCAGAGCATAGCTTGCACTATTTGCTGAAAGTATGTATTAAGAGTTGGGATTAATCAAAGCATGAAATGCACTATATGCCGAGAGAATGTATCAAGATTTGTAAATAATTAGAGCATAGCCTGCACTATCTGCCGAGAGTAAGTATCAAGAGTTGGGAATCATCAGAGCCGGGCCTGCATTATTTGCCGAGAGTATGTATCAAAAGTTGTGAATCATCAGAGCATGGCCTGCATTATTTGCCGAGAGTATGTATCAAGATTTGTAAGTAATCAGAGCATAGTCAGCACTATCTGCCGAGAGTATGTATCAAGATTTGTAAGTAATCAGAGCATAGTCTGCACTATCTGCCGAGAGTAAGTATCAAGAGTTGTGTATCATCAGAGCATGGCCTGCACTATTTGCCGAGAGTATGTATTAAAAGTTGTGAATTATTAGAGCATAGCCTGCACTATTTGCCCAGAGTATGTATCAAGAGTAATGAATCATCAGAGCATGGCCTGCACTATTTGCCGAGAGTATGTATTAAAAGTTGTGAATTATTAGAGCATAGCCTGCACTATTTGCCCAGAGTATGTATCAAGAGTAATGAATCATCAGAGCATGGCCTGCACTATTTGCCGAGAGTATGTATTAAAAGTTGTGAATTATTAGAGCATAGCCTGCACTATTTGCCCAGAGTATGTATCAAGAGTAATGAATTATCAGAGCATGGCCTGCACTATTTGCCGACAGAATGTATCAAGAGTTTAGAATTATCAGAGCATGGCCTGCATTATTTGCCGAGAGTATGTATTAAGACTTGTGAATAATCAGAGCATGACCTGCACTATTTGCCGAGAGTATCTATCAAGGGTTGTTAATAATCAGAGCATGGCCTGCACTATTTGCCGATAATATGTATCAAGGGTTGTAAATAATCGGAGCATGGTCTGCACTATTTGCCGATAGTATGTATCAAGGGCTGTAAATAATCAGAGCATGGCCTGCACTACTTGCCGAGAGTATGTATCAAGGGTTGTGAATCATCGGAGCATGACCTGCACTATTTGCCGAGAGTATGTATCAAGAGTTGTGAATCATCAGAGCATAGCCTGCACTATTTGCCGAGAGTATGTATCAAGGGTTGTGAATCATCGGAGCATGACCTGCACTATTTGCCGAGAGTATGTATCAAGGGTTGTGAATAATCAGAGCATGGCCTGCACTATTTGCCGAAAGTATGTATCAAGGGTTGTGAATCATCAGAGCATAGCCTACATTATTTGCCGAGAGTATGTATCAAGGGTTGTGAATCATCAGAGCGTGGCCTGCACTATTTGCCGACAGTATCTATCAAGGGTTGTTAATAATCAGAGCATGGCCTGCACTATTTGCCGACAGTATCTATCAAGGGTTGTTAATAATCAGAGCATGGCCTGCACTATTTGCCGAGAGTATGTATCAAGGGTTGTGAATCATCAGAGCGTGGCCTGCACTATTTGCCGACAGTATCTATCAAGGGTTGTTAATAATCAGAGCATGGCCTGCACTATTTGCCGAGAGTATGTATCAAGGGTTGTGAATCATCAGAGCGTGGCCTGCACTATTTGCCGAGAGTATGTATCAAGGGTTGTGAATCATCAGAGCGTGGCCTGCACTATTTGCCGAGAGTATGTATCAAGGGTTGTGAATCATCAGAGCGTGGCCTGCACTATTTGCCGAGAGTATGTATCAAGGGTTGTTAATAATCAGAGCATGGCCTGCACTATTTGCCGACAGTATCTATCAAGGGTTGTTAATAATCAGAGCATGGCCTGCACTATTTGCCGAGAGTATGTATCAAGGGTTGTGAATCATCAGAGCGTGGCCTGCACTATTTGCCGAGAGTATGTATCAAGGGTTGTGAATCATCAGAGCGTGGCCTGCACTATTTGCCGACAGTATCTATCAAGGGTTGTTAATAATCAGAGCATGGCCTGCACTATTTGCCGAGAGTATGTATCAAGGGTTGTGAATCATCAGAGCGTGGCCTGCACTATTTGCCGACAGTATCTATCAAGACTTGTGAATAATCAGAGCATGGCCTGCACTATTTGCCGAGAGTATGTATCAAGAGTTGTGAATCATCAGAGCATGGCCTGCACTATTTGCCAAGAGTATGTATCAAGGGTTGTAAATAATCAGAGCATGGCCTGCACTATTTGCCAAAAGTATGTATCAAGGGTTGTAAATAATCAGAGCGTGGCCTGCACTATTTGCCAAGAGTATGTATCAAGGGTTGTAAATAATCAGAGCGTGGCCTGCACTATTTGCCAAGAGTATGTATCAAGGGTTGTAAATAATCAGAGCATGGCCTGCACTATTTGCCGAGAGTATGTATCAAGAGTTGTGAATCATCAGAGCGTGGCCTGCACTATTTGCCAAGAGTATGTATCAAGGGTTGTAAATAATCAGAGCATGGCCTGCACTATTTGCCAAGAGTATGTATCAAGGGTTGTAAATAATCAGAGCGTGGCCTGCACTATTTGCCAAGAGTATGTATCAAGGGTTGTAAATAATCAGAGCGTGGCCTGCACTATTTGCCAAGAGTATGTATCAAGGGTTGTAAATAATCAGAGCATGGCCTGCACTATTTGCCGAGAGTATGTATCAAGAGTTGTGAATCATCAGAGCATGGCCTGCACTATTTGCCGAGAGTATGTATCAAGGGTTGTGAATAATCAGAGCATGGCCTGCATTATTTGCCGAGAGTATGTATCAAGAGTTGTGAATCATCAGAGCGTGGCCTGCACTATTTGCCAAGAGTATGTATCAAGGGTTGTAAATAATCAGAGCATGGCCTGCACTATTTGCCAAGAGTATGTATCAAGGGTTGTAAATAATCAGAGCGTGGCCTGCACTATTTGCCGAGAGTATGTATCAAGAGTTGTGAATCATCAGAGCATGGCCTGCACTATTTGCCGAGAGTATGTATCAAGGGTTGTAAATAATCAGAGCATGGCCTGCACTATTTGCCAAGAGTATGTATCAAGGGTTGTAAATAATCAGAGCATGGCCTGCACTATTTGCCAAGAGTATGTATCAAGGGTTGTAAATAATCAGAGCGTGGCCTGCACTATTTGCCAAGAGTATGTATCAAGGGTTGTAAATAATCAGAGCATGGCCTGCACTATTTGCCAAGAGTATGTATCAAGGGTTGTAAATAATCAGAGCGTGGCCTGCACTATTTGCCGAGAGTATGTATCAAGGGTTGTAAATAATCAGAGCGTGGCCTGCACTATTTGCCGAGAGTATGTATCAAGAGTTGTGAATCATCAGAGCATGGCCTGCACTATTTGCCGAGAGTATGTATCAAGGGTTGTGAATCATCAGAGCGTGGCCTGCACTATTTGCCGACAGTATCTATCAAGGGTTGTTAATAATCAGAGCGTGGCCTGCACTATTTGCCGAGAGTATGTATCAAGAGTTGTGAATCATCAGAGCGTGGCCTGCACTATTTGCCGACAGTATCTATCAAGGGTTGTTAATAATCAGAGCATGGCCTGCACTATTTGCCGAGAGTATGTATCAAGGGTTGTTAATAATCAGAGCATGGCTTGCACTATTTGCCAAGAGTATGTATCAAGGGTTGTAAATAATCAGAGCATGGCCTGCACTATTTGCCGACAGTATCTATCAAGGGTTGTTAATAATCAGAGCGTGGCCTGCACTATTTGCCGAGAGTATGTATCAAGGGTTGTAAATAATCAGAGCATGGCCTGCACTATTTGCCGACAGTATCTATCAAGGGTTGTTAATAATCAGAGCGTGGCCTGCACTATTTGCCGAGAGTATGTATCAAGAGTTGTGAATCATCAGAGCGTGGCCTGCACTATTTGCCGACAGTATCTATCAAGGGTTGTTAATAATCAGAGCATGGCCTGCACTATTTGCCCAGAGTATGTATCAAGGGTTGTGAATAATCAGAGCATGGCCTGCACTATTTGCCGAGAGTATGTATCAAGAGTTGTGAATCATCAGAGCGTGGCCTGCACTATTTGCCGACAGTATCTATCAAGGGTTGTTAATAATCAGAGCGTGGCCTGCACTATTTGCCGAGAGTATGTATCAAGAGTTGGGAATCATCAGAGCATGGCCTGCACTATTTGCCGAGAGTATGTATCAAGAGTTGTGAATCATCAGAGCATGGCCTGCACTATTTGCCCAGAGTATGTATCAAGGGTTGTAAATAATCAGAGCATGGCCTGCACTATTTGCCGAGAGTATGTATCAAGACTTGTGAATAATCAGAGCATGGCTTGCACTATTTGCCAAGAGTATGTATCAAGGGTTGTAAATAATCAGAGCATGGCCTGCACTATTTGCCGAGAGTATGTATCAAGGGTTGTAAATAATCAGAGCATGGCCTGCACTATTTGCCCAGAGTATGTATCAAGGGTTGTGAATAATCAGAGCATGGCCTGCACTATTTGCCGAGAGTATGTATCAAGAGTTGTGAATCATCAGAGCATGGCCTGCACTATTTGCCGAGAGTATGTATCAAGACTTGTGAATAATCAGAGCATGGCTTGCACTATTTGCCAAGAGTATGTATCAAGGGTTGTAAATAATCAGAGCATGGCCTGCACTATTTGCCGAGAGTATGTATCAAGGGTTGTAAATAATCAGAGCATGGCCTGCACTATTTGCCGAGAGTATGTATCAAGACTTGTGAATAATCAGAGCATGGCTTGCACTATTTGCCAAGAGTATGTATCAAGGGTTGTAAATAATCAGAGCGTGGCTTGCACTATTTGCCAAGAGTATGTATCAAGGGTTGTAAATAATCAGAGCATGGCCTGCACTATTTGCCGACAGTATGTATCAAGAGTTGTGAATCATCAGAGCATGGCTTGCACTATTTGCCAAGAGTATGTATCAAGGGTTGTAAATAATCAGAGCATGGCCTGCACTATTTGCCGAGAGTATGTATCAAGGGTTGTGAATCATCAGAGCATGGTCTGGACTATTTGCTAATACTATGTATCAAAAGTTGTAGTAACCTCAACATTTAGGTATGATAAAATGCCTACTATGGTGCTGACAAATATAGCAGGCTCAGGGTTAACAGAAATAAGTAAAGTTTATTTCCTTAAATTTGTTTGTGGCTATTGCGGCATTTGCTTTAATATTGCCATTTACACTTCTACACACAGGCGACTTGTTGGTTTGATGATAATGTCGGAACTAAATCCATGGATATAGTTTATCAGTATCATATTCATGAGGATACATCACATATGTGCGACAATTGTATTTATTCAACCCTCCACCACTGTTCATATTTACTTTAATAAAACTAGTCTCGTTAAAACTACAGTAAAACTGTGTGGTAGTGATGACATTGAATGATTACAAACCTAAGCCACATTAGCAATTTCCCTTCTGTCTAATGGTGGAACGTAATTGAATTTTACTTTTTGTATTTATTACAAACATCGATGTTTAAGGTTGAAAAAAGGGTGGCTGTACAGATGGTGGGACTATGTGTACAGTGATCGCCTCCCCAACTCCTGCTCCTATACTCTGGGCTTCATCGTTTAGTTCGTGAGCCTATTTGCACATTTGTAAATCATATACAGTACAGTTTTATGTGTCATTTTAATAATTAGAACAATACAGCAGGACAACTGAAGGGAAACTGTATAAATATTTGAATGCTAACACTGTTAATGTCGCTAGTCACAATAAAATGGGAAACTCATTTTGGAATTAAAAAACATAAATGTTTTGAGCCTCAAAGTGCGTTTCTAAACATTATTTACAATAGGACATTCTGTCTTTAAGGGTTTGACGTTATGAAAGAATCCTTGAAAATAAACTCAATGGATATTTTGTGCCTCGCCTAAAACTCTTTCCGAGCGTTTCGATTTCGAATTCCAACTTGAGCAAATACACAAATGTTCTGTGATCTGGCTGACCTGCAATATGTCGCTTCTTCTTCCAGATAACGAGCAATAACTTGCTGAACAAAACCATGATGGCTTCAGCTGTTTTAAATGTAAACTAATGTATTAAATTACAAAGCAAAACAATATTTAAATAATTGTAAAGGATATTCGATCGAGTAAATGATCATGTAAATCTGCGTGACATTTTCTATTCCTTAAAAAAATAGTACATAGTCTTTGGTATAATTACTAAGTGAAAGCCGACTCTCTCTTATCAGGGATGGCATTAGAAACATCACTCTTACTTTTATTTGTATCAACAAAAGTTTATGGAAAGTCAGGGTAGTCATATACAAAAACTTATAGACTTGGCTCGTTTTCTAATATTATTTATATTAATTATATTTTGTTAAGTAAGTTGTTTTAACGGCCGATAAGGAACCATGGCCTGTGGTATGACATGGTGTCACACTGAATGCAGTTTGTTTATACTCACAGTCAGGACATTGCAGGGTGACTAAAGATATGTTTCCTGACATCGCACCAACAGACAAAACTAGGGATTAGAACAATAAGTAGATTTTTAATTGATTACTCGGTAACTTTTTTATAAGTTGGCTGATGATTCTTTACGTTATCTGTCACATTGGATCAAAGAAGATCGAATGGCGTACTTATTATGTGATCAGTAACGTTTTCATTATAAATGGTTTCTATACTTCTTTCAGGGTAAAAATGTTAAAAATGAAGTTTTTATGCCAAAATTTGTATACCATAAATTCAGCAGGAATTGTTCATGTTTAAGAACCCTGAAATACTACTTAATTGCCTTATTTCAATGTTATCGAATATACGCTATTTGCTGGGGTGAATTGTGTGCATTTAATTTGTAAAAAGTCTCAGGTTAAATAAGTGTTTGTTGCATAGTTGTAGCCATCTATAATATTTTATTTTACTCAGTATTGTCACGAAACGTATAACTGGTCCGATGTCTAGTTGGTCGGTGTCATTACCTTCATTTGTTTTATTGTGTTTTGGTGAAATATAGCTATATGTCTTGTGAATTCGCAGTTTCAGTGAAAAGTAAATGTATATATGTTATGCAATGTTTTCTATTTCGTTGTTGGGTGCCACCCATTCGGTAAAGATAAATAGGCAGGGATTTGTAATCTTGAATCATCAGTGATCATCAGTTGTCACCCACGAAAACTCATTATGTATACCGCCCAGTAAACTGTTGGTAGGGGTGAACGTAAGGTGGAAGGTGCCTATGGTGCAATGATAAAAGGCTAGCTATAAGATCGATAGCGTGTTTGATCTAGCGAGTAGGAATGGATTTAAAGAGCTTTAATACGAACTCAATGTAAACCCACTGGAGGATATGTGTGTCTATATTTAAATAGAAGCATAGAATTCCATAAGGCAGACGATGAATAGATTTATTATTTTTTATTTTGTCACTGAAAATAAGTATTGCGTGAGCAGTTATATAGGCACTATTGATTAGTTGATCATACTCGAACTTATAGCCGAGATATTAATCACAGTCTCTCTCATTGGCAGTAAAGGACCGTTAGTGATGCATGAAGAAGGTCGATCTGTGTTTGTTGTTGCCACAGACAGCCTCAATGAAAGTAGTTTAGTTGATATTTTTCTTAATATGTCCAACATTACGAGGTACCCAGGTAATATGGCGGATGTATCTGATGTACGAGCCAGCAGAATTTACAAAACAACTAGGCTAATCCATCATGGCAAAATATTTTCAAATGAATAACAAATTTACCAATAAATCGAATAATTTCTATGGCCTTGCTACGAAACAAACGGCTACTTTACAGACGCATAGGCAGACGACGGACATGGGCAGGTATTGTAACTATTGGATCGACGAGAAGTAAAGACGCTTTATGTATGATATATGCCATAGAGAAAGAGGTTAAACACGCTTCAGGAATAAAGCAATTTATTTTAAAAAAGAATATATGACAAAGTCCTATGAGTATTGCAACATATACCAAACCCCGAAAAGGCACAGAACAAAGGTATTTCACATGCAAGCCAAGCGAAAAGTAAGAACAAATTTGTGATGAGTCATTTAAGGAAAAGAGCAAACCCGACAGTTACCGCCTTGGAACGGTCAGTCGGCAATATGGACCGACTGGTGTGCTTAAACCGGTTTAACAGAGCTCTAACCTCGCACTTCTTGACGAGTTTCTCAAATGCAAGCAACGAAGAGAAAAACGAGCTATTTGAAAACAAAATGTCCATGCGCTGATATTTTCTATACGTTATGACGAAAGTAGTGACGTCATCGAAAAATAATGTCCACATAGTGTTCAGAAAAGGAATATGGTATTATTTAGATTTGAAAAACAACACAAAAATGGTTGACAACAAATAAAATTAACATTCTGAAACATAAACACTTAAAAACAATTTAGAACAGCTAATCCAGATACATTTAAAATAAATATATTGTTATCATATGCCATGACCAGCATTCATCATGTTTATAATTAGAGATGTGCATGTAATTATATAAGCATATTACATTGGATCCTTGTTTAACTAGCCAAGTGAAGTCAAGTCAAGTAAATGCAGAGCTACAATGGGTATATCTATTATCTTATACGTATATTTTCCAAAAAACTCAAACTTAGTCCAACAACAGTTTCTCAACAATTACAATAAAACTGTTTTCGGAAAATGACCAAAATGCATGAATGTTATAACAGCAATAATAGAAACAGTATAAACAGGAGCAAATAGAATTTATTACATACACATGTATTATCAATTACATAATCAACCACATCACCAAACACTGGGATTCTTTTCATTCAAAGCATTCTTTCATGCAATACCATTGCCTTGCGTTGTATTTGTACATCACCATACACGTGGATTGATTCCAATCAAATAATTTACTTCTGCAATAAATACAAGACAATACAATACGACTCGATACAAGACAATACAATACGATACGACTCGATACGATACAATACAATACTACGCAACAAAATATTTAATGAATAATACCCTCTGGCATTATCCATATATGTTTTAATAAGTATTTATTAAGTCAATGTAAGTATGTTCTACGGTAATGTTTGAAGTGTTTGTCATATTTTTTAAGTATGTACTTTGTCAATGTGACCATCCATTTTGTCATTTGCAATAAAGATTGATCGACAGTCACAAGCACCACTGCTTTATAATCATTTATCACTATGGTATGTCCTTAACATAATACCCGTGAATTTCTAAGTGCACGGGTACCCGTGGCCATGAAATACCATGTTATGTGACGAATCGTTATAGTTAGCTTGCGATGGTGCACCTAGGATTTTACTTAAAAAAGAAATTCAAAACATAATATTTCTAGTTGCTGATGGACCTACACTGGTACAAGTCTAAATTAAGGGCAATGGCGTATTTCATTTTACAAATTATCAAGTTTTGTTTAAACCCTTTTGCAATTACACTCGACCCTTGAACATTGACACTATACAAATTTTATTAGTTATTTCTTTAAAGCCATACTTGCCTGAAACAATGTGGCTGATAAAAACTGTTCAAAACAAGAAGCAAATGACACAGAAGGCAAACCACAACATAAGCGATTAACAGCTCGTGCCCATGTATAGTCCAAATTATTCTGATAGGGGCCGGATGCAATTCGTCGAACTCATAACACAAGTTATGTTGAAATCTGTATTTAAACATGGTGCCTCTTTGAGCTCACAATACCCTTTGCCAAAATACGAATGGGTCTTGGGTCTTAGGCGAAGTTTAAACTGGATTGTGTTATTTTTATATATGTTCATATAATATTTGTAACGTGTTTAATGTTAGGGGGTTATTTCAATACATGTGAAACGTTTGGAACATTTCACCTTTGTCACCTATTACACAGGTATCCTGTCCATCATGATCTCGTGCTTCCCGAAGAAGCAGTGGGGTTACTGTGTCATAGCTAGATGTAACAAATGTTAGGTGTGTGTACATATACCTGTGATGGGGAATCAAAGTCAAGTCCATTTTTTTCTCCATTGCAGGAACAAGATGCGGTCTGATGGTCGTCAGAAGACGGCAAAGAAGTCCGAGTCGGCAAGGTAAAATACTCTTGGACTCGGACAATACCTTTCAGTTGAAAAAGCTATCTGCATAGCTAATAATAGTAATTGGTTTTTAAAATGGGGTGACGTCGACGCTTTAAGAATTAAAACGCGGTCTATTTTTTAACGGAAATTATTATTATTGTGTTTCCGCTGTTAAAGAACACATTGTTACATCAACACTAAAGTGTTCTGTTTCTTTTGTTGTGTCTTCTAAAGACTGCTACATAAACATTAAAAGAAACATAGGAACTATGAAAACTAACATGTAAACTTTTACGTACATCGATTGTCAAATTCTTATTTTTAAATTGAAAAACTGCACTAATTCGGCCACAATCTCTTCAGTGCCATATTCATGGCTAAGCATTTCTTCGTATAAAAGATTTATTGTTTTCTTTTTTAATAAATAGTAATCGCAGTGTTGGTCTTTTTTTAATACCCAACAAATAGCTTTTGGGAGCAAATATAGCAATAACAGCTCAGTGAATATTACAATTAGTGATGTGTTTGGTTTAGATTTTGACAGATTGCAATAATTAACAAACACATTTACTCGAACACTTTGATAGATACGAGTATGTGTAATATTTGCTCGGTATTCAAGGTTTGTCAAGTTTGTAAAAACTTCATGGTTTTACTTTTATATTAAAGAATATTACTTAGACATATTGCGAAGAAATAAATAGGCCATATACATTCAACGTTTTGTTACGTGTTGTAAAGATTTCTCGCTCTAAGGCGGATGTTGGTGATGTAGTACCATTTTTAAGTCGCACCATGATTATTGGTTTGAAAACTTTGTACGGCATTTGTTGAGTAGGTGTTGTTCACGGATGTTGTTGTGTTGCCCTAGAAATTATAAAGTGTCTTTCACACTTACACATTTTCTCAGTTAACAACATAAGCTTTTTGAAACGTTTTTATTACACAATAGTAAATGAAGTGGTGCTAAATGCTATTATGATGAATGCGTAGTTTTCTGATATAATATTTCCTGCAATTTTGATGGTCTGCATCAGCTTTTTCTTGTGTTCTTGTTTCTTTTGCTATATATACATATATACAGACTTTGCGACAGTAAATGGTTATGTTTAATGTATATTCTTGGACAACTATAGAAGTAACTTAAAGTGCTTCAATGTAAAGGCTGTTGCGAGGAAGGGATATTTTAACACTATGCTTAATTATTTTTATATTGATTTGCCTATTTTATTTACTGATACAATAATGTTGCTTTATAAATTAATGTACGAACTTATAGGGATGGGGGTATAAAAATAATGAAATGTTCCTCTATATTTATATCTTTATTCCTCCATTTAAGAAGATACAAGAAATATATACATATAATTTACAAACTGAACAAAACATGCAATTTTACTTTTTCATGAATATATTCAAGATTGTTATAATAAATACATCACAGTTTGTTTTAAGATGTATTGACAATGTACTCAGCATAGAGAAGAAAGATTGCTCAAACCGATATATATATATATATAACGTTCGCTTTTTGATAGTGTATTTATCCGCTCTTTGCTTTGATTGAGTAGACTGCATTAGATATACTTTGCACCTGTAGCCAAAGCTTACTCAAACCACAAATGGTTAGTTTAGTTCCACACTTGTTTCCACCTACAGCTGCTTAATCCGTAGTATGTTACACTTGTTAGACTTCCATCATAAATACCATGCAAAGGACTTGCAACTTCATACATAGTTAACAACACATATTAAAAGAGGTTAAGATAATCGGAGAGCTAACAGCGGGTGCAGGTTGATCCAAAGCTACACTATTTGCCAAAACCTGATCGAGATTCGTTATTAGCAGGTTAAGAATTAATCCGTTTATGTTGTTAGTAAATTCTTACACTGATCTGAAAAGAACAAAAACAAAAGATAAATCAACGTTACGTGAACATTGTTGACCACAAGAAGGGATTAAGGTAATCCGGTCAAACTTTTACTAAGCTTCGAGGTTAACTACTATTGTATTATTTTGCACAATTTCTCGACTATATTTGACGAGATTCAAGAACAAGGTCTATATGTGCGTAATACGTTTAAGAAGTAATGGTATTATTAGGTATTGCACCGGCATTGTAACAGGACTTAGTTCCTGGATCACTCCAACAAAATATATTATAAAGTTAATTTGTGTTCTGATATATGTGTACATTTTGAGTATGATAAAAACACGTCCGTTTTACCAATGTGGTGGAAGAGCTAATCTTTTAAACCCTAGCGATCAAAATAAAATAAGCCCGAGTGTATGTCCACCCAACCCTACCACTTCAGAGGCCCGAAGAAGGCTGATAAAGGTCCTGTTAACGAGTGGGAGCACGTGCGAGAGGGATTCAATCGTCTCTGGTCCGGCTGGATGTCTACACCCATCGCCAGGTAACCGCCATTTGCAGTAAGGGGAAAAGGTCATAATTGGAATTTACACACAGGAACGGTCCTAAACAATACGGAGACAGAATTATGTATTTGTAATACACTTATTATAAGAAGCAATACAGGATCATTTGTAAACACCGGACTGTTATTATAAATTGGTGTAGGAATATTAATCTACATGTCACGTGTATAAAGTGTTTCTCACTACATATTTCTAATTAGAGCATTACTGATAGTGTGTAGTGTGTCGTGCTTTCACCATTATACTGCATAGTCAGTTTGTTTCTTTCACACTTTTTGTCTCATTTTACCGATTGCATAGCGTATGGTATCAGCTTTTTATGGTTTTGTGCACCTTCGACAATATCTGTAGCTTTATTCACCGTTGGAGCATCTATTACTACTTTTTCTTTTTCTACTTCTATTACTGCTGCTACTTCTTCTTCTTCTTCTACTACTACTACTACTACAACTACTACTTCTACTACTACTGCTACTACTGCTACTTCTACTACTACGACTACTACTACTACTGCTACTTCTACCACTGCTGTTGCTACTACTATTACTTCTTGTACTATAAAGGTTTTACATGTTTTATTATTATCATTATTATCATTATTATTATTATTATTATTATTATTATTATTATTATTATTATTTCAAATGTCTATCGCGCTTTATTTTAGCAGCTTTTTGTCACAAAATTAAGCATAACTATGACAAGATAGACATTGCATTTTTTACATAAAACACGTTTCGCGAAGCATTAATTCATTCATTTTGTTTTTTGCTTAAGTGTTCTGACAGGAATTAAATTAACATGCAATTCAAGTATTAATTACCATACTTAGTACCATTAAATGTTTATATAGTGACCAGTGGCGGAGAATTGAACAGTCAGGGCTTGAAAATGCGTTACGGAAATTGGCAGCGTCCAAGACGGAACTTGCAGTTATATCCGGGTAGGTTGATAGTGATGGTGATGATAATGATGATGATGATGACGACGACGACGATGACGACGATTGTTATGATGAAGATTATGGTGATGATGATGACGATGATGTTAATGATGATGGGGATAATGCTGCTTCTGATTCTGCTGCTACTAATGATGATGATGATGTTGATGATACTTATGATGATTATGATGATGGTGATGAAGATGAGGATGATGGTGATTGTGATGATGATGATTCTGATGATCGTAATGTTTGTGAAATCGATTATGATGGTTATGATGATGATGGCGACGACGACTAAGATGATGATAATAATGATTATTATGATGATGATGAGGGAGACGAGGATGATAGTGATGATCATGTTTGATGATGATGATCATGATGATGATTATTGTGATGAGGATGATAATGATGATGTTGATTATAGTGATCATCATCATCATCAGCAGCAGCATGTTCATGATAGTGATGATTATGATGAATTTCTTTTGTTGTTGACACCATCATTAATTACATCGAGCAAGTGTGTCCCTATTTTTCTAACTCGGCTTTTTAATATGGACCTGATTTATAGACTTTACATGAAATTGTGTTCTCTAATGATTGGAATCACCCAGCCGGCCCATTTGTATAAGTGCGTGGCGTTTGTGGATTAAGGATGTGCCAATATCTCAGGCTCAGGAACAATTTCGTTTTAATCAAATTCGCATAATATTTCAATACAATTTCTATAGTATAACTGATTTTACAGCAATTTGGCAGGAATTTAGTAAGTCTAGTTTAATTTGGGGCATTTAAAAATCCCCCCCCCCCCCCCCCCCCCCAAAGATTACGCTTTCCCTCACCAAGGACTAGAAAACGTTTTAAAATAACCCCCTGTATTTAAAAACACCTGTCCATATTACCATCGCGAGCTTAAATTATGGTTTCAAATGACCCGCGGAAACTTAAAAATGTTTTTAACAAAAAAACATTAACTTTTAAATATTCCAAAACTTCTTCTTTAACCAAATACAGATGAATATATAAATACTTGACTGTATAATTTATACAATAGGTGTCGTTCACAAATGCAATGTGCGTTGTTATAATTGTAGACAATTATATTTCTATCTGTAATCGGTAAAACTGGAGTATGGCATTTAAAAGGTAAGGATCTCAATACATTTTTACTAAGCCTTACCAGTAAATAAAAAACGTTTTCAGTTCCTAGGGGTGGGACATTTCCATGTTTCAAGACTGGAGTGCTTGAAGGTGGGGTCTCAAGCCCTGAAAATTGTGTTTTGTTAAGTATTGTAGTGTACAATTAAGCACCTTTTAATGTTCCATTGTTTGGACGATTAGAACGACTCACACTTTATTATTTTGGAAACAATTTATTACCATAAACTGTCACGTGACCAGGATCTCATCAGACGATGCGGCGTCGATCAGCAAGGTGATGGTTGAGTTGCGGGAGCTGCTGTCGACCATCCGAGTTTCGTACGTGGAGAATGAGAAGGACATATTTGACGGGGATGAGAAGGAGAAGCGGTGAGTCCAGGCAACACCGCATACGTTATGAAATCTAACAAATACATATTTCCTTGAGTTGAGTCCAATTATTAGGGAAGGTCAGTTGATGATTTAAGTAATCAACGATGATGGGACGCTGTTACACCATATAAAACCTTCGTCATGATCATAACAAGCAATTTCAATCAAATACAGTTACCACCGGACCAGAGAAATTATATGATAGTTAAACCATATGCTTAAAAATTCACCTGAACGTGTGTTATTAACCCATAGTTTTTAGACACCATCATACCTCTGCCTCAACTAATGCTTTTATGTAATCCGTGACATATTGCAGAGCTTCAGCGAGACTAGCTTTGAATATATTAAAGCCTTCACATTAAATAGATACTTGTTATCTTTGGGTTTTTTTCCCTGTAGGTTCTTGACGGCCTCCTGTCCTACCATTATCGAGATCTGGTCTGAATACAGCACCTTTGCTGCCAACTACGCCGTCGCCTTCGTACAGAAGTAGGACTGTTTGCTACTATAAGTTGCTTCAACACAATACACACCTTATATTGTTAGTGCAAGATCACAGGGGCTGAAGTTATACAATTTTGATATTGAGTCTTACATCATGATCAAGATATTGATTGGCCAGATTTCAACTGTCATTTAAATTCCAACTTCGAGCTTATACACCAAATCACGGAAGTGTACACGTGACACTTCCGCAACCAAGCTGGAAGAAAGTCGCCGCGATCGCACTCGTCGCGGACACATTTGCCGTTTCTGTAATGTTGAACATTTTGATTTAAGATATTTTAATGCAGTCAAAAATCTATCTTTATACATTTATCACCTAAAAAGATAGCTGATTTAAGGCCCAGGAAGCAAATTGCAATGGTTGATAGATTTTGTGACATTGTAAATAACAGTTGATATTGTAAATGTTTGACCCCCAAAATACATGAAGGAATTATGCAATATAACCTTGGTGGAATTGGCATATGCATACACCAAGAAAACCTTCTGTAAACATACTAAGTATTGAAATACCTTTTTTTACGCCTCTACGTACGTAGAATGTAGCTTTCCATTGGTACATGAGAACATATTGTACTATCTGGCGACATTCCCTTGGTATGTCAGTAATCTTGCGAGTTTTGTATCATATACTTTTCCTGGTAGTGTCCTTGAGATATAACTACCAGATATATTCACAGTAAACTATCATTTTTACGGACCACTTTCGGGATTCGATGCTGCCACCAGCCGCTTGTGAACTGAACTTGCCTTGTCCGTAAATAAACTTGATATTACGAAGGATCACACTACAATGATTTTTTGTCAATCAGTTACGTCTGTTCAACCATTAGTTGACATTAAAATATGTTTCCTTTTAAAAAATAAAAATGAAAATGGCGTCCATGTTTTTTTAAATCAAAACATGGCCTGACCTTATAGTACTATGGACACAGTATTATATTATCATCAAGGACTTAGTAACATCCATTTTGACTATTATTAAGCCCCAGATACAAATAATATGGTGCCTTTATTGGAATAACGTCCATTTCAACACAAAATTATGTTAACCCAATAATAAACTTATCTTTTCTGCAGGGGCTGGTTGAACTCGTCCGAGCACCGTGCCCTCCTCTCTGACGTGATGGAGGTCGTCGGTGCGAGCGTCCAGCTGCTCGTCCTCGCAGTCAACATGGCGGCTTACCACAGTCTCGAGTGAGTAGTCAAGGCGCGGCAAAAATGTATACATTAGAGCTTACACAAAGACATAATAAAAATGAAGCAAATGAAATACAATATATCCGACAATTCGTCACATGACGATATATTGTCGTGATCTGGTGAAGTCTTCAAAGTCATGGATGAAAACTTTGCTTTAAGACAGGGCAATATTATAGGATTAAACATAGAATTGTAAGACAAGTCACAATTTAAGTAGCAGAATTGTGGGACTGTTTGTTTGCATTAATATTTTAAAGGGTATGGACTTCTTACCTGTCCCAACTAGCAGTATGGTAGGCATGATAGCAGACTTGAGAACTACCTGAGCATTAACGTTCATGTACACCCAGAAATCTGTACTATGATATTTTACAGTAAGTTTTGTCTCATGTTCTGTCTTTATTTACCCAAAGTCTAAGTTTTACTGCTATTTCAGGGATGCCGGCGGTGTGAACAAGATGGCCGTCAATGAAACAGCCCGCGTGTGTAGTGACCTGGAGGAGTACGTCATTAAGGTGGACTCACTCGGGTAGGCGGGAAACATTGGTAGAGCACAATCTCAGGAGAAATGATAGATCAGGAATCTTGTAAATTGATCGGGATGAATTTTAAGGCTTTGTACCCCCTCCCCGTTAGTTTGGACATCCTGGTTGGTTGTGACACTAACCTGTCTATTTTCGGACAATGGTAATGGAAATTTATTAACTACGATGGTTTAGCAGAGAAAGAAGTCAAGTCCCTTCTTATGTTATTGTCTGTGTATTATATTCTTGGAATATAAGTTTGATTTTCTTCTCATTTTGAAACTGTATAATCATGATACAACATGTTTAAAGGGGATAAGAGTTTAATTGCGGTTTTTTATTACGTACACGCAAAACGCCGCCGTAACCTGATCATCGTCACATTGTGTCGTGTCTGTTATTATTGCAGCGACCAATTATATTCATTATAGCGACGTTCAGCTTTTTTTAGCAGAGGATGACAACAGACTAATGTCTGGGTAGAACCACCGACGGTGTTAGAAGGGTACCCGTTGTAGATCCCTGCATGCGTTTTGCACGTATGTGTTTTGTTCAAGGGCAAGTCACCCAGCAGTTGGTCGTCTATCAGAGATCACAGGCTGGCAGCTGTACGGGCTCTCTCATCTCATCAACAAGGTCATCAAGGTGGGCATGGAGGCAAGGTCAGTGTCACAATATATGCAGTGTCACAATGTCACAGTGTCACAATGTCACAGTGTCACAGCGTCAAAATGTCACAGTGTCACAATGTCACAGTGTCACAATGTCACAGTGTCACAATGTTACAGTTTCATAAATATACAGTGTCACAATATCACAGTGTCACAATATCACAGTGTCACAATGTTACAGTTTCATAAATATACAGTGTCACAATATCACAGTGTCACAATATCACAGTGTGACAATGTCACAGTGTCACAAATATAAAGTGTCACAATATATACAATGTCACAATATCACAGTGTCACAATGTCACAGTGTCAAAATGCCACAGTGTCATAACATATACAGTGTCACAATATCACAATGTCAAAATGACGATTGACAGTTTGATTGGCAATTTTATGGGGCGGATAACATGGACTTTTCCGGCGCCGTTTGATCTATCAAGTGTCGGTGTGCCGTAACCCCCCCCCCCCCCCCCCCCCCAAACAACAAAAAAAAAAACCACAAACAAACAAAAAAACATGTCATTTTGGTAGAACAGGAAGAAGTGAGGCGGGGATTTCTATGTCGGATAAAATCTATTAAGACGTTTCCATAGAAAATAGAAGCCTGCACAAGGTGCGCTCGTTTCGGCTTCTAATTTTCATAGACTCGTCTTAATAGACTATATCCTATACATAGTTGACTTGTCAAGATTATTTGGCTGACTCTGCTTTGCTCTAAAGCATTAGAGAATAGAAATAGTAAAACAATCAATTTGTAAAAAAGAGTTGTATGAATGCTTTTGTACTCTTGTTTAAGAATGTTTATGTCCTGTGGGATGTCTGGAAAGTATTCGCACTATTTGTCATACACATGCCTCTTGTTACAGAAATAGACAAGGGTTCAGTGTCATTCCAATGGTGAATAATTATTCTTTCGAAATTCATGTCACACTTCAGTTGAAATCATTATACATTGTATATATGTATGCATGTAAAACTAAATGTATCTAAACAAAACATCACACTAGTCACGAGTTTGAAGAAGAGAGAATTGATTGATGGGATATTAAGAAATAGGAAATACAGCATCTTACATGTCACTGTTCATTGTTGTTGTTTTTCGATTTGTATTAACTTTGCGTGAATGATGTGTTTCCCCCTTACACTTGAAACTATTTTGCAACCATTTCGATCTAAATCACAGCTTTGCCGGTTACGTGTGTAAACGATGCGGGTAACTTTCATTTTTCTCTGTATTATTACGTTTTATATTTCAAAACGTATACCGTTATATGTATGTAAACCTGGAGGGTTCAAAGGTTTGAGCTCTTCACTGCGAACAGGCAAATCTTTACAGTTAACATAAACTACTGTCATATGATTTGGCGTGTGTAAGAAAAACACTAAAATTGAGACTTCTTCATCGGCACTAAGTTTGAAGGCTCGTCGTTAGGTTCTCTTATTCTTGGCCTTAGCATATGCAAGCGCTAAAAAATAGGCCCTATTCTTTACTAAAAACATTCCTACATTTCAGAAGTCCCGACGATTCGTTTGATGACCACATGCAGCTGGTAGACAGTGTTTCTTCTCTGGCAGAGAAGCTACAGGGAAAATGGGGTCAGGAATCTAGGTCAGTGGGTCAAAGTATCTGCACTTTTATTTGTTGTGAATTTTATCCCGTTTCTTTTCTCTAATGGTAACTGCTTGCATATATGCTGTTATTAACTGTTTATTTTACTTTGACCTTTAAAGTGGGTCTGGATTTTATCATGTCTTATCACATCAATGCAAGCGTTTAACGCTGTGATCGGGTATGAATGAATAAATACTGTATAGAGTCCTAAATGCATGCACAATTGGATTGGGGCATAGTCAAACACAACAAAACATCTTACAGAGAAACAAATAAGCGACTTCCTCATAGTAAATCAATTTTTATTATTTTGTTGTTGTTGTTGGTGTTGTTGTTGTTGACAAGAGCAACAATTGAAACACGATAAATCATGAAATAAACTATTACATGCAGTCAGTGGATTAAATATGAACAGTATGTCCGTCAAGAGTGGTGTGCTGTTATAAGTTATGGAAGATCAAAAGACTCTCGATAAGTATAATTTATTTAAAACTGCTGATCACATACATAAGTTTTTTACACATAAACTAAATAACTAAATTTGTCTACAAAACGCAAACTTGTCATTTTATTTACCCGTCACGTGTTTGTTTTGTGATCCTCCCACCTGCCACAGGGCACCTAGCAACAAGCCACAAACTCCGCCTCCACCGGCACCAGTCCAGGAGGACAAAAAATCAAGGTATGTTTTGTTTCGTGTGTAGATACATCGCTCTTACATTTATTAGATTCGGTAAGCTATGAATGGTGGATAAAGATCCCTGTCTGGGTGGAACCAACGGTGCCCCGCAGGTAAGTAGGAGACTGTACAAGGACAGGACTCGCGGCGAGTGTAAAGGCTCAGTCACTGCATGTTACAGTACACAAATAAAACAACTGGTATCGGCTCAGCTGTGGTAAATATATGACTCGGTATATGGTAAAACAGATGCAGTCGACACAGCTGTAACAAATCATATTATATGATTCATTGCGCAGAGACGCAGAGAAAAAAAATGCAAGCAACGGACGCATTTGTAACGAAACATATAATATTCAGCGAATTGGTTAAACAATTGCAAGAGACCCACATGTTAACAAAAATATTATATAATTCAATACACTGGATAAGCAAATCTAAAGTATCCATTTGTAGCAAAACATATTACAAGATTCATTTAGTAACACTGTTAAAATAACTATCACAGACACATTTGCATTGTTTATCGGTAAATGAACAAGTAAAGTTATAGCGTTATAAAATGATAAACAATCATGTCTACGTACAAAACCTTCAATAAAAGCATATGTCAGTGATGCGCTATGTTAAATTGATGACACATTTATTTGAATGGGTAAATAATACAGACACATGGCCCAACGTGGAAGATGACTTGGAATATGGTAAGTTCCGTTTTAGTCCTTCTTGATTTGATTTTACTAAAACAATAACAATGTGTATATACAAATAAAAACACTTAACTAATAACTTATTTTAAACTAATATTGTTGTTTATCGGTACAAAAGACAATTTAGCGTGTCTAAATTTATTTCAGTCTTTTTGTCTTTATCTAATAAAACAGAAATAGATTATTTATTTAATTACAATCATGTCAGATTATAGTCATGATTTAATTTGTTTTATTTTCAATATTTTTGTCAAGCAAAAAGAATAAAAAGGGAGACCAGACTGTTGAAAGGTAAATGTCCCCAAAGATCACAGAGTAGTCAATCAAGAGACTATATAGTCTTGTGAATTATGCAAATATAATATGTTTTCCTTGTTGCTTTTATACTATTTATATTTAGAATACTGTGCATATATTTAAAAGTGCTATAGATCACGTTTATGTAATCCATTTAGAGAAGCTGGTGATATATGTATATGGGTACAGTAGTTTCACGACTGGTCTGTCCAGTGTTAGGATTATATGAATGGCTGTGATATCATGTCGGGTGGGAAGGCACTATTATATCTGCTTTATGTCTACACCGCCTCTGGATTACATCAAAGTCTAAGAAAACATACACGCATTTATACAATGATTTTAGCCAATGCTTATATAATGTCACCTTAGCCTGCACTTCGACAAAAAAGCATTACATGCACGTGGATTGTGATTTCACATTCGATTGTGTAGTATTTTATTTACCTCGTACCACATGGACTAGAAAATGATAACAACCAGAGAGGAAAATATCATAGGGCAAAGGCCGATAATCGCCGGTCTATTGTATATTTACATCATATGCTGTATTTTAACTAATGACCCTGATTGATGGATTGAATGTTTAAAAAAATATTTCGCTAAAGGTTTACTACTTTAGTTCACTTACAGTCTTTTCAGTAATAATGCATCTAACTTTTTTTACACATGTTCCTAAACAAAATTTAATGTCAGACCACAACTCTGAAATTTGTTGATATTGATACTTTAAAGACACTGTTTGTATGGTGTTATATATTTAATTATTACATAATTATATAATAAACAAATTACAATACTGTTTTCTATACATTATTATTTATAATAGGAAAATGTAATAATTTGACTGCATGTATCTTATAATAATGATTTCAGCAAAGAGACAAAGAAGGACAGTCCGCCACCACCGAAAGACGACACAAAACAGCAGTAAGTGAACATGACATACACTCCGATAGTTGTCTGCCCATACACTCAGATAGTTGTCTGCCCAAATACTCCGATAGTTGTCTGCCCAAACACTCCGATAGTTGTCTGCCCATACACTCAGATAGTTGTCTGCCCAAATACTCCGATAGTTGTCTGCCCATACACTCAGATAGTTGTCTGCCCAAATACTCCGATAGTTGTCTGCCCAAATACTCAGATAGTTGTCTGCCCAAATACTCCGATAGTTGTCTGCCCAAATACTCCGATAGTTGTCTGCCCAAATACTCCGATAGTTGTCTGCCCAAATACTCAGATAGTTGTCTGCCCAAATACTCAGATAGTTGTCTGCCCAAATACTCCGATAGTTGTCTGCCCAAATACTCCAATAGTTGTATGCCCATATACTCCGATAGTTGTCTGCCAATATACTCCGAACGTTGTCTGCTCAAACACTCCAATAGTTGTCTTCTATTTACTCCAATAGTTGTCCGCATTAAACATCACTAGGGGTCTACACATTTACTCCAATAGTCGTCGGCCTTTATACTCCAATAGTTGTTTGTCCATCTACTCCAGTAGTTGTTTGTCCATATACTCCAGTAGTTGTTTGTCCATCTACTCCAGTAGTTGTTTGTTCATCTACTCCAGAAGTTGTTTGTCCATCTACTGCAGTAGTTGTTTGTCCATCTACTGCAGTAGTTGTTTGTACATCTACTGCAGTAGTTGTTTGGCCATCTACTGCAATTGTTGTTTGTCCATATACTCCAGTAGTTGTTTTTCCATCTACTCGAGTAGTTGTTTGTCCATATTACGCAGTAGTTGTTTGTACATCTACTGCAGTAGTTGTTTGTCCATATTCTCTAGGAGTTGTTTGTCCATATACTCCAGTAGTTGTTTGTCCATCTACTGCAATAGTTGTTTGTCCATCTACTACAGTAGTTGTTTGTCCATATATTCCAGTAGTTGTTTGTCTATCTACTGCAGTAGTTGTTTGTCCATATACTCCGGTAGTTGTTTGTCCATATACTGCAGTAGTTGTTTGTCCATATTACCTAGTAGTTGTTTGTCCATCTACTGCAGTAGTTGTTTGTCCATATTTCCCAGTAGTTGTGTGTCCATCTACTGCAGTAGTTGTTTGTCCATCTACTGCAGTAGTTGTTTGTACATCTACTGCAGTAGTTGTTTGGCCATCTACTGCAATTGTTGTTTGTCCATATACTCCAGTAGTTGTTTGTCCATCTACTGCAATAGTTGTTTGTCCATCTACTACAGTAGTTGTTTGTCCATATATTCCAGTAGTTGTTTGTCCATCTACTGCAGTAGTTGTTTGTCCATATACTCCGGTAGTTGTTTGTCCATATACTGCAGTAGTTGTTTGTCCATATTACCTAGAAGTTGTTTGTCCATCTACTGCAGTAGTTGTTTGTCCATATTTCCCAGTAGTTGTGTGTCCATCTACTGCAGTAGTTGTTTGTCCATCTACTGCAGTAGTTGTTTGTACATCTACTGCAGTAGTTGTTTGGCCATCTACTGCAATTGTTGTTTGTCCATATACTCCAGTAGTTGTTTGTCCATCTACTGCAGTAGTTGTTTGTCCATATACTCCATTAGTTGTTTTTCCATCTACTCGAGTAGTTGTTTGTCCATATTCCGCAGTAGTTGTTTGTACATCTACTGCAGTAGTTGTTTGTCCATATTATCTAGGAGTTGTTTGTCCATATACTCCAGTAGTTGTTTGTCCATCTACTGCAATAGTTGTTTGTCCATCTACTACAGTAGTTGTTTGTCCATATATTCCAGTAGTTGTTTGTCCAGCTACTGCAGTAGTTGTTTGTCCATATACTCCGGTAGTTGTTTGTCCATATACTGCAGTAGTTGTTTGTCCATATTACCTAGTAGTTGTTTGTCCATCTACTGCAGTAGTTGTTTGTCCATATTTCCCAGTAGTTGTGTGTCCATCTACTGCAGTAGTTGTTAGTCCATGTACTCCAGTAGTTGTTTGTCCATATACTGCAGCAGTTGTTTGTCCATATACTCCAGTAGTTGTTTGTTCATATTCCCCAGTAGATGTTTGTCCACATACTCCAGTAGTTGTTTGTCCATCTACTGCAGTAGACGTTTGTCCATATACTCCAGTAGTTTTTTGTCCATATACTCCAGTAGTTGTTTGTCCATCTACTGCAGTAGACGTTTGTCCATATACTCCAGTAGTTTTTTGTCCATATACTCCAGTAGTTGTCCGTCAGTTAACATTAATAGTGGTCTGCCAATATAATCATAGAACTCCTTTTATTTTCCTTTTTACAATGGACAAAATAGATCGAGATTCTTTTACTAAATGGTTTTATTTATAATTGCGCATGTGCAACAAACCATGCATTCTGGCTTGACTCCTCCCTTTGTGACGACAAGTTTAAACACGTCAAGACGATTGACAGTTTGATAAACAGTTTTATAGGGCGGTTTACATGTCATTTTGGTGGAGAAGATAAAAGTGAGGCGCGGACTTTTACGTCGGATAGAATTTATTAAGACGTTTCTATTTTATATTATATTCTCTTATCCTATACATGGTATACTTACTTCATATACCTCACTTTAAAAGAAGAGTAGATTTTGGAACGTGTGCATTGTACAGATATTTTTACCTTTAAGGCATAACCGGTGTCTATGTTCAGTTTAATGCAGCGTTAAATCAACACTTTGTCATTAAATACAATAAAAATAAGAAAAGTTGAAAAGGACATGTTTCTTGAGTAATGAATAGTTGTGAGCATCTAGCATATATTGTACGCTGTCTGAACATGCACAAGTAGCGTTTTACCTGTTAACTTTCGAAGAAAGGATGTTTAGCTATGTGGATCATTTTCTTTTACGACGGTACTGTTACTGGGGTTCACTTCATGTTCATACAGAGAGTACCTGCAGCAGCTTCAGATAGTGACAGAAATCTATCAACAGTACAGCGATGATGCCTGGGAGAAAAAGAGGTACCTTCCAATCTAAACTTGCCTCTACACTTCCCAGTTCGGACATGTATTGTTTAAGTTTTTAACTACAGTATTCATTTTCCTTTATTTAACGCACAATGTTTGATTCTATTTTTATTTTATTGTTTTGAAATTATGTGACTTGATTATGTCTCCAACTCAATGCATGAATTTTCTATAAATAATTATTAAACATTATTCTTGAGACTCTCCGTTAAAAGACTCGATTTGTTTTGCTTTTTGTTACATCGCAAAGACACACTTATGGTTAAATCGGCGACAGCCCAATTAATGATGAAAACCCCAGACATCTGTCTGGGTAGAACCACCGGCGCACCGCAGGTCAGCTGGAAGACCTTCCCACAAGAACGGTCTCGATCCAAATAAGACTCGAATGAGGTGAGGGACTAGGGAGCTACGAGTCGACTTTAACCGCAAGGTCACGCCCCCCCCCCACCCCCACCCCCACCGCACTAGATTTTATATATTTTTATTTTTGTAAAAGGATGTCTTTTTTTTCCACTCCATGTTTCACTTATATTTTTATTTTTTATAGCTTTACATTTAAGAGTAATGTTTGTACAACTTTATCCAAGATACTTTTGACTTTCTCAATATTGTCCATGTTTGTGCTCAGGCTTCCGGAGCTGCGTGGATCTTCAGGAGTGGTTCTCCGATACAGGGCACACACTTATGAAGTTTTGGGCAAACTCAAGGTGGACGCATGTCCAATGGCCCACCGGAAGTCACATCTAGACAGTCTTCATCTTTCGGACTTTCACTGTCTTCATTCGGATATATACTCAATAAGTAAGGTTATAGCGCTTCGTGTTAATGTCTAAGAAATAACACTTTTTTCAGTATAACAAATTGATCAGCGTTGCGTTTCTGATTTCCAACTATTGTAGATAGCCTGGTAATAATTTTGTCCTTGAAGCCGTGTTGTGACCGGTCACATTGACACAAGTCGTCTTACCCTTGAGGTTTATATTATTACATGTGGAAGATTCCTAAATAAATTATGCTAATATGATAAATCGTGCTGAATTGCGGATATTCAGTTCTCATTTTACCATCGCATATTTAAATAAATATCAGTAGTGAACAATCAAAACAGACAAAGCAAACTTGTTAAACGAGTATTAGAATTCTATGTGCTGGCTTTATTTTGTTCTAAATGCAGAGTTGGCAAAATTACACTTATCATGTGTAGATGCAGTCGTTTATCTATTGTTATGCAGGGTCAACGTAAAAATCCATGCTGCACTTTTATTCATTAAAACTGAAAAGGAAAAGCAATCTATAACAAATGACTGATACCTATCTGTCGCAGCTCCCGATGGTCTATCTTGTAACGAGGAGGTGACGATAGAGTTCCCTCTGATGCCATGGACGGTGGGGGAGGGGCAAACTGTGGGGCTCAAGGTGAAGGTCGATGGTCAATGGACGGACGCGGACAACGCCGAAATAGTGAGTAGACAGTGTAGGACAGTGTAGGACACACGATGATTTGATGTGTCTACTCTGTAGTTAATTTTATAATATAAAATACTTCAATAATAGTTAATAACTAAACTCCATGTGCATATAAAGCTGAACTTTTTGTGTGTGTTTTTTTAACGAATTAGGGAATAAAGGAGGTTAGAACACAGCTGAACACAAGCCGTATTTCCTTTAAATATGCGTAAAGCGAACTAAAGTAAGTGCTTTGAAAACTTCAGCACAATAACATGTTTGTTTACTGTTAATTGAAGATAACCAGTGGTGAAACTCCTCACGTGATGTTCAATACGAACCGATGTGAAGCATTCACGGCATTGTCTTACAATAAGCCTGATACTTTGACGGTGGGACCTGCCGGCGCCAACTATGTCAGTGCCGCCAACGGCAAGGTGGAACTCGCGGTACCAGCCGACTGCTTCAGCCAGGAGACGTCGCTCGCAATCAAGGTTTGCTGATATAGAATTATATATTTACCAGGAATGCAAGCGCGCGCTGTCTACGCCCTACTGTCATTCATCAAGAAACAAATTTATTTTAATGTTTAGTTCATTGCAACGGTAAACATTGAATATATATGTGTGTGTATGTGTGTGTGTGTGTATGTGTGTGTGTGTGTGGTGTGGTGTGTGTGTGTGTGTGTGTGTGTGTGTGTGTGTAAGTGTGTGTAAGTGTGTTTTAGAAAGGACTGTGTTTTTGAAAGTAAGCATAAGAAACATAAGAACCACTTTAGACATCCGGCGGTAGCGACTAGCTAAAGATAATGGCGCGACAGACATGCACCCAGACACATCAAAGTCATCCTTTGATAAGGATGGGATTTGAATAGGATTCCTGATGACAGCCTAACTTGTTGGAATGAAAACAAACATCAGTTAGTCGCCAAATCTTTCATTATTCTTTAATGTGGTATCCGACAGCTTATTTGGTTATTAGGAAGCAAAAAGAATGCCCCAAACCGTCATTTACGCATTTATTTAAGTTTGAACCACTTATATATATAGTTTCATCAAATGTGGTTGTGTGCATATATTTCTCGTGTACATTTGGAATCAAAGTATGTAATTTTATCAGTAGTTGTGTTCTTTTTACAATGAAACATTTTTATACTTGAATGGGACCTAGGAGGGTACATGATTCCCCCTGTAACTGTGAATAGGTCAAATTTAGGGTCTGGATCCGACCCTGAGCAGCTTATGTTAAACACTCTGATTGTTGTAGTGTGTTTCTCAAAGTTGAAGGCCTTTTTCAACGGTTTCATGAAGATGCAGGTCAATCTATCTTTACAGTTAACAACCGGTTGAAAAATATGATATTGGTCATAGACTAAGAAAATCATAATACTCACCGACTGTCGTGAGTGTTAGATCTCTTGGATTATCTGATTTCTGTTACTATTTCTCTCTTGGCAGACTCACGAATTCAATAAGCGTAACTACGATGACATGTTTGTGGGTGTGGTTTCTGCTTCGGTTGCCTTGGAAGTGACGCCAGATGACGGAAGTGACGTCACGATGAACAAGTCTATTAGCATCCAGTTGCCCATCCCAGACGACCAGGAGGACAAAGACACCGAGCTGGT
The DNA here is from genome assembly GCA_007844125.1 of Sinonovacula constricta. Taxonomy (NCBI): domain Eukaryota; kingdom Metazoa; phylum Mollusca; class Bivalvia; order Cardiida; family Solecurtidae; genus Sinonovacula; species Sinonovacula constricta. Next base: position 40,432,745 of record CM017555.1, read on the forward strand.
GGTTGTCAGGAGTAACAGCTCCACTGTACAGGTGGGTGTGCTACAGTGGTCGGTAATGGTGCTACAAGACCCTGGTTGTATTATGTACATATATTTTAGACAATATGTACCTGCACAAGTCATTATTTCTAGGAAGCTATGCCGACTGGCAAGCCGTATGTACACAGTTCGATGTTGTTACTGGTTAATGAAACTTCAAATGGATCAAAAAATGTTTGAACACTTTATCATCGCGCTTTTGATTCTCATAACACAATTGCAACAGAATTTTGACAATATGTAACTATTGTACAAAAAACTGTACACTGTACAGACACTGTTTTATTCATTGTCGATTCACTTTAAAGATATCGTAATATTCTTTCATTTAAATTTTCGGCAACTGAATAGATAGTGTCATTTAGCTATTTAATGTCCATTCCCTTTAAAGATACCATCTTGTCTCTAAAGCAATTTCCGTCTACTTCATAGATACTGTCTTTTCTTGATTGTAATGTTACTTAACTTTAAAAATATTAACTGTTAGCTATTTCAATGTTTATTCTCTGTATTGATAGTGTACATTCTTTATTGCACTCTCCCTTGAGAAGATACCGTATATTTCCCATTTCAATGACCTTTCCGCCTTGTTACAGGTTCTAGACAAAAAACAATTGGCTGTGAAGACTATAGACCGGGGTCTGTTTGCACTCGACATGAAAGGATTCTGGTGGTACGTTCGTACGCGGCTCTAATATTCTTATTGTGACTAGTTTCTGTTACTACGCATTGCATGCCACTTGATATAGGCTTGCTTATTCCTTGAATTCAGCTGCTTTTGCAATGTATGGCCTGCTACCATGGCTCAGTTTAGTGGAAACTTGTAAAAAAACATTGACCAATCGTGTTTATCGGGAAACACAGACGTCATAGAAATTATATGTATATTGTATGATACATCTTCATCTTAATACGATTAAAAATCTTCAGAAGCGAATCTTCATTTTTTCGTTTTCTTTGTAGAAAATAAAAAGCCTTTGTAAACTAATACATAATATAATAATGTAAAGAGCAAATAGATTGTATTGTAAAGCATTTACATATAAATTTTAAAGCTACGTTATAAGCAGATAGCGGCGAGTAAAAAGAGGCAAGCTGGCAAGTTCAATACACGTATATAAATTATGAATAAATACACAAAAAGTTGCAAAATACAACAACTTAAGCCGTATAATATCGTGCAGTGGTTGCTTTATACAGCGTGGCCGTGTTGAGGATCAAACGAATCTTCCTGAACATGCGCGAGTCCATCAAAAAAGAATACTACGTAGGCTACAAGAAGAAACATCCATGTAACATAGTGACATACATCGATGACGTCACACGTGGTGACGAGACACAGACGTTCTTCATGGAGCTGATTGAGAAATGCCAGGTGGAATCGTCCGTAGAAGCCAGACGTCAGGAAGGCAAGTTTGAGGTAGGTACTGGGGACTGTGATGTTCAGCACACACATGTACCATGTCATTTCTGCTTGCAAATGACAATGCCAGACGTAATACCATGCTCTGTGCATAACATTTGAACCCGATGTTATGCCCAAACGCTGGAAGAAGGGCAAAGTGTTACCTTCTGCCCTTTCACAAGATTTGTTCATTTTCACATTATTGAATACACAAGAAAACAAACCTGGACGAAGAATACACTATAACTCTTTCGTTTTTTTTTTTTCATGAAAACACCATTAAACATAAATTACCATTTTATTATCATACTAAGTAGGCATTTCAAACTTGAATAGAAGCATTCTTAAGTGATGTTTTGCTTACAGTTTTATAATCTTGCTGTACGTCACACTTGTAGTCTTGTTCAGAAAGTTAGTTTATTTTGTACAACGTTTATGCACAAAATTACATTTATATACTAGGTAAGAAAGAGCCGGTCCAAGGACGTGTTGGTACATCGGGGTGACGAGGTCATGATGGCGGTGGATGGCCAGATACGTTGCACCGAGGCACTCACAGAAAACGAGAAGACACTCTGCTTCCTCAGGGGTGGCAATAACGTTGTTATCATGGCAACGGAGATCAAACGTGATCCAGAGAAAATGCCAGACGCGATGATCTGCTACAAGCAGATGCCAGGGGACACGGTGCTACATTCTATGGCCATCATGACAAGGGACCTTTCGGAGCTGCCCACAGGTAACCTTGCCGTTTAGTTCACAATTATTCTTAATTAAGTTAAGCTGATGGCTGATGACATCCATACATGTCTGGACATTAAGATTATAAATGACAAAGGCCAATTTGGCATCAAAGATCGAGTTTCAAGTTGATAACAAAAAAATCGCAATTAATTATCTCTCATCTGGGTAATGTCAACTGCAATATGCTTGATATTCAACCAAAATATTTTTTACGTATGAACACAAACATAAAGCCGTACTTACTCACGTAAAAAACCCTGATCCTTTCAAAACCGATATAATATCGACGACTAACCGAAGCAAAAGCGCCGAGGGAAACCAAGTAAAAGCTTAACATGTTGCAAGTATAGTTAACATTGTTCTTGTCGCAATGCATAATACAATTACAATGAAAATGTACATAAAACATGCATGCAACTCTTTTGCGCAGTTGGTAGAAAACTGGACTGTCCTTATAAGAGGTCATGTCTTCAAAAATTAAAAAAGTGAAGCATTTGTCCTTTCTTCAATTACATGTTGGTCGTTTTTCTGATTCATTTTTATTGGCAAGCATTTTATTGGCTAACTGCTCCTTAATTTATTTGACAAATAGTTAGCAAATAGTTAGCGTTATTTTAAAACCACGCCTTTTTTAATGTGGTACCGCGAAAGTAAAACATTGTGTGTGCCATGTAAGCATAATAGTGGCCTTTATATGCTTGTGATCATATTCTACAGAACAAGTGACAGCTCGGACAGGGATGAACATTGATGCAGATGCTAAACGCGACAAAATGAGGGAGGAATGTAAGTAGCACGATCTGTAGACACATTAATATTCGTCCGGTGACTTCGTTCTCAGAGGCATTCGGTGAATTAGTATTTACCTAGTACACATACTTAAGCAATGTGCTTGCCAGTAAACAAGAAACGTAACAGATATAATGACTTTTCCTCGGAAAAGCCACTATATCGGTATTGAATAATTATTTAATAATAAACTCAAGCTATTGAAGGTGTATCAAATGTTGACTTATAGCCGATCATCTCCAAAGAAAAAGCTAAATCCCCGTTGTTGTGTTGTCACCTTAATAACGTGACACGTTGCTTCAGTGGTAGCTTGATTTCCACACCACAGTATTCTCGTTGTTAACACAAGAATCGTGCGACACCGATCTTTATATACTAGAAAAGCTGCTTGTCTCGGATTCCTTCCGAGACAAAATACTTATCGAAATCCCCGGAAAGCTATTTAAAGGGTGGCCAACATCTACTAAATGAGAAAAAGGGAGAAAAACAAGAGAAAAGTCATACACTTTATGTAAAGAACAGAGTAATCCAAACCGCAACTGACTAATCGACAACCCGGCTCGAAAAATAGGTTCATAGATTCGACCAGTCTGAAAACACAATACACTTGGCACATGGATCATTGTTCACATTCGACAACTACGACTCTAATGAAATAACACGTTTTAACCGTCGTTTCATAGCATTCGGTGTTGATGCGTAAGAATTTTTTTTAACATCTACCAAATTCTGAACAAACAGAGCAACGAACAAATACTGTTTCTGTTTAGTCAGCGGATCGAAATAATAGTGCATAGGCAAGTCCATCAAGGTAAAAAACAAGTAAATATATATTGTTGAGTTTCTTTCTTATCTTCAACTGTGTCGTGTTGATACTAACATAAAATTACAACGCTGAGTCGGAAGAACTGCTCCTTTTCGACGGCTCTAAAACTGATCGGTCACGTCGGTCAAGTCTGTTTACAAGAATGGACGTAACCAGTCAGTTATTTGGTGTTAACCACATAGTCACTTGTTGGCCTCCCTGACACAAAAGAACACATGTGTTTTCTTGTTATACTGATTGGAAGTTCTTGAGGTTACGCCCAAACAGAAAACTGCTAAAATAATAATAGTAGGTGAGAAGAGATTTTTTACCAGTTTTGTATTTCAATACTTGTCGGAGAACGGGGAGGGATTAAACTGGTTCTGTATTTCGGCCATGGAATTGTAGTGTGGGAATTATTTATTCAGTTTATTGTTTGGACCGAAGAGATTCTGCCTCAGTAGTTGCTGAGTGTCTCTAATGAAAGACTATGATATGTGTGTAGTTTAACATTGTTCATCTCTCCTTCCTATCTAGCGGCGGAACAGCTGCTGAAGATGGAGAGCTTAATGGCCCTTGCCCGGGAACTCACGGCCGAGGAGGGGGCATCTCTAGGTCACGTGCTCGGGATCAAGGACGACCGTCTGAAGGCCATCAAGGAGGCTAACGACAAGGACATTGTGTCGGCCAACTTTGGCACACTGTGTGAGTGGAGGGGCAGGTAAGTGTGTCATTGAACCATATTTTATTATTTGCTCGGAGTTGTCACCTTAAGCGTGACAGAATAAAATCTCTACCTTAAAAGTAAGATTTGAAACAAAAACAGATGTCATTTAATGTATTCATCCCGAACAGAGATAAAAGTGAACCGGCTTTCTGATGTCACTCTGGCTCAGCCAACAATTTTCCATTTCATATCTATACTTTACATTTGTATAAATACGAAATTAACAAGTTGTAATTATTTTATAAACAAATCTGTCTTGTAACATAGGTTTTATTATTGAAAGTGTTTACCTGCAAGACGAAAACATCTATTCGAACTAACTATGGTTGTAACAGACACAGCCTAAACCTGAAGATGAAATTGTTTTCGAATCTGTACGACAATTAACTGACCAGTTACTCCCTATATACACATGCTGCCTATGTATCGTTTTGAATGTTGGGTTATACACGCACCCATTGCTGTGTCCTGCACTAGGTTCGCGCGTTCAGCCATGGCGGACTTCCTGGTGTCAAGCTTGAAGACTATCGGCAAAGTGAGCTATGCTGAGCTGATAATAGATGTCCGGAAAAACAACCGGGCTCTGGAGAAGGCAGACTTTGAGAGGACACGACCCATCCGCCGAACTAAAACGACAATATAACTCGCTTCTGTAGCCAGAAAACATTGCATTAATATATACAATATCTTTAAGGTAATTTAGTGCCGTTATTTATTAATTAAGCCAATGTGTGGAAATATCACTTGTTAAAAAGCGAACCAATAAGTGTTTGCTACATTTTGACAAACGTTATTTATAGATGCTCATTTATAAAATGGAAGAATTGTCAATACTCTTTTAAGAGGTATTCTCGTTTTTTTGTTTTGTTTTTTTGAGAATAGGGGTCACGCAGTGAAAATCTGTCCTAGCCAAATCAGTACGAGAGTATATCAGTAAAGATTTATTTTAAACATAACTATTTATCTAGCTGTTGCCTGACTTTGTTATTTTGCTCAGTAGAAATTTAAGACATGTTTCAGTGGTGATACATCGCGTTGTGTTTTAAACAACGTAAGAAATAATCGTCTCTTGTTCAAGTGAGAGCTAAGAAAATTGTTTTGTTCAGATGTTTGTCCTCGCTTCGCACGTCCTCGAAATTCGTTTGTACACACCTGTTCTGTTTCAACAATTGTCTATAACACACTTAACATGTCTGCAGCACTATAAACCACAAAATTTGTAAACAAAATGCATTTTTCCAATCAGGACCAACAGAACTTTTATTAAATCACACCTGGTTAGCAATTGATGATTGAGAGAAACAAACTGAAATATTAATTTTTATCATCTATTTTGTTTGCATTTAAATAGTTTTCACTTAGCCAGTTTCAAAACATTATTTATTATATTATTTTATTAAATGTATATACAGACTCGATGCTTTACAAACATGTGTTTATGTATATTGTTATTTAATAGTTATATATTGTTTTAATATGTTTTTGTTAAGAATCTAGTGCTGTGATATGCCTTTCGTATACATGCAATGACTATTGTGTTAAGCACATTTAAATAAAAAATAATTTCATTAACACTTGTCATAATTCGGTCAAGCCAGTCTTGTATGTCTGTTTTGCATTATACCTTATACCGACACAGTTACGGTTATGCGAAGTGCTATAAGCGGAGGAAGATCCCGAACAATTGTCCGAGTAGATCCACCAACCTACCTCAGGTCAGCCTAGTCATCCCCACATTAGTTTCTATTCAGGACAGGCTGTTGGATAATTAACATACATTTAAAATAGAATTCCGTGAATAAATGACATTTCATTATGGTATTTTCTATAGTTTATTTTGGCCAGCCTTGAAACAACAATTACTGATTTTGCAGTTTATTTTGGCCAGCCTTGAAACGACAATTACTCGTTTTGCAGTTTATTTTGGCCACCCTTGGAACGACAATTACTAATTTTGCATAAGCAATAAATTCCAATTAAATCCATTCCGGCGTGTCGGGTCATTCGACTCAGAAAGTTGGCTTTTTGTTTTTATACGATAGTGTTAGGTCAACATTGACAGCCTTAGACATTGTGACAGGCTTCAATTATAGTAGAGCATATAGGGACAGTTTGCATTTAGTTTTGTCTTTCTGCAACTGATGTATTTCTTTGCAAAAAACAATACACAAAGCGTTGTTCTCTGGTTTCTGTTTTAATTTTAGCAGTTTTATATTAATGTTTTGTTTAACTTAATTAACAACGATTCGGCCTTGGTCTTCTACAAATATAACACAGATTTAAGCCTACATTTTCGTCAATTGTACAGTAACTACAATATTTAAACATGTCAAATACAGTAGTTAGGCGAAGTTATCGAAGGTACAGCGCTTGAATATCAGTATATACTTGACAAAAAAAGGCCAGGAGGCCAGAAAGTTATTAACGGATATTCCTGAAATATTGACACCCACGTTGTGTGGATTTCCCCTTTGCGGGCATAATAATAAGCTTTAAATCAGTATCGATTATCCTCGCAAATAAAGGAACGATATGAAAATGATTCACTGAAATTTTTTTTTTGAAATAAGTAACACCAAAAAAAGGGGAAACAATGCAGAAATATGTATGACATACTTATACAAACTCAGGCGTCACAAAAATGCCACTGCTTACTAGATTGACTATGATTAACAGCTAAACAATGCCACCATTGTTTAATTTATTAAAATGACATGTGGCACCTTATAAATATGCCAATAGCGACAAAACGTAACCAATAGACTAGAAACATTCACTCTTCTGAGATTTAACTACACTACTGAAATCAATGAGGTATGAAGTCCATACTTTGTAAACACTTTCTGTTCTGTTCACATTCATAATGGAAAGTTTTACTGGTATATACAAATGGCATAACGCGTAGTTCCTTACAGTCCATTCCGTGCTGAATTCAACTGTATAAGCTAAAGATGATGGCCACATAATGAAGCGAAAACGTGGCGTGACGTCACCATGTGACCAAGAGAGTCACAGTTCCGGGGGTTTCACGTTATAGTCCTCGTCTGTCTCTATACCGATGTCTTCCTGCAAAATAACACGAACAAGAACTAGCATCAAAGATGTTGAATACCCCAACATATTGTCCCAGTCTACAGACCGACCGACAAACCTTAGACGGTGACTTTAATATAACTCCCAATTACTTCATACTTGGGGGTATAGCAATGTGTCAGTTGATTTAGCTTAGAGTTACGTAACGTTATGATTTTTATCAAATGCAACTTAACACAAAGGATCTGTTAGTAACATAGTGAAACACAGTGAAAACTTACATTAAGAAATTCATTAAATGACAACGAGCTTTTAAATATTTGACTTGATGCCCAATTGCAACATATCGTGCCTTGCATATATACGTACACATCTAAGTAGGAGTTTTACAATTTTTTTTTTTACTTTCTATGATAACAATAGGCTAAACAAGTATATATATTTAAATTTTACTTGAGTAAGTTAACGATTGTCAAACGGTGTCAAATGTTAATGTCAGAAAATACAAAATCGTTCGGTGTATAAGTTCTTTCATGCATATTTATCGGTGTTTTCTTTAAATATAACCAATCAATAAATTTTGTTAATTTAAAGCTCAGTGAAGCCACATACCTCTTGTACAATGTCTCTGGTAACATCCGAACTCCAAGCGTGTAATCATGACTAATTGACAAGCAATGTGTGTCTTGAGCGTGACACACCTTCTCAGCTAATTAGGGACGATTCAAATGTGTTTCAACCTTCTTAGTTACTGTTACTACGCCCACCCCAATACAAATAATCTGCCATTTTTACATTAGCCAAATTGACGAAACAGTCTGTTATAAAGAGTTCCAAGTGTATTTAGAAATCCTCAGTAAGTAAGACTTTTCAGGAATGTGGTACTACAAAATCTGATTAGAAATTTGACAGAACACTTACATATAGAGCCTTCTTAGGTTTAGGGTACCCTTCTAGTATTGCACCCAGGATGTCGTTTGTCTGTCAACAACAAAACATTATTTAACGGATATTATCCATGAAACGGCTTACAAGTTTATGTTTAGATATATAATATAATAAATAACTACAACAAATGTTTTACTCTCATCACACTAATATCTTAAATAGAAAAGTATTTCCGATAGGATAAACTGACGTACATTTTCGATTTTAATATACGAACTGTACTCGTCACGGATTTCAAAATACATAATAAATATTCAAATAAAAACTGTTCATAAATCGACACACACGAAAGTTCATTACAAGAACTAACATAATCGTCGCTTAATTACAAAGATAACAAAACAGACACGAGACAGGTAAGGTTTTGTTGGCATATAATATATTATTATTATTATTATTATTATATTACCTTACCTGCTTATACACCTAATTTAAAAAAATGTAACGTGTGCTTCGGCTTTAGTTAAATACTAAACAATGCCTACTTACAGGTAAACTATGTCAGCTTGACAAAACAAGTTCAGCTCTAGATGATTATAAAACTCCAAATGATAACAATTGCTTGATAAAGTAAACCACAAAGGCATAATTATGGCCAATATGGTTAAAATAGTAACGACGATGGTTTGTATGCTGTTGACAATGATGGCATAATGATGATGTTGACTACTACTACTACAACAACTACTACAACCATTACTACTATAACTAATACTACTTCAACTACTACTGCTACTACTACTTATACTACTACTACTCATAAACAAGTTTATTAAAACTTACCATCCTCTTCCTTTTTCGCCAAGCTTTTACGAACTTTTCCCGGTCACTGTACACCTGTATAATTAAAACAGGTCAATGCCGTCAGCAAATGTGAACAGTCTGTTAGTTAGTTTTGTGTTATATCGCACCGACACATCGTCATATTGGCGACGTCCAGATAACTATTAGTGGAGGTAGACCCGAGACTTATGTCTGGGTAGATTCAACAGACCATCGTAAGCTAGAAAACAATCCTACATTAAATGAAAGTTTTCACCCCGATAAGGGTGCTGGTAAGTTGAAAGTCGGCGATTCCTACCGCTTGGCCCCGGCCGACTCCACAAGTGAAGAACGTGCGTCTCAATGAGCTTTCAATTAAACATGGCGACACATTTACTGGAGGTAAGTTTGCTACACTAGAGTGTGTCCATGGCATCTCTGTGTTTCCAAAGTAAAATGTAACCTTAGCGTAGGCATTTTGAAGGAAATGAAAAAATGCAGTTTCAATAAAAAATAGAATAAGTAATCAACATTCATTATATGTGTACTTGTATTTGCCATACTGGCTCGAAATAAATCATTTAAAAAACTAAGACTAACGTTGTTCCGATAAAACTTCCACAACAAGTCATTTTTAACAGAAAAGCGCTTTTATTGTTTTTGTCGTCGCTTTTGGGACTATGAAAATCAGTATTCGCAAAATAATTAATGTCATTGTGTACAAAAACATAAATGTTTAATTAAAAAAAAAGATAATTAAATTAATAATAATTAATATAAATATTAGTGTCAAGTAAATGTGTATTTGTTTTGAACAGAAGAACGCCAGTGTCCACTTACACACAAAAGTTAACTACGGTCATTTCAAGAATGAGTATATGAATGATTTTTATTCCCCGAGGGGAAAGTGGGCCGATCCCGGAGGTACTGCAATACCGGGCCAACCCGTGGCGAGAGCGGAGCAAGCCCCTGACATCTCACCTATGTCCAAAAATCAGTTTAATATCGAAGTCCCCCAATGGGGGACGTATCAGATATTAAGCTGATAAGAACAGATACTACACTTTGATCTTAGCCAAAAGGCCGAGAAGCGATACTGTACAAGGGCCACCCTACACACTATATAGGCAGCTTTAACTGACGAACCGATCGGTAGATACAACCAAAACGCTCCGCTTGATTTTTATATTATTTATTAAGTATAACCTCAATTTTAGTATTTCAAAAAAGGGCAATGAGAGACCTGCGAACACGTTATATTATAAAATGAAGTGTTTATAATTAAAAATAAGGAAAATCAATTTAATCGCTGCAAACGGTATTTTAACAGACCGTCGTTAGTTAAACGCGCGCTGCTATAAATAGATATTCCTGCGGCTTCTTTGTCACAGCTGAACGTTCAACATACGTTTGTCTCCCTTGAACGGGCGTTCGTATTTATTTCATATCACTGCATCATAGTTCTAAAAACGCCGTTTTTCGTTTTTAAAGTCAAAGTCAAAATTATATGAAACGACGTAAACAGACAAGCATACACGGAGAATGGCAACGCCCTCGCATAGAGTTATAGGTATAGGTTGGTGTCTATATAGTTTTATGGAATAAGAAACAGTAGGGAAGCGAGCGTAGCGACGAGGACACCTTAATTTATATACCAACGACAATTGTTGTTTTCTCGACTGCTAAGCCAATCATTATGTGGTCAGGTCAATATTGACTCCGGCCAACAATAATTGCGTCAGAATTACTGAGCTCTGTGTTGGTGTTTTTTTTTTGTTACATCGAACCCACACAAATATGATAATATTGGCGACGTCCATTGATGCTGCGTTTAATGACGCTGTGTTGATATAATAAACATGATGAGGTAGAAGAATGTTATGCTAGGCCTTTTAAAGAGTAGTCACGTGACAAAATGATACTTTTACCTATGGTACATTTATCTATAATGCTATTTTTAAAGCGTTCGTTAGTTATCGGCTTTTAATATTCATAAGTATCAGCTTTTAATATTCGTAAGTAGTAGTGTCTTAATTGTTTGGGTATTAGTCAATCGACAGGAGGGCAAATGTCTCTGCATGCAATTTTACAGAACGGTAAATGTCGAGTTTTGACATAAAATGCGAGGACATGCCTGAACATGATAAACAATAAGATGGCTAACGTCTTGGTATGCAAATCAATGGGATGTAAATGTCTGGGCATGCACGTCTATTGGATCTAAACATCGGGAAAGCAAATCAATGTAATGCTAAGTCCAGGAATGCAAATCAATGGATCTAAACGTCGGTTATCTTTGTCAACGAGAGGTAAAATGTCTGGGCATATATGATAGGATGTGCAAATCAATAGAACCGATCGTCGTTCTGCGTCATTTGGTATGCTACTGACGATGTGCAACACTTATGGGAATTATTGTAAGTGCCACTGGTATGTAGAAAGTAATATGTTAAAAGCTAGGGACCTGAGGAACAGGGCATGACTATAAAACAACATGAAATTACGTGACTGGTAAAAAGTTGGCCAATTCTTGCAGGAAGTGCTTAATATACTTTCTTCTGTCGTTTAAAAGGCGCATGCTACCGCAGGTATCAAGATCACTGTAACGTTTTTCTGTTGGCTTATTTGGCGAGGTTTTCTATATCCAATTTGGATATCTACAGATCACATACATCATGGCGATTCTTAAAAAAAACCCACAAAACAGACAAAACGGAAATGAAACCTTGTTACGGTCGAATGATTTTAAATCTAAAGTGAAAATGGCAATAAAAGGCAGTCGATGATAGAATCTTTTTAAAAAAGAGAATCTAAAAAAGAATAAAAGAGAAAACATTTTATATTGATGCAGTTACAACAAATATTCACGTTTTATGCTGATGCCAGTCCTATGTAGGTACAGACTAAACTGGTTCGGATGACGCCGAGCCTGCTGCTGTCAGTTAGTTGCCGCGGCATATGAAAAGGTTGTTAACTAATGACGACGAGAAATAGTATGTTGAACATGGCGTTGGAACGGTCCGTCGTGGACCTGTACAGAATTTTTACGGATTTTTGTACGGAATGACACAAAAGACCCTACTCGAGGGAAAATTGACTTATACGGCGTGCTATAAATTAGAACAGGCAACGCCGCTTGCTGTAAATGTGTTGTCCGACAGTTTGGATGTTAAATACATGTAATATTATCTAACCCCTCTTTGGTGGAATTTTGGCATGATTTCTTCAGTAACTCATACTTTCTATCTAAATGTTCCATTCTTTCCAATCCAAATCGATTAATAAGCCCATGGGGATTTCTGCCAAAAAATATATTTCGACGGATTTCCCTGACGATGATATTATGTAATCTTACAAGCTAGTGGTCACGTAGTTTTCTTAGTTTAAAAATAGTCAACTGTGCGGGGTGGCTGTAGGATACCTCCTTTAAAGAAATAGACGAGTTTAATCAGCAAACATGAATAAAGCACGTGTTTCGTCCGGGCATGGACGTTACCGTATAATTTCTTCCCTTGAAAGTAATACAGAAATGTCGGGCAGTCCACAGGAACCAATAAAACGTAGTAATTTGGGCGAAGGAGAAGATATTATTGAGTATGCAGTGAGACCTTCAGACTCAAAAGAAAGCAACTAAATCGATTTTTCACGGCTGTAATCGACACTATGTGACAGAACAAATTGATAAAAAGGAAATTTTTGCTTCCTTTAAACGTGCTGGCTGATATCTTATATTTGCGTGCGACTTGCCAAATAAATAATTATTTCCGTAGGGTAACCCCTGTCTATGTATAAATATTATATTCAGTGGACTGTGTTTTAAGATACAGATGCAAGTATAAAACTATGACCTGCTGTACCAGGTACCTTTGTAATAATCACATCGAGAATACCTATATGGACATTCGTGAATCCACCTATAAAAGTTTGATTTTAATGCGGGTACTTTTACCTTAAAGTGGTGTAACATGTACAAGGATTAGATTTGCATCACATTAATAGTTTGAACAAAAAATAGTTCGTAGCAGGTTTGCTTCTTTATTTATTATTAGTTTATTTTATTCCCCGAGGGGAAAGTGGGCCGATCCCGGAGGTACTGCAATACCGGGCCAACCCGTGGCGAGAGCGGAGCAAGCCCCTGACATCTCACCTATGTCCAAAAATCAGTTTAATATCGAAGTCCCCCAATGGGGGACGTATCAGATATTAAGCTGATAAGAACAGATACTACACTTTGATCTTAGCCAAAAGGCCGAGAAGCGATACTGTACAAGGGCCACCCTACACACTATATAGGCAGCTTTAACTGACGAACGGATCGGTAGATACACCCAAAACACTCCGCTTGATTTTTATATTTTAAAAATAGTCTAATAAGATTATCTATTATTTTCCACGTGTACATGGACACAACGACGTGTTAGTTTATAAAAACCATCCCACTATTATCTATGAGCAATAAAAGAAGGATCTGCACGTACATTTTATTTATTTACGTTTGTATCCTCGTTTTCGTGTATTGCTATAAATAGATCAAAAATAATCACGCCAGCACGGGATCTATACGAGACTTCGAGTTCACAACTACTTAGAGTTCGCAGGTGGGTAGGGTGTGGGGCTAACATCTCAGTCTGGTTCCCTGCGTTCTGACATGACAAAAACACTGATCTACATTAATAGAACTTTATTCCGGATAACTATATTGCTGAACATGTTGCACTAACGATATTAACCTTCCTCTACCAGACATAAATATCTCACGTACAACATCGGTCTGTAAATCAGATTTACAATTTATTTTACACAAGAGAAAGAGGGAAAGATCAGCATTTAATAAAAATTCGAGGGCGGATCTAGCGGGGTGGACCCCACCTGGTATTAAAAAAAACAACACCTTTTATGGAGGTATTTTTTACAACTACATGAGTCAAGTGCAACAAATAAGAACAGTAAGCATGTATTTACACCTAAAATGTATTTAAACACTTTAAAATTAAACTATTTGTGGCCAAATTACCTATTGCTTCAAGAAAGAAGGGTTGTGTGGTTAGACAAGAGCTGACAGCAGACAGCATGCTTCACCCCATAGATCTGAATATGTAAGGATAAAATGTTTATGTTTATTGGGTTTATCATCCCACCAACAGTATTTCAGTTATCTGGAGGCAAATATAGTGCTGCCTTCACTGTGTATAGCATGCCATGAACAGCATAATACCAAACCCAGTCACATTATCCTGACACCGGGCCAACCAGTCGCCGAACTGCCCTTATATTTGCTTGAACCTTAGCAAGAGAGCTATACCACTACCATTTTTAACAACTTTGTTATGTTACAGCCTAGAATCAAACCAGGGACCTCTCGTACTGATTGTGCTACCATGTCTGGTGCAAGGATGAAAGTTATAACTCTCTTAATATGCACTTTATATAACCACATTATATTTTTATTTAAATAAAATTTTAATCAATTATGCCACATAATTACCTCATTACTCTCAAGACAAGCAAAATTAAGCTGGGGATGTAATATAAGTATTGTGGTCAGGAGCTTCTAAATATTTATATAAAACAAAATGAAAATCCAGAAATAAATGTAAATCAGGCTCAAGCCTAAATACAACAAGAGATGGCAATGATGCATAGAGTAAGATATTATTATAGACAATAGTCTACAGTAAAAAAAAGTGAACCTGACCTTCTACCCCCACTAACCCCAAAACCATTAAAGATCATCTTGTCATTGCATCATTTTAACATGGACCTTTGCTCTTCTGACCTTAAAATTACAAAGTGGATAATCACTTGTTGCATCAGTGTCCCTTCCAAGTTGAAGGCTAAGGATTGTGCGCCCATGAATTTACTAGATCGGAAATAAAAATCTTGTTCACTATGACCTTGATCATGGTAACAATGGCATCAAACGCAATAAGGGTCATCCAACACAACTGGCAGATTTCAAATACATTTCTTCTTTCCTCCAGGGTTATGATATCCACTGGATCATAAGTAAAATGAAAAATATAATTAAGTAAATGTCGACCCAAGCTTGCATTACATGAGAAGTTCCAAGTGGAAACATATCTAACTATTTGTCTTATAAAAAGTGCACAAATAATCACCTACAAAGTATCAAACACTATGTCAGGTTATAGCTAGATGCTGGGATAATAAAATGACAGCATAGATGTATATTTAATAAGAATACAAACACAGGGGTGTATTTAATAAGAATACAAACACAGTGGTGTATTTAATAAGAATACAAACACAGGGGTGTATTTAATAAGAATACAAACACAGGGGTGTATTTAATAATAACACAAACACAGGGGTGTATTTAATAATAATACAAACACAGGGGTGTATTTAATAATAATACAAACACAGGGGTGTATTTAATAACAATACAAACACAGGGGTGTATTTAATAACAATACAAACACTTGGGTGTATTTAATAACAATACAAACACAGGGGTGTATTTAATAAGTATACAAACACAGGGGTGTATTTAATAACAATACAAACACAGGGGTGTATTTAATAACAATACAAACACAGGGGTGTATTTAATAACAATACAAACACAGGGATGTATTTAATAAGAATACAAACACAGGGGTGTATTCAATAACAATACAACCACAGGAGTGTATTTAATATCAATACAAACACAGGGGTGTATTTAATAACAATACAAACACATTGGTGTATTTAATAACAACACAAACACAGGGGTGTATTTAATAACAATACAAACACATGGGTGTATTTAATAACAAAACAAACACTGGAGTGTATTTAATAAAAATACAAACACAGGGGTGTATTTAATAACAACACAAACACATGGGTGTATTTAATAATACACAAACACAGGGGTGTATTTAATAACAATACAAACACAGGGGTGTATTTAATAATAATACAAACACAGGGGTGTATTTAATAACAATACAAACACAGGGGTGTATTTAATAATAATACAACACAGGGGTGTATTTAATAATAATACAAACACAGGGGTGTATTTAATAACAATACCAACACAGGGGTGTATTTAATAAGTATACAAACACAGGGGTGTATTTAATAACAATACAACCACAGGAGTGTATTTAATATCAATACAAACACAGGGGTGTATTTAATAACAATACAAACACATGGGTGTATTTAATAATAACACAAACACAGGGGTGTATTTAATAACAATACAAACACATGGGTGTATTTAATAACAAAACAAACACTGGAGTGTATTTAATAAAAATACAAACACAGGGGTGTATTTACTAACAATACAAACACAGGGGTGTATTTAATAATAACACAAACACAGGGGTGTATTTAATAACAATACAAACACAGGGGTGTATTTAATAATAATACAAACACAGGGGTGTATTTAATAACAATACAAACACAGGGGTGTATTTAATAATAACACAAACACAGGGGTGTATTCAATAACAACACAAACACAGGGGTGTATTTAATAACAACACAAACACAGGGGTGTATTTAATAAGAATACAAACACAGGGGTGTATTTAATAACAATACAAACACAGGGGTGTATTTAATAATAATACAAACACAGGGGTGTATTTAATAACAATACAAACACAGGGGTGTATTTAATAATAACACAAACACAGGGGTGTATTTAATAATAACACAAACACAGGGGTGTATTTAATAATAATACAAACACAGGGGTGTATTTAATAACAATACAAACACAGGGGTGTATTTAATAATAACACAAACACAGGGGTGTATTTAATAACAATACAAACACAGGGGTGTATTTAATAATAATACAAACACAGAGGTGTATTTAATAGGAATACAAACACAGGGGTGTATTTAATAACAATACAAACACAGGGGTGTATTTAATAACAATACAAACACATGGGTGTATTTAATAATAATACAAACACAGAGGTGTATTTAATAAGAATACAAACACAGGGGTGTATTTAATAATAATACAAACACAGGGGTGTATTTAATAATAACACAAACACAGGGGTGTATTTAATAATAATACAAACACAGTGGTGTATTTAATAATAACACAAACACAGGGGTGTATTTAATAATAACACAAACACAGCAGTGTATTTAATAATAATACAAACACAGGGGTGTATTTAATAACAATACAAACACAGGGGTGTATTTAATAATAACACAAACACAGGGGTGTATTCAATAACAACACAAACACAGGGGTGTATTTAATAACAACACAAACACAGGGGTGTATTTAATAACAATACAAACACAGGGGTGTATTTAATAACAATACAAACACAGGGGTGTATTTAATAATAATACAAACACAGGGGTGTATTTAATAACAATACAAACACAGGGGTGTATTTAATAATAACACAAACACAGGGGTGTATTTAATAACAATACAAACACAGGGGTGTATTTAATAATAACACAAACACAGGGGTGTATTTAATAATAACACAAACACAGGGGTGTATTTAATAACAATACAAACACAGGGGTGTATTTAATAATAACACAAACACAGGGGTATATTTAATAACAATACAAACACAGGGGTGTATTTAATAATAATACAAACACAGGGGTGTATTTAATAAGAATACAAACACAGGGGTGTATTTAATAAGAATACAAACACAGGGGTGTATTTAATAACAATACAAACACAGGGATGTATTTAATAATAATACAAACACAGGGGTGTATTTAATAACAATACAAACACAGGGGTGTATTTAATAATAATACAAACACAGGGGTGTATTTAATAAGAATACAAACACAGGGGTGTATTTAATAAGAATACAAACACAGGGGTGTATTTAATAACAATACAAACACAGGGGTGTATTTAATAATAACACAAACACAGGGGTGTATTTAATAACAATACAAACACAGCGGTGTATTTAATAAGAATACAAACACAGGGGTGTATTTAATAAGAATACAAACACAGGGGTGTATTTAATAATAATACAAACACAGGGGTGTATTTAATAATAATACAAACACAGAGGTGTATTTAATAACAATACAAACACATGGGTGTATTTAATAATAACACAAACACAGGGGTGTATTTAATAATAATACAAACACAGGGGTGTATTTAATAATAATACAAACACAGTGGTGTATTTAATAACAATACAAACACAGGGGTGTATTTAATAAGTATACAAACACAGTGGTGTATTTAATAACAATACAAACACAGGGGTGTATTTAATAATAACACAAACACAGTGGTGTATTTAATAACAACACAAACACAGTGGTGTATTTAATAACAATACAAACACAGGGGTGTATTTAATAACAATACAAACACAGGGGTGTATTTAATAATAACACAAACACAGTGGTGTATTTAATAACAATACAAACACATGGGTGTATTTAATAATAACACAAACACAGTGGTGTATTTAATAACAATACAAACACAGGGGTGTATTTAATAATAATACAAACACAGTGGTGTATTTAATAACAATACAAACACAGGAGTGTATTTAATAACAATACAAACACAGGAGTGTATTTAATAACAATACAAACACAGGGGTGTATTTAATAACAATACAAACACAGGAGTGTATTTAATAACAATACAAACACAGGAGTGTATTTAATAAGTATACAAACCTTATCTTTCTCTGCAGGTGAGATCATCTCACCTCCGTCTTTCAACTGCTTCAGCTTAGCCTTGTAACGATCACACTGAAAAGAAGTAACACCAAAACCTATCATTAGCATGGCAGGTGCAAACATGTTTATTCACATGTTCATTTTATAATCATAAATGGTGGTAACCATAGTCACGTGGTTACAGTGGCCGACTTGTAACTTGAAGCCGCACACCATGTGGTTCGAGTTGTGGTTTTAACGAGACCTTTAATGATGGATAATATTGGATGGTCTTCCAGCTGATCTGCAGTGCACCAGGTAAAGGTTCTACCTAGATATCTATCATCAGTATGGCCATAATTATGTTGGCACAATTTATAAAAACAAAGCAAACAATTCTAAAGATATTGTTGGATCATCCATTCATTGACGTTATCCAAAAAGATACAAAATTCACAACATGGTAGTATATACCAAATGACAAACCAGTACACAAAAAATGACAATTGAATTGTTGGAAAATGCTTTTACTTTACAACTGATTGAACACAAGGCATGCAAAAGCCATTACTGACTACAAAAATATATTTTCAATCAAGAATCATGTCTTTGTGTTTTTTATCAAAATGTCCTAACTTATGTATACCTGCACCAAGTTTTGTGTGATGCAATGGATGTAAGTTTATATAAAGGAGCAAATACCAGACATCAATGTTACTCCTATGGAATAATTTGCTCATGGCTGGCTTATCACATCAAGAATTAACCAGGATTAGGCAATAACAGTGCAGATTCAGATCAGCCAGCTTCCAATATTTTTCCACAATTTTTTAATGTACTTATAAGTCAACAAGCTTAGAATTTAGGACAAGTTATTGACTGTGGCAACAGTTTAATGGTTAGCCTGACTGTAGAAATCACAGCCTTCTGTATAAAGGTATACCTGTTTGGTAAGATCGGCAAGCTGAGATTTTGCTTCCTCTGAAGACAATGAACTGGAGAACGTCTTTAATTCTGTAACATAGTGGAATAATTGGAGAATATTTCAAACAGTTAAGTTTGACAATGAGAATGTCACAGACAGGCAACCACTTGCTATAAACAACTAATTAAAATACACTTACATTTTACAGCATAAAGTTACAAGGCAATTAGTCGATATAAATGTATATTAATTGTATTTCTTTTGTGAATATAAATTGCCTAGAAAGAACATGCAATATGTTCAATCAGATTAGTATAATAGAGATATAAAGGAAGACATTTTATGAATATATTTGTGGGACTATGTCACACGACACACATTCAGCTGGACACAAGAGTGGGTGTGGAGAGAGACACAACATAAAATGAAGCTAACTGCTCCCTTATCTGTGATTTGCCCAGATATAAAGACCTGTATAATTCTTTAATGCATTGTATACAGCAATGTTCCGTGTCATATGACCTACCAGCCTCCAGCCTGCGCACCTCTTCACTGGTACATTTTAGTTGGTCTGTCAGCCCAACAATCTCCTGGTCCATCCCTCGGATCTGGTCATCATCAACCTGAAATGTTAAGCTACCTGTAAATGTTTGATAAGCATATTTACCCAAAACATCAAAAAAATTTTTTTTTTAACTACACCCCATGGTCAATATGTTTGTGTTCATTTAAACATCTATCCAGAAATTTTTCAATTATAACAGAGGTTGTATTAATAGAGAATATTAGTGCTTTTTCTGACTAAACATTTTTTTCTTAAATCTTAACATTTTTTCCTTAAATATTGGTAAATTTCTTAAGTTTCTTTCATAAATTCATTTAATATAAAAAATTTAAGCAAATTTCCAAGTGTTAGTAACAAAAAAGAACTAAGATTCTTTGTGAATATAATCCCTTAACTGAGACAGTGTTCATTGAATTTGAATACTGAATGCACTGGAGACTCAAAGATCCAGAACTACACACCTGAGGGAACTGTGACTGGTGTATTGTATTCACCTCAGGTAACTGTATTGTATTTATGTTGGGAAACTGTGTCTGATGGATTGTATTTACCACTCTGACTGGTGTATTTACCTCTGTGATTGGTGTATTGTATGACTGGTGTATTGTATTTACCCCTGTGACTGGTGTATTGTATTTACCTCCGTGACTAGTATTGCATTTACCTCTGTGACTGGTGTATTGTATTTACCACCGTGACTGGTGTATTGTATTAACCTCTGTGACTGGTGTATTGTATTTACCACCGTGACTGGTGTATTGTATTTACCACCATGACTGGTGTATTGTATTTACCACCGTGACTGGTGTAATGTATTTACCACTGTGACTGGTGTATTGTATTAACCTCTGTGACTGGTGTATTGTATTTACCTATGTGACTGGTGTATTGTATGACTGGTGTATTGTATTTACCTCTGTGACTGGTGTATTGTATTTACCACCGTGACTGGTGTATTGTATTTACCACCGTGACTGGTGGATTGTATTTACCACCGTGACTGGTGTATTGTATTTACCACCATGACTGGTGTAATGTATTTACCACTGTGACTGGTGAATTGTATTTACCATTGTGACTGGTGTATTGTATTTATCTCTGTGACTGGTGTATTGTATTTACCTCTGTGACTGGTGTATTGTGCTCTGGGACTGGTGTATTGTATTTAGCTCTGTGACTGGTTTATTGTACTTACCTCTGGGATCTGTGACTGGTATATTGTATTTACCTCAGGGAACTGTGACTGGTATATTGTATTTAGCTCTGAGAACTGTGACTGGTATATTGTATTTACCTTGGGGAACTGTGACTGGTATATTGTATTTACCTCTGAGAACTGTGACTGGTATATTGCATTTACCTCTGAGAACTGTGACTGATATATTGTATTTACTTCAGGGAACTGTGACTGGTATATTGTATTTACCTCTGAGAACTGTGACTGGTATATTGTATTTACCTCGGGGAACTATGACTGGTATATTGTATTTACCTCTGAGAACTATGACTGGTATATTGCATTTACCTCTGAGAACTGTGACTGGTATATTGTATTTACCTCGGGGAACTATGACTGGCATATTGTATTTACCTCGGGGAATTATGACTGGTATATTGTATTTACCTCAGGGAACTGTGACTGGTCAGCCACATATACTTTCTGTTTGCCATAGGCTTTCTCCTTGATCTTCCCTGACTCTGCCAGACTCTCACAGGCTTTCACAATGGCCTTGTTGAAGAAAATAATTTGTTAACATTTTTTAAACAAATGAATGTATTTAATACACATAGGAAATTTAGTACTATACATTCAATGGCTTGAAAAGAATATTAGGCCTTTCTAACAGAAATTAAGACATTTGGAACATATGGCTGACTCTTTTATATTACATTTTGGAACAGACAAAATTTGTAAAAATGTACTTTTATTTAAACAGAAAGATCCCATCTTATGACTAGTACAAGAACTAGGTAAAAATGAAAAAAACTGACTCAACCCATTCAACATTACTTAGGATGTTTAACTGTTTATGTCAAAATATGGGACTGCACCAGAGCCCCATGAATGTGCTTACATAAAACCTTCTATTTGTTAAATTTTAGACAATAAACAAAATGTTCCGTGTTTAAGAATGTTATATCCTAAGTTCAGCCTTTTATATTAATTCTATTTTATTTTTTGCAAACACTCTTAAATGCCACAATGATGGTCTTTATAGTGACAAAAGTCTGGGTAGAACCAGCAGCGCACAGCAGTCCAGCTGGAAGACGTTCCCATAGTCCTTTACCCCGACGGGGACCCCAACCCACATGGTGAAAGGTCCCGGTTAATAGAGTTGCAAATCCACAAGTATACCTCCTATTAAAGTGCCCCTAGAGTCTACCTCTTGTTATGGTATCCCTATGTTAAACAATATAAACATACTCGACATTTTTTGACAACCATCTGTATATGATGAAACTTATACAACAAAAGCTAAACTACATCTACATGAATCTATTAGTGTTTTAGATTTCCCATGCAACAGTATGTTAGAGATATTTTTGTAAAGTTAAAGTACATTATCAAGTTTTGAAAATATCAAGATAACATTTTTATAAAGTGAATATAACAAGGCAAAAAATACAAAAGATAAACATAAAGCACAACTCACAGTTTTGCCAAACTCCTTATGCAAGTTGTTACAGATATCAATGGCACTGTATGGTCTATTCTGCATGTTTAGGTAGTCTAACACAGCATCCACAGCTGGAATGTTAATGTCAGCTTAGAGCAAATTAAAAGCCCCAGTCCCACTGGCAGATGATACATTCCAGTCTAGAGATACTGTGTCAAAAAGGTGAATAAGCTCTGAGGAACTAAAACATCTAGGAGGATCTGAGCTGAGAAAGGAACTTTTTTTTTATATATATATATTTGAAATACATTGCAGCAACCATTTATGATCATTATAGCATAGCAATGTCCAGCATTTTGGTGGAGGAAAACCCCAGAGACATGTCTGGGTAGATTCACCGGCGCACCGCAAGTCAGCTGGAAGACCTCCTCACATTGAGTCCTTCGCCCAAAACGGGACTCGAAGCCACACAGGCAGGGGCTAAGCCGTCAGAGGAGTTACAAATTGGCGACTCTACCACTACGCCACGGGTGCCCCAAAGAGTAAGAAACTAATTAAATCTTAATTTCTAGACACTGATTGTAGGCAACTGAAGGTTCCTAACCTGTAAATGGACCACAATTTGTATGTAACTCTGCCCTTTATTGATAGCTTCCCAGTTTCTATTCATACCTTGTACACTGTATGAATGAAGGTAATCATAAGTTGCACAACTTTTGTGAAAACAATTCACCAGTGCTTAATACTTGGACTTATTTGCTTAATCAGTTTATGTAAACATACTTTTAGGAAGTCTGTTTATAAAATCTGGGTCATCAAATTGATTTAAATCTTCACATGATTTTGGTGAATGGTTAATCTTTTTTTACAAACATGCTTTTTATTACTGTTTGTGGGTACTTAAGTTGATCTGACTGGGGACCATGATTTAAGTAGAATTCTAACTTGACCAATGAAATACTTTAAAACAGAATCATACTGGATATTATTTTCAGATATATGCACAGAAAAAAAAAAATGAATCCTAACTACCACTTTTCCTACAAATGTAAACAATGTTAATTTATCAAGAAAATTTATAACAAAATTTAATGATACAATAAAAAATGATATCAAATATCATTTGAAGAAATCATGAATTCGAGTGAAGTAAATGAAACAAAGTTAATAATATGGACACATTTCTATCCCTTTTTATAGTCAAGAAAATGTGCAAGAATGGTTACAGACTTTGGTTTTGTCACGTTGTGTGATATACCATAATCTAATGTATGGTGTTTCCTTTAGCTAAACCACACGTGCCTACGACCTTCCTGATTAGATTATTATTTATCTTGCACATGAATATTACACCCTGCAGTATTCTGCCATGTATCACAACTAAAAAAACTCAACAGAAAATGTCAAAATAACAATATGAAGATTAGAGGTCAAAGAATCAAAAAGGAGAACAATTCATGTGCTAAGGATTGAATTATTGATTGTACACAAAAAACTTTGTGGCTAAGTCAGTAGAGTGCCAGCTTCAGGTGCTCAAACAAGGGCCACAACCTACAAAGTCATGAAAAATAGTTGTGGTATAGCTCCCTTACTAACATTGAAGCAAATATAAGGATCTGACCAACACAAGTCATTAAAGATAGTTGCGGTTCAACATTTTCTAGCGCTCAAGCAAATATAAACGTAGTTCTACTCTTTGACAGTCCAGTGTCAGGATAATGTGACAGAGTGTTGTATCATGCCAAGTGTTCATGGCGTTGACACTGATGGCAGCATTATAATTCATTGAAACAAAGCATCTCTGGGTAGCTGAAAGAGTGGGACAATAAACCCAACGAACTAACCAACAACTCAAGTCATAAAAGAGGCCAGGTCTCACGAATTATTTTACATTGGATTGGTAGAATAAAGTAACAGATTATTCTGTTCTCTTTAAGAAGGTATGAAAGTGCTGATTGGTTCTGAAAGATCGTAGGTCCAAAGCACCTTGAACGGGACAAGGGAGCCTTATCTGGGATTCGAACCACAAACCTTCACAATACTAGCTGGTCGCTCAGCCAAGTGAGCTAAAGAGGCTCTATTAACGAACTAACAATGTTTCATTTTCCCTTGTAAATTAACTGTCTTAGGATAATTTAGGATTGTCGCCTTAGGCTTAGGTCGGTGTGCACGTACTTGCGAGATTTTGAAAATCAAAGCAAGCTCAAGATTCACAGTTTATTTATGTAAAAAATATTCCACGATCTCTTACCTGCTGCATCTTTAGATTTGCTCATGTTTGAAAATTATTTTGGCGTTTGTAAACAAACATCAGTTGAAATGTTGAAATATGGCGGGAAAACCAAGGGAGACAAATCGTTGTGGTGTTATTCGGACGTTCTCGGATTGTTACCTAGATTTATTTAGACAAGGTTTACCTCCATCAAGATATCATCATCATCATTATCAGCAGCAGCAGCTGAAGTCTCATGAACAACATCAACAGCATCATCATCTTCCTTCAGATCATCATCATCAAACTTCATTCAGATCATTTTTACTATATTTTATTTTCCACTCAAAGTCTGTGCTAAATTAGCTATAAGCTCGTTATGTTTACTTCTAATAATTATATACCATCTTGATGTTAATCTAATTATGTTTTATTATGTTAATAGCTGTAGTCTCCCATAGAGCTACTATATCATATATGAATCTCTTATTTTTTTAGGTCATCTGTTATATTAATGTTTATGTCTATTGCTTATGTATTTCTGTTATAAGTCGGAAAATAGCTTTTAGCTAATGTTCTCATGTTGTATATATACCCGACTCTAAATAAAGATTCTTGTATCTTGTATCTTGTCATGATTATCAGAATTATATTTCCTCCTCATCATCTTCATTCTTATTATCACCGTTTACAGGATTATCATCACACATGTTATCATCCTGATCAAATTTGTCATCACCATCCATAATCATCTTAAAATCTATCTTCCTACTTTTTACCACTCACGTTATCATAATTATCATTATCCTGATCATCATCATATCTCCCTATATCATCATCCTAATCATCATATCACCCTATATCATCATCCTGATCATCATCCTATCATCCTATATTATCCTGAACATCATATCACCCTATATCATCATCCTGATCATCATCCTATCATCCTATATCATCATTCTGATCATCATATCACCCTATATCATCATCCTGATCATCATCATGTCATCCTTTATCATCCTAAACATCATATCACCCTTTACCATTATCACGATCACCATCACATCACCCTGTATCATCATCATATCACCATATATCACCATCACATCACCCAATATCATCATCCTGATTATCATCCTATCACCCAATATCATCATCCTGATCATCATCCTATCACCCAATATCATCATCCTGATCATAATATCACCCAATATCATCATTATATCACCTAATATCATCATCATATCACCCTATATCATCATCATGATCACATCACATCACCCTATATTATCAATATATCACCCTATATCATCATCATGATCACCATCACATCACCTATATCATCATCCTGATCATCATATCACCCTATATCATCATCCTGATTATCATGCTATCACCCTATATCATCATCCTGATCATCATCCTATCACTCAATATCATCATCCTGATCATCATCCTATCACCCAATATCATCATCCAAGTTATCATCATCATACCATTCTATATCATCATCCAAGTTATCATCATCATATCACCCTATATCATCATCCTGATCATCATCCTATCACCCAATATCATCATCCTGATCATCATCCTATCACCCAATATCATCATCCTGATCATAATATCACCCTATATCATCATCCTGATCATCATCCTATTACCCAATATCATCATCCTGATCATCATCCTATCACCCAATATCATCATCCTGATCATAATATCACCCTATATCATCATCCTGATCATCATCCTATCACCCTATATCATCATCCTGATCATCATCATATCATCCTACATCATCATCCTGATCATCATCATATCATCCTGATCATCTCATCCTATCACCCTATATCATCATCCTGATCATCATATCACTCTATATCATCATCCTGATCATCCTATATCATCATCCTGATCATCCTATCACCCTATATCATCATCCTGATCATCATCCCATCACCCTATATCATCATCCTGATCATTATATCACCCAATATCATCATCCTGATCATCATATCACCCTATATCATCATGATCATCATCCTTTCATCCTATATCATCATCCTGATCATCATATCACCCTATATCATCATCCTGATCATCATATCATCCTATATCATCATCCTATCCCCCAATATCATCATCCTATCACCCGATATCATTATCCTGATCATCATATCACCCTATATCATCATGATCATCATATCACCCAATATCATCATCCTGATCATCATATCACCCTATATCATCATCCTGATCATCATATCACCCTATATCATCATCCTGACCATCATATCATCCTATATCATCATCATGATCATCATCATATCACCCTATATCATCATCATCATGATCATCCTATATCATCATTCTGATCATCATATCACCCTATATCATCATCCTGATCATTATATCACCCAATATCATCATCCTGATCATCATATCACCCTATATCATCATGATCATCATCCTTTCATCCTATATCATCCTGATCATCCTATCACCCTATATCATCACCCTGATCATTATATAACCCAATATCATCATCCTGATCATCATATCACCCTATATCATCATGATCATCCTATATCAGCATATCACCCTATATCATCATGATCATCATATCACCCAATATTATCATCCTGATCATCATCCCATCACCCTATATCATCATCCTGATCATTATATCACCCAATATCATCATCCTGATCATCATATCACCCTATATCATCATGATCATCATCCTTTCATCCTATATCATCATCCTGATCATCATATCACCCTATATCATCATCCTGATCATCATATCATCCTATATCATCATCCTATCCCCCAATATCATCATCCTGATCATCATCCTATCACCCGATATCATTATCCTGATCATCATATCACCCTATATCATCATGATCATCATATCACCCAATATCATCATCCTGATCATCATATCACCCTATATCATCATCCTGATCATCATATCACCCTATATCATCATCCTGACCATCATATCATCCTATATCATCATCATGATCATCATCATATCACCCTATATCATCATCATCATGATCATCCTATATCATCATTCTGATCATCATATCACCCTATATCATCATCCTGATCATTATATCACCCAATATCATCATCCTGATCATCATATCACCCTATATCATCATGATCATCATCCTTTCATCCTATATCATCCTGATCATCCTATCACCCTATATCATCACCCTGATCATTATATAACCCAATATCATCATCCTGATCATCATATCACCCTATATCATCATGATCATCCTATATCAGCATATCACCCTATATCATCATATCACCCTATATCATCATCCTGATCATCATACCACCCTATATCATCATGATCATCCTATCATCCTATATCATCATCCTGATCATCATATCACCCTATATCATCATCCTGATCATCATATCACCCTATATCATTATCTTGATCATCAATATATATCATCATCATCCTATCACCCAATATCATCATCTTGATCATCCTATCACCCTATATCATCATCCTATCACCCTATATCATCATCTTGATCATCATCCTATCACCCTATATCATCATCCTGATCATCATCATATCACCCTATATCATCATCCTGATCATCATATCACCCTATATTATCATCATCCTGATCATCATCATATCACCCAATATCATCATCCTGATCATCATCCTATCACCCTAAATCATCATCCTGATACTCATCCTATCACCCTAAATCCTCTCCTGATTATAATATCACCCAATATCATCATCCTGATCATCATATCATCCTATATCATCATACTGATCATCATATCACCCTATATCATCATCCTGACCATCATATCACCCTAATCCATCATTCTGATCATCATCCTATCACCCTATATCATTATCCTGATCATCATCCTATCACCCTATATCGTCATTCTATCACACTATATCATCATCCTATCACCCTATATCATCATCCTGATCATCATCCTATCACCCGTAATCAACACCCTGATCATCATCCTATCACCCTATATCATCATTCTGATCATCATCATATTACCCTATATCATCATCATATCACCCTATATCATTATCATATCACCCTACATCATCATCCTATCACCATATATCATCATCCTATCACCCTATATCATCATTCTGATCATCACCATATCACCCGTAATCATCTCCCTGATCATCATCATATATCCTATATCATCCTGATCATCATCATATCACCATATATCATAATTCTGATCATCATCATATCACCCTCCTGATAATCATATCACCCTATATCATTAGCCTGATCATCGTATCACTCAATATCATCATCCTGATCATCCTATCACCCTATATCACCCTCCTGATCATCATACCAACCTATATCATCATCCTGATCATCCTATAACCCTATATCACCCTCCTGATCATCATATCACCCTATATCACCCTCCTGATCACCATATCACCCTATATCACCCTCCTGATAATCACATCAACCTATATCACCCTCCTGATCATCATATCACCCTATATCACCCTCCTGATCATCATATCACTCAATATCATCATCCTGATCATCCTATCAACATATATCATCATCCTGATCATCATATCACCCTATATCATCATCCTGATCATCCTATCACCCTATATCGCCCTCCTGATCATCCTATCACCCTATATCATCATATCACCCTATATCATCATTCTGGTCATCCTATCACCCTATATCACCCTCCTGATCATCATATCACCATTTATCATCATCCTGATCATCCTATCACCCTATATCGCCCTCCTGATCATCCTATCACCCTATATCATCATATCACCCTATATCATCATTCTGGTCATCCTATCACCCTATATTATCATCCTGATCATCATATCACCCTATATCATCATCCTGATAATCATATCACCCTATATCATCATCCTGATCATCATATCACCCTAAATCATCATCATGATCATCATATCACCCTATATCATCATCCTGATCATCATCATATCACCCTATATCATCATTCTGGTCATCCTATCACCCTATATTATCATCCTGATCATCATCCTATCACCCTATATCATCATCCTGATCATCATCATCTTATCACCCTATATCATTATCCTGATCACCCTATATCATCATGATCATCCTTTTACCCTATATCATCATCATTTCACCCTATATCATCATCCTGATTGTCATTTTACCCTATATCATCATCCTGATCATCATCATATCACCCAATATCATCATCTTGATTAAGTATTTGCAGTCAGCTATACAAGTTTTTTGCAGAATTTGCCATTAATTTTTCAACATAATTTTTTTTTACAAAATGGGATTTTTGCTAGATTAAATTCATATGGTAAATGGTATGTATTCAAACAAGGACAGATATTATTGACTCTGTGTGAGAAAACAACATTTTTGGTGTTGTAATTCTTTTTTTTTAAAAGTGCTATTCCCAAAAATATCTCCCAAAATACAATTAGAGACTACCCAGTAAAAGATTTTTTTTATTTTTTTTTACCAAGTCAAATCCAAACGTGTATTCGCAAAAAAGTTGTGAAAAATACCAAAAGAATCAAGTAAAATGTAAAGAAATGCTCAATGGCATCTCTTAATGAAGGGCTATAGTCAACCTATTTCACTGACTGGAGAATATCATCTTTACCATTACCACCTGTAAGTTCAGTCAAAACAGCCATCAATGGGCACTGACATAACAGGCATCCATTGGACACTGACATAACAGGCATCCATTGGACACTGACATAACAGGCATCCATTGGACACTGACATAACAGGCATCCATTGGACACTGACATAACAGGCATCCCTTGGGCACTGACATAACAGCCATCCATTGGACACTGACATAACAGCCATCCATTGGACACTGACATAACTGCCATCCATTGGACACTGACATAACAGCCATCCATTGGGCACTGACATAACTGCCATCCATTGGACACTGACATAACAGCCATCCATTGGGCACTGACATAACAGCCATCCATTGGGCACTGACATAACAGCCATCCATTGGACACTGACATAACAGCCATCCATTGGACACTGACATAACTGCCATCCATTGGACACTGACATAACAGCCATCCATTGGACACTGACATAACAGCCATCCATTGGGCACTGACATAACAGCCATCCATAGGACACTGACATAACAGCCATCCATTGGACACTGACATAACAGCCATCCATTGGACACTGACAGAACAGGCATCCATTGGACACAGAAATAATAGCCATCCATTGGACACTGACATAACAGGCATCCATTGGACACTGA
Organism: Sinonovacula constricta; assembly: GCA_007844125.1. NCBI lineage: Eukaryota > Metazoa > Mollusca > Bivalvia > Cardiida > Solecurtidae > Sinonovacula > Sinonovacula constricta. The sequence continues at coordinate 40,464,337 of CM017555.1, forward strand.
AATAATAGCCATCCATTGGACTCTGATATAACAGGCATCCATTGGACACTGAAATAATAGCCATCCATTGGACACTGACATAACAGGCATCCATTGGGCACTGACTGACATAACAGCCATCAATGGGCACTGACATAACAGGCATCCATTGGACACTGACATAACAGGCATCCATTGGACACTGACATAACAGCCATCCATTGGACACTGAAATAATAGCCATCCATTGGACACTGACATAACAGGCATCCATTGGACACTGAAATAATAGCCATCCATTGGACACTGACATAACAGGCATCCATTGGGCACTGACTGACATAACAGCCATCAATGGGCACTGACATAACAGGCATCCATTGGACACTGACATAATAGCCATCCATTGGACACTGACATAACAGGCATCCATTGGACACTGAAATAATAGCCATCCATTGGACACTGACATAACAGGCATCCATTGGACACTGACATAACAGCCATCCATTGGACACTGAAATAATAGCCATCCATTGGACACTGACATAACAGGCATACATTGGACACTGACATAACAGCCATCCATTGGACACTGACATGACAGCCATCTATTGGGCACTGACTGACATAACAGCCATCTATTAGGCACTGACATAACAGCCATCCATTGGGCACTGACATAACAGCCATCCATTGGACACTGACATAACAACCATCCATTGGACACTGAAATAATAGCCATCCATTGGACACTGACATAACAGGCATCCATTGGACACTGAAATAATAGCCATCCATTGGACACTGACATAACAGGCATCCATTGGGCACTGACTGACATAACAGCCATCGAATGGGCACTGACATAACAGTCATCCATTGGACACTGACATAACTGCCATCCATTGGACACTGACATAGCAGTCATCCATTGGACACTGACATAACAGCCATCCATTGGACACTGACATGACAGCCATCTATTGGGCACTGACTGACATAACAGCCATCTATTAGGCACTGACATAACAGCCATCCATTGGGCACTGACATAACAGCCATCCATTGGGCACTGACGTAACAGCCATCCATTGGGCACTGACATAACAGCCATCCATTGGGCACTGACATAACAGCCATCCATCGGGCACTGACATAACAGGCATCCATTGGGCACTGATATAACAGCCATCCATTGGGCACTGACATAACAGCCATCCATTGGGCACTGACATAACAGCCATCCATTGGACACTGACATAACAGCCATCCATTGGACACTGACATAACAGCCATCTATTGGGCACTGACATAGCAGCCATCCAATGGCGATGACATAACAGGCATCCATTGGGCACTGACATAACTGCCATCCATTGGACACTGACATAGCAGTCATCCATTGGACACTGACATAACAGCCATCCATTGGGCACTGACATAACAGCCATCCATTTGGCACTGACATAACAGCCATCCATTGGGCACTGACATAACTGCCATCCATTGGACACTGACATAACAGCCATCTATTGGGCACTGACATAACAGGCATCCATTGGACACTGACATAACAGCCATCTATTGGGCACTGACATAACAGCAATCCAATGAAACTAAACAACAGCATTTTAAGGTTTGCCTTTATTGTGGCATTTTACATTAGTAAAAAAATTAGTTCAGTAAATTTTAACAATAACTTCTGTACAAATAATGTAAAAAAAAATCACAGATGATGCAAAATGGAAAAAATGAAAAGATGCTTAGTTAAAAAATAGCATAATATCTCAGCGTATTTCCATTTTTACACATTTATAAGCACACAGTAGAATACAAACCATATTAAAATAAACACAGGTATAATAACCCTTTTTTACATCAGGCATGATTGGATACCAATAAGCAGAAAATCATGTTTAACCGGTCTTTCAAGAAACATTGATTGACAAACAATACAGGACAATGTAAAATTATTCTCTCCATATTTGTAACTGGAAAATGAACTAACAAATACATAGATAAGTGAAATGACTATGCATTATTGTTATTAATGGAAAAAGTGACATACAGACTAAATTACTGCAACAATCATTTTCTCTAAGAGCTAAAGCAGATGCATTTTGCATTCACCATTAATATTTAAAAGCACCAAATAGTCACACAAACATACAGCATTTTTTAATCAATCTATACATTCATATTAAAAGAAAAAAAAGACAACAACACAAAAGTATATAAGTTTTGATTGCATTTTGAGCAATACATCTAACTTTTTGGCTTCTGAAGTAGCATAATTAGCAAGAACAAGGATAAATGCATACTTTAGCAATAACAATAGTTGTATACAAATATTTTCTTAACCAAGGCATAAAATCAGGAATCCAAGCCAAGCTTGGACAGAAAACAATTATCTTAACTATTTAAAATACCTGATGAAGTTTATGCCAACTTTATACACTGTTTCTATGAATAAATTAATAAAATGTCTTGAAAATTTTATGTATCTTTTACATTTATCATGCACCATGTCTGATGCTGGGAATGTTGGATCCATACAGTAGATCAATCACAAGGAAGCACCACCCCATTACATCTTGCTAGGCTGCACAGATTCCAGCCAGGAGAAGGACTGAAAAATAACAATTTTGTTAACAAGTATTGGCAATCACCATAATCATCAACAAAAATCCAGAATATGATGACTACTTGCACTAACACTGTGACAATACCCCCTTCTACCATGACCATGCCCCAACTACAGAAACTACTTTACCTATAACAGAGATTACTCCCCCTTCTACTGGGACCATTCCCCCTACTGCTGGGACTATACCCCCTACTACAGGATGACTTCCTGGGACCACTGCCCCTACTGCAGGGACTACTCCCCCTACTGCCTGGACTACTATAGGTAATATTAATTCATGAAGGTCAGTTCTATAATTAAGATGGCAAGCTCTAATCAGCTTTAAAAATGACATTGGTGAATCTGTAACTGGGATTACACTTCCTACTACCAGGACTACTATTACAGGAACTATTCCCTCCTCCTACTACTATCTCCCTCTACTACTGGTACTACTCCCTCCCCTTCAGATACAACTCCCTCTACTTCAGACGCTTCTCCCTCTACTACAGGCACTACTCCTCCTACTATTGGGACTCCTCCACCTTCTAACAGAGACAACTCCCTCTACTACAGACACTACTCCCACTACTACAGGCACTACTCCTCCTACTACAGGCACTAATCTCTCTACTACAGGCATGTCTCCTCATACTGCAGGCACTACTCCCCTACTACAGACACTACTCTCCCTACTACAGGCACTACTCCTCCTACTATTGGGACTCCTCCACCTTCTAACAGGGACTACTCCCTCTACTACAGACACTACTCCTGCTACTACAGGCACTACTCTCTCTACTACAGGCACTACTCCTACTACAGGCACTACCCCCTACTACAGGCACTACCCTCTCTACTACAGGCACTACTTCCCCTACTACAGGCACTTATCTCTCTACTACAGGCACTTCTCTGACTATTACAGGCACTACCCTCTGTACTAGAGACACTACTCCTCCTACTACAGGCACTACTCCCCCTACTACAGGCACTCCTCCTCCTGCTACAGGCATTACTCCCTCTACTACAGGCACTACACCTCCTACTACAGGCACTACTCCTCCTATTACAGGCACTACTCCCTCTACTATGGGCACTACTCTCTCTACTACAGGCACTACTCCCCTTACTAAAGGCACTACTCTCTCTACTACAGGCACTACTCCTTGTAATACAGGCACTACTATATCTACTACAGGCACTACTCCTTCTACTACAGGCACTACTCCTACTACATACTCCTCCTACTACAGGCACTATTCCTCCTACTACAGGCACTACTCCTCCCACTACAGGAACTACTCCTCCTGCTACAGGCACTACCCTCTCTACTACAGACACTACCCCCTACTACAGGCACTACCCTCTCTACTTCAGGCACTACTCCTCCTACTACAGGCATGACACCCCTACTACAGGCACTACTCTCTCTATTACAGACACTACTCTCTCTACTACAGGCACTAATCCCCCTGCTATTGGGACTCCTTCCCATACCACAGAGACCACTCACCTACTACTGCTCCTACTACAGGCACTACACCCTTTACTACAGGCACTACTCCCTTACTACAGGCACTACTCCCTTACTACAGGCACTACTCCTTTACTACAGGCACTGCGCCCTCTACTACAGGTGCTACTCACTCTACCACAACACTGCTGCCTCTACTTCAGGCACTACTCCCTCTACTACAGACACTACTCACTCTACCACAACACTACTGCCTCTACTTCAGGCACTAACCCCCCTACAAACAGGCAATACTCCCCCTACACTACAGGCACTACTCCCCCTACTACAGGCACTATTCCCCCTACTACAGGCACTACTCCCATTACTATTGGGACTCATCCCCCTCTACTACAGACACTACTCACTCTACCACAACACTACTGCCTCTACTTCAGGCACTAATCCCCCTACAAACAGGCAATACTCCCCCTACACTACAGGCACTACTCCCCCTACTACAGGCACTATTCCCCCTACTACAGTCACTACTCTCATTACTATTGGGACTCACCCCCACTACTTCAGGCACTTCTCCCCCTACTACAGGCACTACTCCCATTACTATTGGGACTCATCCCCCTACTACAGGCACGACTCTCATTACTATTGGGACTCATCCCCCTACTACAGGCACTACTCCCATTACTATTGGGACTCATCCCCCTACTACAGGCATGACTCTCATTACTATTCAGTATTGGGACTCCTCCCCCTACTACAGGCACTACTCCCATTACTATTGGGACTCATCCCCCTACTACAGGCACGACTCTCATTACTATTCAGTATTGGGACTCATCCCCCTACTACAGGCACTACTCTCATTACTATTGGGACTCACCCCCACTACTTCAGGCACTACTCCCCCCTACTACAGGCACTACTCCCCCTACACTATAGACAATACTTCCCTACTACAGGCACTACTCCCCCTTCCATTGGGAGTCCTCCCACTACTACAGACACTACTCCCCCTACTATTTGGACTCCTACCCCTACTACAGACACTACTTCCCCCAACTACAAGGACTACTCCCCCTTCCATTGGGAGCCCTTCCACTACTACAGACACTACTCCCCCTTTCTATTGGGAGTCCTTCCCCTACTACAGGGACTACTACCCCTACTACAGGGACCACTCCCCTACTACAGACACTACTCCCCCTACTATTGGGACTTCTCACCTTACTACAGGGACCACTCCCAATACTACAGACACTCCCCCCCCTACTATTGGGACTCCTCCCACTACTACAGACACTACTTCCCCCAACTACAAGGACTACTCCCCCTTCCACTGGGAGTCCTCCCACTACTACAGACACTACTCCCCCTACAATCGGGAGTCCCCCCCCCCTACTACAGGGACTACTACCCCTACTACAGAGACCACTCCCCTACTACAGACACTACCCCCCCTACTATTCGGACTCCTACTCCTACGACAGGGACTAACTACTCCCCACTACAGACACTACTCCCCCAACTTCAGACACTACTTCCCCTACTACAAACACTTCACCTCTATAGACACTACTCCCCCTACTACAGACACTACTCCCCATACTACTATTGGGACTCCTCCCCCTAATACAAGGGACCACTCCCCTACTACAGGCACTACCACCCCCCAACTATTGGGACTCCTCCTTTACTATAGGGACTATGACCCCTACTACAGGGACCACTCCCCTACTACAGTAATACTCCCACTACTATTGGGACTCCTCCCCAACTTCAGGGACCACTTCACTACTACAGTAATACTCCCACTACTATTGGGACTCCTCCCCAACTTCAGGGACTACTACCCCTACTACAGGGACCACTCCCCTACTACAGACACTACTCCCCCTACTATTGGGACTCCTTCCCCTACTACAGACACTACTCCCCCTGCTATTGGGAGTCCTTCCCCTACTACTGGTACTACTACCCCCCACCTCAGAACTGCATCCTCTACTACTGGGATTCCTCCCCCTACTACAGACACGACTCCCCCTACTATTGGGACTCCTTCCCCTACTACAGACACTACTCGCCCTACTACAGACACTACCCACCCCCACTATTGGGACTCCTCCCCTTACTCCTGGGACTACTCCCCCAACTAGGGGACTTTTAAACCCAAATAGATCTCACCTGTACCCTCCTATCAGCGGCTGTACTGATCCTCACATTGATCATAGAACACTGTGTCTTGTTGTCCACTGATGCCCTCATTGCTTTCTGAATCTCCTCTGGTGTGCTGACAAAGTATCCATTACCTCCAAATGCTTCCACTACCTTGTCATATCTTGCATTGGCTGACAAGACAGTTGGAGGAAAGCTGAGTAGATGTTAAAAAAAGTACATGTATATATGTGGGTCACAATTTTATCATACAGATGAATGTCACAAGTGAATACAAATATATCTATCTATTCTAAGCAATGGTTCTTAACTTCAATCAAAACTAGACAAAAGTGAGACTATCTTAAACAAGTATATAAATGTAGGAGATTTCAAATACATATCATAATCTATGTAGTAGATTTCAAATACATATCATAGTCTATGTTGTAGATTTCAAATACATATCATAGTCTATGTTGTAGATTTTCAAATACATATCATAATTTATGTAGTTTGTTTGTTTGTTTATTGGGTTTATCATCCCATCAACACTATTTCAGTTATCTGGAGACGGTGTCCACTTAAAGCAGATAAAGTGCTGCCTTCACTGTGTATAGCATGCCGTGAACACCTGGCATGATACCACACCCAGTCACATTATCCTGACACCGGGCCAACCAGTCGTGGAACTACCTTTATATTTGCTTGAACGTTAGCAAGTGAGCTATACCACTACCATTTTTAATCGAACCCGGGGCCTCCTGTACCTGGAGCCGATGCTCTACCGATTGCGCTACCAGGTCCGGTAATTTATGTAGTAGATTTCCAATATGTATTATAATCTATGTAGTAGATATCAAATATGTTTCATAATCTATGTAGTAGATATCAAATATGTTTCATAATCTATGTAGTAGATTTCAAATAATTAATGTAGTAGATTTCAAACACATATACATGTAGTAGATTTCAAATACATATAAATTATCAAAGCTGTTTGATTCAGCTACACATATAAATTATTGCATAATTTTATGTTGCTATTTAATTTAATTTAAATCTAATCAAAGAACAAAATTAATTACATTCTTACATACTGGTAGTCAGTATGCCTGGCAATCAGATTCATTTACTGTGCAACAACGGCCATACATGCCTCTTAGAATAGTTAATATTTTACTAATGCTATGATTTACCAAATAATATTGCCTGTCTTACAGATATTTGTAGTATCATGACTGGACTATACTTAGAAATAATAGCAATATCCACATAAAAATTGCCTTAACTGGTCATGAAAGCAAATTATGGTAAGGAGCCTATTCGATTCATAGCATACAAAGGAAAATTGTTTTCTATAAAGTGGTATGAACAACTTAGAGAACTAATTTAGATTTTTCTGTCTAACCAAGATGAAAACTATTTGCTTCTTATTTGATACCTCTGGGTACCAATACAAGATGGTGTAGACAAATAACAATGGTTAGAATTGAGTACGACTTACTGACAGATGTATCCAATAAGAAGTTAATTATGGGAATTATTTAAAGAAAGACTGCTCACGTTATGGTTCTGTCTGTACCATCTAAACTTTTGAAAACCTCTTCATCAAAGCTTCTGCTGATTCCATTGTTGTTTATGACCACAAAAACAATGGGCAGTTGGTATCTGCAAATAATATATTACATGTGTTATGTAAATTGGATGCTGATGCTGTTAATGTCAGCTCAACATTTATATTTACTGGTATTAAATTTTGAAAACATCATTTACAGGTCAACTCAGTAATTGGCACATCAGAGCTCTAAAAATGAGGAGTGAAACTGATCTGAGTTTATTTGACTGCTTGAAAAAACAATCCTGTGTTCTAGGTTACAATATAAAAATGACACACAATGACATTGCAAACAAGAACCAGACATTTTACAATTTAAACAAGAAAGGAATCACATGATGTCTAAATCTTTACATCTGAAGCTCTTTACATACAAGGCTAACCCACATTTTCTGCCACTTGGATAATTGTCGAAATAGTGGGCAAGAAACAAGATAGGTTATTGCTTAAGTTATGTATGTCATATTTAGTAAAACTGGAAAAAAAGGTTTCAATGTTGCAGTCAAAGTACACTGCTTAGAAGCTTAATATTAATAATAAATGATAACCATCAATGAAAGCAGTACTCTTATTGTTCACCATACATTTTTTTTTTTTGTGGCTACAGTTCTTATTACACAGAAATGAAGTTGAACAACAGTAAAAGTATGTCCCATATGCCACTATGATTACCTGCAGACTGTTTCCACCTCAAAGCCAGAGAAGCCAAAGGCACTGTCGCCTTGGAGACAGATAACACGTTTATTAGGGGCATGGTCCCTGCAGTAGATGGCTGCAGCAATGGCAAACCCAACACCAACACCCATTGTGCCAAATGTACCTGCATCTAGCCTGAAGTAACAACAATAATATAATAAATCTTGTGTTAAATGTCTACAATTAAAAGCATGTGTGTAGAAATAACTGATCATGCAAAGGAGAAACTTCCACAAAGAAACTACCACCTACCTGTGTCTTGGCAGATAGTTGGGCACCATGGTCCGGCTGATGTCCATTGTGTTGGCACCCTCACTTATTACAATGGCGTCCTTCGGAATAAATTTGTTCACCTGCAGCATAAGTTATGTAAAAATGTAATGCAATGTTTACAAGCATACTTCATCATTATCTGCTATTCAAGAGCAACTTCAGTGGTTCTACAGAGAGATGCATCTGAATTTTCTCCTGGTAAATATGTAAAGCCTTTATGTATTTTTAACAATGTTAACTTCTTTCTTGATAAACATTATTTTACTGGTGTTTACCTTTACATAATGAAATGTATACCATATAAAGTTAACCATTAATAAAATAATTCAAAGTCAGCTGTTACTGATAGCTTATCTCTGGGTATATGTGAATCTCCATTTAAAAAACTTTTATCCAACAGATATTTACAGACTTCAACAACAAGCTATTTTGTTCCCAATCAAGATTCTAATTTGAAAATAACAGAGAAAATAAAAGCTCATAGCTTTTTAGAAACACACCCTTTACAAAGGCCATACAGTTCAAGGTATAATACAACTCAAACAAGAAGCAACTGTTTTATCATACCTCATCTAAAGCTGCATAGTAGTTCAGCGGGACAGTTTTTATCATACCTCATCTAAAGCTGCATAGTAGTTCAGCGGGACAGTTTTTATCATACCTCATCTAAAGCTGCATAGTAGTTCAGTGGGACAGTTTTTATCATACCTCATCTAAAGCTGCATAGTAGTTCAGCGGGACAGTTTTATCATCAACTGAAGCCTGTACACTGGCTCGATTCTTGTCGAGCTTGTCGTTCAACACCTTCCACCAGGGGGCATCTGGACTCAAGGTAACTTTGTTGGATCTACTTGCAAGCTCTTTATTCATCTGCAACAGATAAAGTTAGTAAAGTAGCTGCTGATTTATTGACAAAGCAACGCAGTATGTGCCTCAAGATCTATACATACTGTACATGAATGCGAAAGTTTTTCAGGTGATGTATATATATACATGTATGGTGTGTGTGTGGTGTGTTGCGTGTAAGAGGTATTTTTTACCAGTATGCAGAGAAATGAATGATTTGCCCACTGTCGGGATAATGTTACTAGGTGTTGAAGTGTTCACAGCCTACTATCACAGTGAAATAGCCAATAATAAAAACTTGAGAATTTTTGCTGAATGTCTTTAACTTCTTAGATTGAATGCTGTTTTCAGCTATGTCGCCAAATCCAGCAGACAAATCTATAAGACTTGGACCTACATACCTGTCCTAAGACAGCTTTCAGATCGCCAACAATCCCCACAGCTGGACTCACATTATTGCCTATCTCCTCTGGACATATATCAATCTGCAAGAGACAGAATAGCAAACTAAATGCATTTCCATATGATGATCATATAATCACATCAAGATAATAGATTTTGTCAGAATTGTACAATCATTGACAAACTATCAATGATCGTAATTAATCAAATGGTTCTCCTTGTTTTCCATTCATTATACCCATTATATAATTTATTATATAAAGTTGTCTAGGAAAAATAGCAGTACGCTTGCCATAGGCTATTTATAGCCTATATATATCTATAAAATCTTATAAATCACTCTAGTGTCAATCAATAACAGCCTACTTTACCTGTATAATCTTGACATCTTTCCTATACCTAGGTGGGGCCCCAAAGTGAAGGATCCAGTTGAGCCTGGCTCCCAGCAGTAACACTACATCAGCATCCTGTAGAGCTCTGCAACAGGGAGCCAACCGATATGTACAAACAAGTAGAATGAATGGACACAAAACCTGCTATGTATTCATGAAAGAAAGATAACACTGAATAAAATACTTGTAAATACATGGGATGGTAACAGTTAACATGTTTAATGTTTTTTTGTGTGTATTGTATTTTTAAAAAAAATAAATTTATAAATATTAATATCAAATGTCCTTGTAGATGCTAATGCTAAAAAAGATACACCACCTAACCCAGCATTCCTGACTGGCACGTAAACATGTGTCACATGCTACATAAGCGAGTGTAACGCATTTAGTGCTTTACTATATATATATATATAGTAAAGAACTATATGCGTTACATTATTATAATTAATATTGCATTACAATATATATATATATATTTGGGATCAAGACAGCATATCTAGTTTGAAATATGTTTTTATGTGGTCATTTCTCTTTTATTTCAACATTTTTTAATCTTTTACATTTTATTAAAACATCAAACAATCCTATGTTGTTGTTTTCTAAATAAATTTTCATAGTGGTTACTTTTTATAGGTCACAAGATAAAACAACATACTGGCTTAAACTTCAATCTGCTACAGGAAAATATTAAGTTTACATTGTAGGTTAAATTGACTTGCAAGTGAATGCATATCTCACTTGGATCTGGCTGGAGAGACACACAGTGGGTGATCATCTGGCAGCAAACCTTTCCCCATTGGTGTGGGAAGGAATGGCAGCCTGACTCCCTCCACCAGCTGTCTTACCTCCCTCTCACACTGGGAATATGCCGCACCTAGGGGAGAAGGGCCAATTAGATTTAATTCTTTAACATTCAAGCATAAGACAGTTGATGGCAATTATGTGTCTTTGTAAAAGAAAGTGCCAGAAATAACACTTTAAATAAGCGGCAGAAACGATACAAAAACACATATTACATGTAGTTATAAGCAAAGTGAATAACACATTGGCTATGTTTCTAAAAAGCTGGCAAATAAATCTTTTAGCCTATCTAAGAGGATAGTCCTGGCATTTTAAAAGCACTAAAAGAAATTGCAGATGAAGTTGAATTTTGTTAAATTTTAGACAGTGGCACCATGACAAAAAATTTTGACTTTTATTTAAGCCTTTTTTCCACATTCATTAGTGCTCCATTGTCATGTTTAACTACACACATGACTTGCATCAAGTCATGGGATAAGAAATCATACAAAAGTGCCTTCTTAATATCTTAATACATAGTTATTTATTACTTAACTGTTAACAACTTAAAATAAAATCATTTTTTAGCAAATAATCTCTAGATATACATGTAGTCAGGGTTAACGTTTAATGTGGGTGAAGATTAATTGCTTCTGCTGCTAGGCAAAGTGCTGATTACAGCTGAACTGCAAATTACTTTATTTTGACATCACAAACACACATCGGCAAGTAAAACTGAATTTTCGCATCTCCAAAAAAATGTTTTAGGGTGCATTTTTATACAGCAATATAAGAGGAACAAACCATTAAAATAAATTTGTCTCAAGCGGAAGTGTCAAGCAAAGTTCAACTGTAGATATATACCAACGAATGTCTAAGTACCTGATTTGATCAATTGCGATTAACGTATTACAGAGCATTCTTAATCCCAACAAACCTTTTCCTATAATGACCAGTGGAGTCTTGGCAACTGCTAATAGATCTATGGCTCTCTGGACATCATGTATATCGGCACACATCTTTGGTGGTGGAGGTACCTGAGGTGGGTATCGAACTGAACTCTCAGTCACCTGACCCATCACAAAGTTTCCAGGCAGATCTATGTATACTGGTCCTGGTCGGCCATAGATACTTGTCCGGTATGCCTGGGGGCAAAGGAAGTTGGTGTAGAGCATAGACCTTCTTACTAATTTTATTTATTTTATTTTAATTTGGACTTACCGGTACTAATTTTATATTCACAATATCATTATCATGTATAAAGTTACATAAAAATTATGGCTTCTTATAAAAGTTTGGAATTCTACATTTACACATGAAAAGAGATTCAAACTGTAACAGCACAAAGTTTAGAAATTGGTAAGATGTGACTTACATACCCAGGAAGTGAATGAAAAGATCTGACAATTAAAATTTGTCGAGACGCTCTGCCATTTTTGTATAAAACAAGTGAAATTAATTTTGAAGGAAAACCAGTTATTAATTTTAGCCATCAAAGCACAATTTGATCAGACCTTGACAAATATAGTAGATCTAGATCAGCAAGCTTCCACAAGTGGGAGCAGGCACCATGGGTGCTTGCTGATCAGAATCTACATTATTTTCAACAGAGTTTATAGAAATATCTTTCTTATCATTGCATGCATTAAGGGTTAAAAGGCTGAGTAGCTTACCTTCTCCATTAAAAGGGTTTACATTCTATAGAGCTGGGTTGCTTACCTATTCCATGTAAAAGGGTATATGTTCTATAGGGCTGGGTTGCTTACCTACTCCATGTAAAAGGGTATATGTTCTATAGAGCTGGGTTGCTTACCTTCTCCATGTAAAAGGGTATATGTTCTATAGGGCTGGGTTGCCTACATTCACCATGTAAAAGGGTTTACATTCTATAGAGCTGGGTTGCCTACCTTCTCCATGTAAAAGGGTTTACATTCTTTTGAGCTGTGTTGCTTACCTTCTCCATGTAAAAGGGTATATGTTCTATAGAGCTAGGTTGCCTACCTTCTCCATGTAAAAGGGTATATGTTCTATAGAGCAGGGTTGCCTACCTTCTCCATGTAAAAGGGTTTACATTCTTTTGAGCTGTGTTGCTTACCTTCTCCATGTAAAAAGGTATATGTTCTAAAGAGCTGGGTTGCTTACCTACTCCATGTAAAGGGTATATGTTCTATAGAGCTGGATTGCTTACCTTCTCCATGTAAAAGTGGGTATAATCTATAGAGCTGTGTTGCTTACCTACTCCATGTAAAAGGGTATATGTTCTAAAGAGCTGGGTTGCTTACCTACTCCATGTAAAGGGTATATGTTCTATAGAGCAGGGTTGCCTACCTTCTCCATGTAAAAGGGTTTACATTCTTTTGAGCTGTGTTGCTTACCTTCTCCATGTAAAAGGGTATATGTTCTAAAGAGCTGGGTTGCTTACCTACTCCATGTAAAGGGCATATGTTCTATAGAGCTGGATTGCTTACCTTCTCCATGTAAAAGTGGGTATAATCTATAGAGCTGGGTTGCTTACCTACTCCACGTAAAAGGGTATATGTTCTATAGAGCCGGGTTGTTTACCTACTTCATGTAAAAGGGTATATGTTCTATAGAGCTGGGTTGCCTACATTCACCATGTAAAAGGGTTTACATTCTATAGAGCTGGGTTGCCTACTTTCTCCATGTAAAAGGGTTTACATTCTATAGAGCTGGGTTGCCTACCTTCTCCATGTAAAAGGGTATTTGTTCTATAGAGCTGTGTTGCTTACCTTTTCCATATAAAAGGTGTATGTTCGATAAGGCTGGGTTTCGTACCTACTCCATGCAAAAGGGTTTACATTCTACAGAGCTGGATTGCTTACCTTCTCCATGTAAAAGGGTGTACAATCTACAGAGTTGCATTGCTTACCATCTCCATGTAAAAAGTGTCCATTCTATAGAGCTGGGTTGCTTACCTTCTCCACGTAAAAGGGTATACGTTCTATAGAGCTGGGTTGACAAGATAGTTTACAGAAGGGCCTAGAGGTATCCACTTGGCGGTACTCCTGGAAAGCTCCAGTCAGGTCCTGGTTCCTCTCTGATGATCCACCAATCACAATCATTGGCCTAAAACACATCAGGGTATCATATATTATAATAGTAACATATAATAATGTTCTTTCTTTCATTTTTGAAAAGCTTATACAGACTATGTCATCATAAAACAGAACAATGGCACAAGAATATATATTAGAAACAGTCAGGTCATAATCCTTACATTACTGCAAGAATTGTTCCATTAGACAGGTGAATCTTGTCTTACAATGGAATAAAGCCATATTTAAAGTCTAACCCTTGTCATTACACAGTCATCCCAGGACATAAGTAGAAAATACAATATTCTATTTATCAATCTTTAAATCTCTAATCTGTTTTGTGGGCTTGGATAATGAAGAAAATGTAAATTAGAAGAGTTTGCATTCATAATAACATGGCAAAAATCAACATGAGTTTATTCATAAACATTCATAATTAAAACCCTCATGAATTGTGTACCATTCAACAACATAGCACCACTATTAAAAGTAAGAAAAGCTAAAGATACTAGTGGAACATGTTTTTTTTCATTGGCAGAAATGATTCCAATTTAAAGACATTAAAAATATATGCATGATAAGTAAAAAAAACCTGTTTTTGAAAACATAAATTTCAAACAGAAAATATGTCAAAGAAAATGTAAATATTCAAAAAATAAGATTGAACAATGATAACATGAAATACCCAAACACCTGGCCAAAATCTGTCATTTTAGCAAACACAGACATCTAAACCATTTCTTGTGTAGGAATCCATATGGTAGTTTCATAGAATAATTCATTTACCAGCAGTTTTCCATGGCATTGGACATGCCTGCATATGCATGGACAATGCCTGGTCCTGATACAGTCAGACATACTGCAGGTCTGTAACAAAAATATGTGTATTACACAAAGTTTATATATTTAGACAGCAAATTAACTATAACGTGAGTGTGAGCAGGGTTTATATCTCATATGTGATGATCATGTAGTAAAAGTTTGACATTAGTAGTTAAGTACATAAAAACATTATGATGTGAGTTTATGACAGTAATAAGAGCAGAACTTATACTAGAGCTATGTATGCATGAAATGTGTGACAGCCATGTAGAGACACTGTGTTTGTCTAGAAATAGAAGAAATGATGCACCATCAAGTAAACAACATCAATGTCCATGTACATCAATAGAAAACCTACTGATGATTTGTTTAAATTTAATTTAAAACACTGAAGTATGTCATTGAAGCAGAAACTGCTGACTTTTATAGAAATCAAATTCTTAATAAGAGTGGCTTATACATTGTTTTTTTTATTGAATGAGGCCATAATATTTAAAAACACAACACCATAAAAAAATAAGACTTACTCAGTTACTCTAATGACTTTGTATTGCAATTAACTTTCAAAATCTCTAAACATCCCTTTGTTCTATCTTAATAAAATAGAAATTAATAAAAAGCCAAAACATAACAAAATACCTACCTTCCTGTTATATATCCTATTGCTGATGCAGCATAGGATGCCTGCAATAAAAAAACATATGGTCAACTCACCTGAAATACACAGCTTGCACAACTATCTTCTCCTGAGGACATTTACTACATTTGTTTTTTCTTGATTGATGGTTTTAATAGACCGCTATACTGCAAAAAGTATGTGTTAAAATAATAAATGTGAAGAAAATATAAGCTGATGTTTGTTAAGAAATACCTGTTAAAGAATAACATATATTTTAACAATATAATAATTTGTCTCCCTAAGCTTAATCAGTAAAAAAAAATGTTTTGTAGTAATGGATATTTCTCATAGAAGTGGGCAATCCAAGACAAAAAGATTAACCTACACTGTTGCATATGTTGACAAGCTCATTTTCTTACTATAGTGGTATTTCCATGGCAACTGTCATTACATAATTATATAAACCTCTCAGGAAAATGCAATAATGAGATTAAAAGTGAAAATAAATAATGTGTATGTGTAGACCTATTTCACTTACTGTTTTATTTACCTAATCTACTTGTTTCTCAAGCACTCTTTCATGAAAATAATAAAAATGTGACTTGTAAAGGAAAAGATGCCTTCATTTTTCAGCTAATTTAGCATTTACGATTTTCTTTTCCTTTTTTTTAAAAAAATAATGCTTGATGTAAAAAAGAAATGCACATAGGTCTGCACATTAATTACCAACCTAATGATCAGTTTCTATGGAAACTGACTAATGCTTGAAGCAACTGGCGATAAAAACAGTGCTGTTTAATAATTGAGACAAACTGCCTTATTAAGAGTCACCAGGGACACACTCATATCATACTTCATCCATCTCAACTCCAAATGTTCAATCTACTGGTAAGATTTCTTCATTAATTATTGAAATAACATTGTCAACACTTATATCTGAAATCACGAGTGCAGGTAGTATGTTACAAGTTATCTGCCAAACCTGAGTTTCAAGCATTTCCATGTATGCTACATTGCCACGGTGAACTTCAGTAAATGTCCTTAATGTTTTAATCATTAAAAATTGATGGTTAGATAATTGCTCTAATAATTTTAATCCTTTATTGCTATTAACCAAACAAAAAACAGAAATAGCACACTTTCTCCAAATTTGTTTTAGAGTATGTATAACATTCATAAATAACTTTATAATGATAAGTGAGATGGATATTTTTAAACAAAGAACGAATTACAGTAAATATCATTTTTATAATGGAACACAATTGAGCTGTATGTTAGTGAATAAGAATTATCAAAATAAGGCAGACTGAAAAATTAAACACAATCAACTATTAAATACAAACCATAACTGCCTATATTTACTCACAGCCTGTTCATTCCTGAAGCCGAGGTATTTAATCCCGACAGCTTGTACAGCCATTGCCACCTCTATGACTGGGATGCCCACAATCCCAAACATATACTCCACACCCTAGAACAGAGACAGAAGGGGGGTTATACTGTGAACTTTAATGATAAGTCACAGAAAAATACAAAATTTCCCCAAAAGAGTTTCTTGCACCTAAAAGCAACTAAGTCAGATTTTTGGTGTTAAACCATTAAACAATGTTAATATTCTCTTAAAGTTCTTATTTACATCAAAGAATTGTGCTCTTTGCTCAAAAACACATATATTAAAAGCAATAAAATGCTAAGTAGATAAGCATTGGTATGAATCACCCTGCACATTGTTCAAACTAAGAATACATTAAATGTCATGGGCACAACTAAAGCACATACCACCAGCCACTAAGCATCATTTTCTTCTCTCTGTTCAGGCTTGTTTAAGACAAACTATCACAATGCTTTCTGTCTGTGGTGTAATCATTAGGAGGTTGGACACTGGATCAGGGAACTGGTTTTGAATGCCAAACTGAACATGAGATGTTTATTTACTGTACATTGATCCAGGTAGTAACTACCTAAGTACTGGTACTATCCAGAAGGTGGACTGTCAAGAGAGGTTAGTACAAGTTTAAAGACTTTGTTTGGCAAATGATTACAAACGGACAGGTTTTAACTAACCATCACATTTCATCTTCAAGTGACCTGGACTCATTTGGTATTATTTTCAGTTTTTCTTCCTTACTTTGGCACAAATATAGAAAATTTATTGAATCAAAAATATATTTAATGGATTAAAACAAAATCATGTTGTCCTCCAGAAAAGTGTGTGATCTTTGACATTATTGATCTCACAAAGAGATTAAGAAAATAACAGCTTCTAAAAATCTAATTTGATGCAAAAATTTCGCATTCTTTATGCTGCTGATAATTAGAGACTTTTATCCTGAAACTTCTACATGGGTTCCACATATAATGGCGCTATCTATTCTCATTTAATTGCAATGCTGATAATTGATTTGGATGTTAACTCAAACAATCTTCAAAAGACCAGATGTTTTTGCCTGTCTACAGACTTGTAGATCATTTAAAGGACTTATGAAATTTGTTCTTAAGGGCTACAATGAAATTCCTAACATTATTTCTGATTATCTGTAAATACATGTAAAATGTGTCTCATTTGAAAATTCGCAGTATCTCAATATTTGCAGTGATTGCCAACCTCATGGAAGGCCACTCTCTTACATGGTCTGTTCATTGCATTTACCACTGTTACGGGCTCAAATTAATTTAGGGCAAGTGACTTAGTATAATGTCCAGTTAAATGCTATTTTGGAATATAAAAGTTTCATTTCAGCTACACAGTTAAATAATGCTTGTGTATAATTTGCTTTGAAGTTGAATCTATGTGCAAATGTCAACTAAACTATTCTCATTTCAATTCACATACAATTAATTTACCTTGCATAAATAGTCCAGAATACAATGATATATATATATTATTGCAAAGTCATCTAGTAATCATAAGTTTCTGATAAAAAAAAAAGAAGAGAAAAACGAAGAGACATACATGTATCTTTCTCTATAACAACAAGTGTAATAGACGTAAAAGCCACAGAACACATGATACCTCTTTGAGTATGCAATATACTGCATACTAATGACAATTTGACAAATACAAAAAATGTTGTTATGAACTTTTTTAATAGTTCATATATAAATTCAGTTCATTCTACTTTATGACCCTTGCAATCTTGGTGAGTTGAAGGCTGTAAGAAAAATTATGGAACACTTTAATTAGCAATTCGTCTGATAACCTATACCACATGTAACTAGGTTTCAGCTCCGAGTTTCAAATTAAATGACGTTAAAAAAACACCTGATCCTTCAGGGCCTTTGCCAAGATTGCACAGCCTTCGATCATGTTGGTGTTGTCAGCCATTTTAAGGTCATGTGACTAATAACTCTCTTTAGGGAGGTAGGTTTATGGCGTGGCCTATAAATAGAAAGTTTCTTTCGTTGCTGGGCGAAACGTTCCAGAACAAATCGAACCGCATACAGTCAAGTAAATTTTATTTACAGATAGCTGCCACATCAGGGAAGATCCCTTATCTTGGCAGCCATATTTGATGGCAACATCAAGCGATTTTCAGGTGAATTGTATAGAAGCGTAAATTTTATTTTCTTGTAATTTCTTCATTTGTGGTCCAAAAAACTAAAAGCTATACACCATTGGAAAGATCTTGAAATTCGTATTTTTAGAATGCAATATTTTAAAAAATGATAAACGCACAAAGAATTTATAAACAGAAATATATAAAATTGTGGCTCATCCTTAAACAAAATGAATAGTGTAACTTTTTTGGTTGTATTTTTTTTACCTTGTAAAGTATCAAAATATAGTTTTGGTATTTAAAATGCTTCATAACAGCTGTTAAATTTGATATAACATTCAGAAAAAATGACTGAAATTCTCCGTCTCGATCAGGTATTATACTATATGTTTACCTATTTACCGAAACGACCGGACTAATCCATATATAAGATCAATTTACCGAAGTGGTCATTTACCGAAGTGGTCATTAACTGAAGTGACCGGTACCCTTCAGCGGCATCCAGGATGCCTCAATTTTACGTGTAGGCCTACTTTCTTGTTACATATTAAGTGAACAGAGCAAACGGTATGTAATATTAGTTGATTTTCTCTCTTAACTTAATCGAATGACTTAACATTCATCAGGGATAAATTCCATTGGCCATTTACTTTACCATGTATGTAATTGTTTGAGAATATCTTACACACCAATCACAGTACATTATAGTGTCGTCAGTAAACAGTCGAACCCCACTCTTTATTAAATTTGGGAGGTTATCTATAAAGCAGGAAAGAGACACTGTCCTAATACTTAATAGTTTGAGGACATCCACTGGGGTCATACAGGAACACCTATTACTGCATGTGTTATGTTGAAACAAGTTGAATTCACACATTTCTCTGAGGCTGATTTAAATTGTTCGTTTAGAATGTTAGCCTTACCCATGGGTTTGGGATCTTGGTTTCATATTACATATATAAATAAATAAAATGGCGTGTAATAACGACAAGCAAACCGTCCCCGTTTCTGCTTAAATGCCTGTCCAGCAATGCGTAAAGTGTTATGCACAGTATGAATGTGTACATTATTATTATTTATCAGATTTGTGAATCTTTGCCGTTTTTTAAATCTTAGTTTGTGTCTTCGTCCGGCATTTTTAACTAACTTCTAAATTATATGCATACAATATAGTTCTTTACCGACTGTTAACATTCAGAACATCAAGAAAAGCATAAAGTCACAAGCATTGTAAATCGATTTCGTTCCCGTCAAAGTCAGGCAACTACAAA
Source organism: Sinonovacula constricta (assembly GCA_007844125.1). Lineage (NCBI taxonomy): Eukaryota > Metazoa > Mollusca > Bivalvia > Cardiida > Solecurtidae > Sinonovacula > Sinonovacula constricta. The sequence continues at coordinate 40,484,848 of CM017555.1, forward strand.
GAATACTGTTACAAACACTATAGCAGTGAATTCTCTTTGAATGTGTTATCGGACTATTTTCCTATTTTTTTTTTTACACACAATATACTCATTCATAATCCAGCCGACAAATCAGTGACGAGTGACGTAATTCTAATTCACACGTCCGCAATATACATTCTATAGTCCGTTTCAGTAAGACCTTTTCAATATTGTTGTGATTTCCCATTCGAAAAAAATCTATGTTAGAATATTTAAGATATGACCAGCAAGCTGTAAAATCTATTCTCCTTTTGTTTTTGACACAGTTATTTGGACAAACTCAGACTTATGTTTTATTTCTATAAGTGTCGTCTCCACCATGCCACGTATATCATTTATATTGCATATTGTGTTTCCTTTATATTTCTTTTGTATAATCATGTACTGTATATTTCACAGTTTGAGTTATAATAAAGTTTTTTTTGTTTGTTTGTTTTTGTCCTGTATACCATACATATAAGTTGTCTGCTGGGATTTGGGACATTATTTCTGCAAAAACTCAAACCTTTTATCAGAAAGTACGAGTTTGAGTACTACATTTATTTTAAGACCGTACAAATAAATCGTTTTAAATGTTCATTTTTTCCAAATCTGTAAGTAAGCACGACGGGGCTTTCTGCTAAAAATAGATAGCGGCGTCAGAGCGGAAAATCCACATGGTGATATGCAACGTGATGTCAAAAGTAAATTTCACGTGGTTGTTTTAGTTTAAAAATAACAATTTGTGCAGCGTGGTGCAGATAGGAAATACATGTTTGCAATGAGGAGTGGAGTGGTATGCTTCACTTTTCACATATATGTAGGATATCAATAGGCCTAAATAGCATTTCGCGGGATCCTTGCAGGCAACAATAAGAAAATATAACACTGTACAATAAAATGTCTAAGCGAGTGCGCTTTTGTAGAGCTAAGTGATGATGTCTTATGCCAAACTAGTTGTGACGCCATTTAAAACGAAATGTTATCACAAAGTGTAAAGCTGATTCAAACATGTGTTTCTATGTGTTAAGGGAAGCAACTGTGCTATTTTTAAAAAATCAATATTGGTACGGGTTATCTCCCTAGATTTAATTGGAGCGGTTGCCTTGAAAGAAGGCGAAATGAATTAATGTTAGCCATGAGATTTTAATGACATGTTTGAGGCTTGGGATTAGACACAATGAACAACTGATCTTTGAAGTTGGTATTAAGAAAATCTAGTTCGCGTTCCTTGAAGAAAACATTCAACGAACAGTGCATGAAGAACAACAGTTTGAATCCGATATCTTTCATTATTAATGGAAACAATTAAGTAATACAATATCAATATTGAAATCCGACCATTATACTAATGTCCAGCCGCATTGCACATCCCATATGTACTTTGACAAATATAAAGGAGAGAATTAAAAACCCTCAGCACAGTAAAATCCTTAGCATCAGAATAAAACCTTCTTATCAAACACTGTGTAACATTTCCATTCTTGAGCAGAATAGAGAGAGAGAGAGAGGGAGAGAGAGAGAGAGAGAGAGAGAGAGAGAGAGAGAGAGAGAGAGAGGGAGAGAGAGATAGAGAGAGAGAGGGAGAGAGAGAAAATAGAGAGAAAAGAGAGAGAGAGAAAAGAGAGAGAAAAGAGAGAGAGAAAAGAGAGAGAGAGAGAGGGAGAGAGAGAAGGGAGAGAGAGAGAGGAAGAGAGAGAGAGAGAGAGAGAGAGAGAGAGAGAGAGAGAGAGGGATCCGGTAAATCCAAACAACCGATCCCATAGAACACAAGATGACAAAAGTGACGACAAAATTGTTTTGGTTTATCTCCAGGTAGCTGTGAACTCAGCTCAAACGTTATGACCAACGTTTTATCACGGACTAACACCAACTATTCTGACCTAACAATAGGTACAACAGAACAAATGCAGTTGTGTTGGGAGATATTAAGTTGTGCTTTGATGGCGAACAGGGTAAAAAACAACAACGCCATGCCGAATGTATGCTAGCATGATTGATGGTAGAGAATTACAATCTGTTTGCCAATAAAGTATCACAAACAAATGAGCGCAGATGAAACCATGGCACTTCTTGCTTGGCAATACTTCAAACAATGACAGGCGTACAGAAAGTGACTGCTGTTTTACGGTGTTGCGCACAATAATGAAATCTATTGCTCTTACATTTGTTTTCTTCCTAACTGGCCCACGTTTAGTTAAAATGGCTAAAATAAAATTGAGACAGTTGGGAATTGAGCATAATTGGAGAACAATAGACTGTTGTGGTCGAGCGGTTACAGTCTCTATATACTTTTCCTGTCTTTGTACTACTTAATTAGATCTATACTGCATGTAGTGGCCGTATAAATGTATGACTTAATAAAAATTATGTTCTTAGTTTTTGTAAAGTTTTATTTAGGAGACTTTAGTTAACTGTTTTTATTTTTAGAGGTTTACCCTTTATTTTCTTTTATTTGTAATTTTTTAATTTCTATTTTTGATGTTAAGAGGCTAAAGATATTTGTAGCATTATTTTATATATGGCTAAAATCATACACAAATATAAGAAAAAAGATTTTCATCATTTTATTTACTGTTAAACAACAACACAACATGTTATTGTAATAAAGCACATGACTAGTATCATGCAAGCTTGAAATAATAACGAATAAAGGTATCATCAATCTTAATATTATATATATGCATGTATGTTATGTTATGTTATGTTATGCTATGCTATGCTATGCTAAGCTATGTTATGTTATGTTATGTATGTATGTTATCCATTATACGCTATTAAAAAACTAATTATTGTAGGCTCTAATTAGTACCAAGTTTCAATCGGCTTCACATCAAACTTAAACAACATCTCACATTACTTGTGTGTTAGAAAGGCAAGTCTTTTCTCGCATTTGTTGCACTGAAGTTCTGCTTTTGTTCAGATATCTAAGTATATCAGATGAGTTTCAGTATCGGCCTATTCCATCAAATTGCTGTCCGCTGCCACGAACTTATGTTTTAATGCGGAGAGTCTCTGCTCAAACTGACGATACTTCACCTTCTTATGTGGTCGAACACCACCGACACATGACAGCAGAATCTTCATGGCATTCCCTGATCCAATCTCTTTGAGGAGTTCTATGAGGATGTACACATTAGGATGTGACTGTACTACATGTTTCTTTAACTTGTTGTGCCAGCCTTCTAGGTTTTTAGTTGTCCTTGCTCCTGTGTCATGAAGTGTTTCAAGCTGTCCTTGTCACCATCGACCCACTGTCCAGTCACTTTGTCAGTGAATGCTGAAATATTAACCCCATGTCAGAAATTTCAGCATCTGTCAGAGCTTCGAACCGTACATCTTCTTCCTGCTGAACTGGAATAAGTGGTAGAACCGTTGTTCTCCTCGCAAGTTGATTGCATTCCTTATTGTCTGAGCAGAGACAAACAAGTAATAGCTTCTGAATTTTCCTCCAGATGCAATGAGTGTAGTGGAAAAAAACACCTCTGGCATCAATGCTGCAATCAGCGCGTATTGTCGTTTTCATGGAAATATCACTCACTTCTCTACATAAGATGTAACCATAATTGATGTAAATGTCATCGAGGAAGTTACATAAAGCTTCACAAACATTTCCACAATGATCACATCGTCTATTTATACAACACTAAATGGGTAAAAAGTGCATACTTTCGTTCCAAACAAGGTATTGACGCAAATCAAGAGCATTTATGTATTATCAAGTCTCAGTTTGTTCTCCATGAAATTATGATGAAAAGACGTATACAAAGTAGAAATAAAAGATAAACAGGATGGGAGCACTATCATCTATCATTATTTATCTTGAAAATGATCTATTATTATGTATTGAGTGCAACAATATCCTCGTTTTCCCTTTAAATTAAATCTCTGAAATCAGATAAATTGCGTCTTCTCTATTTCTTTACATTAAAGGTCAAAACGAATTTCAGACAGGCGTTATTTTAGATCTTCATGAGTAAATTCGCATTTTATTGTCAGCAACCATTTTTAAATCAAATGTAATTTGACCAGACAGAAATAACAGGAACGTGAAGTTGAGCATGTTTCTGAAAAGCAATCATTGAGCTCCAGATCATCAACAGTTTGGTTGTCTTTGACATTGAGATTCTCATTGAGCTCCAGATCATCAACAGTTTGGTTGTCTTTGGCGTTGAGATTCTCAATAAGCCCTAGATCATCAACAATTTGGTTGTCTTTGACATTGAGATTCTCACTAAGCTCTAGATCATCAACAGTTTGGTTGTCTTTGACATTGAGATTATCATTGAGCTCTAGATAATCAACAGTTTGGTTGTCTTTGACATTGAGAGTCTCACCGAGCTCTAGATCATCAACAGTTTGGTTGTCTTTGACATTGAGATTATCACTGAGCTCTAGATCATCAACATTTTGGTTGTCTTTGACATTGAGATTATCATTGAGCTCTAGATCATCAACAGTTTGGTTGTCTTTGACATTGAGATTCTCACCGAGCTCTAGATCATCAACAATTTGGTTGTCTTTGACATTGAGATTATCATTGAGCTCTATATCATCAACAGTTTGGTTGTCTTTGACATTGAGATTCTCACCGAGCTCTAGATCATCAACAGTTTGGTTGTCTTTGACATTGAGGTTCTCAATGAGCTCTAATTCATCAACAGTTTGGTTGTCTTTGACATTGAGATTATCATTGAGCTCTAGATCATCAACAGTTTGGTTGTCTTTGACATTGAGATTATCATTGAGCTCTAGATCATCAACAGTTTGGTTGTCTTTGACATTGAGATTATCATTGAGCCCTAGATCATCAACAGTTTGGTTGTCTTTGACATTGAGATTATCATTGAGCTCTAGATCATCAACAGTTTGGTTGTTTTTGACATTGAGATTATTTTTGAGCTCTAGATCATCAACAGTTTGGTTGTCTTTGACATTGAGATTATTTTTGAGCTCTAGACCATCAACAGTTTGGTTGTCCTTGACATTGAGGTTCTAAATGAGCTCTAGATCATCAAAAGTTTGGTTAATTGTTGTAATTACAATTCTTGATAATGCCGTAATACAGCGTTCAAGGATTCAAGTATTTTATTGCATGTAAGGCCACCGGCCCATATACAAAATGCAACAAATAAACAATAACGCAATAGCGTTTGCATTATACATTTTTAATGTTCCTTATCGGGAACAGCTGCTTTGTTTCTAAGTTGAAGGTCAAACGTCTACTTAATCTGCATTTAAAAATGAAAAATCAAAATACATTTATCAAGAGTAACGTCCTCTTAGTAATAAAAAATAATAAACAGCTACGTTTTTAATAAATTAATTTTAATAAAATAAAAGTCGCTATACTTAACCTTTATCTAAAATTATACTTACATTATCATTCTTATTGTAATTCTGTTTTATAATGGAGTTTTAATGCGTGTTAAAATACAAAGTGCAGATTTGCACCATTTTTTATTTCGCAGACAGTAATTGTATAAAGGACATGATTTAAATCTGGTCACATTAAAAAACTCAACTTAGACAGGGTTGCATGCAATGAAATGCCCTTTTATCGCAGCTACCATCTTATGTATACTTGTACACATTTAAGATTACAATATAAGATTCAAGAGAGAACAAGACTGAATACGATTATAATATCATTTTAATAACAAGTCATATTTGTTGAAGAAAGCATTCAAGTAATGTCAAGTAATTTTGTTCAAAATGTAAACAAACTAATTAAACCTTTATTACAATATCTTATGCATCTGTTACATGCCGTATTTGTTGAAAAAAGCTAATTATTATTAAGCTAGGTATATTCAAAATGCAAACAAGCTAGGCCAAACCTTTATTTACTGAATTAATACGTAGCCATATATTAACGCTTCTGTTTCCGTACTAATCAAGCTTATTCAGTTTTTCTTTTGTATTTTAAAATCTCACTACATACTTGATACTTTATTCCTCACTCTGACTCAGTGAAGTTCTTTAGCAATGATTCCGCCTGAATTGGGTTACCTAAATCAGTCTACATACTGTGCCTTGAGACACAAAGGACACAATTGTCTGTTTATTGATTAACCTCTTCTTTATATATTGTGTAACTTCTTCCTGATTGAAAAAAAGGTTGACCATACATTAGTGCCAGATTGACAAATACGGTCTAGGCTAGTTATTAAGTATTCAGTAACAAGCTATTACAGGCTGTTGTAGTCATTTTACGTCAAGCATAGAACACACCTCACTAACCAAGATAGCCAAAGAGTTTAAGCCCCCAATACCACTTACCTTGATTTGTTCCCAATAGCGTCATTAAAGACAATATTTCTACGAGAGCATTTTCTTTATACCGATGGCTGATGTTTTACATATTGAGATGAATAAGCCAAATGTCATCAGTCATCTTGAGTTCATTTAATATAAATAATTGATCTTTGCACGTGTCGATACAATCAAATAACAACCATCCTGGCTAATCTCAAGTCACTTGACAAAAGTTGTGTCTACAAACAATACAGATACAATAACTATAGAATGATACAACTTAATGAAATCATTATCATGTACGTAAATATTCTTCAGTTAATAGCTTCCATGTCTCGATTAATGCTCTTTTTTCAAACTTTCAAATGATAAAGCCGGCTCAACATGCAAGTAACACAACGACACACAGTATCACGACCATACGAGAATCATTCCGTTGTATTACAAAAGTCAATTTTAAACGCAGCAAAATAGTATAAATTCAATGTTGTGAAAAAAAATTGCCTATAACATGGAACGGCAAATTTACAGAGACAATTGGATTAATAAGATCAGCATCTAGTGTAATACCATGTAACACTGCCCGATTGTTCTAGAAACATTTTTGTATTTTAAGAAAATATAAATAAATCATCTGAGCGATTGAGTTCTGTATACGTTAATTACCACAATATTTATGTAGCAGCTCCCGTATAATTGTGCCTTTTATTTCATTTTCTTGTTTACTCAACAATGTTTGAATAAGGTGTACATTGTCTGCATGAAATGTATTATTTGATTAATTGTTCATTAATTCAAATGAAATATTTTATATATTGAATATATTTGCTTTGTTAGTAACATCTGCACGTGTGTCAAAATACCGATTCTCTTTCTCAAGTATTGCATTATATTACCAGAAATTATCGATTAATGTTGTATTCATTTAAGGTACATACCAAAATGTGATGTTATTGTAATGTAGTAAGGTTTTGATAATGCGTATTTATAATATTGCAATTCAGTTTCTGAAATGATGGTACAATGCATATATTCTGACTGTATCAATAAACGGTATGTACAATTTTAGCTATCTATTAATACTATTGTGGATCGTTTTATATGTAAATGACCAGTTTATGTAAATTGTAAAATACTTTGTATGACCAATGGCACATGAATATGCTGATATGTCATTAAAGGTTGTATTGTATATATGTTTCAGATGTGTATAATGATAACAAATATGAGGTGGTGGTCTGTAAAATCAGGATGTTACTTGCCAAGGAAATGTGCTGGGACAAATATTTTTAGGATTCTGATATCTAAACCTTGACCAAGATCCTTCTGAAAATAATGCTCTAAGAAGCGGTCCTGTATATATATAACTAGCAATAAACAAGAGCACGCGCAATTTTATGTTAAAGTAATAAAACAATGACACAAGACATTAGCCACATAGAGAAAAAACATCAGTTACAGCATTGGAACAGTTTGTCGGTTAAACGATCGACTTAGACCTGTTGAAGGGAGCAATTTTATGCTTAAGCATCATAAAGGCTTTTCTTATGGTTTTGTCGTTGTACTAATAAAATCTAATAAAAGTAATATAACTGACAGTAAATCATGCACCAGATGTAATAAACTCAGCGATTAATATAATTTTACCTATAAAATAACATATCAATAAACACTATAACAATAATTACATATCTAAAATATGTTGAAGATATGCACGAGAAAAATGATTTAACTAAACATTTCCCAATGCAGAATCCGTTGAAAATGAAGCAGTCCCAGCGATCAGTATAAGAAGAATTAGTTATTTATGACATATACAACATTGGTGTCATTTGAAACAAAGACATACAATTGTCTTAAACGAAAGAAATCAAAATTATGGTAGAAAATATAAAAAAAACCCCACCCATACCAACGAAACAAAATATCGCATTGTTAAGCAATAATAGGTAACAACTCCCAATAACAAAATAATATTATAATAAGTCGATGATGTATTTGGAAACAGTAACGGCATTAATAATCTTAAAATGAGACCTATGTTTCAATCTCACGTAAAGGTCAATACTTACTGCACAAGATGTCTCACCTATCAATGAATCGACTGAATAAATAAAGAGGAAGACTTTAAACAGTAAACCAGCAAAGTAAAGTAATACTTTTGACGGTCTTGGACATATCGACGCGCCTTCCAGGCATTCCATGCAACTTACTTGAGTTTACACACAAGACATAACTTCGGGACCATGTCTGCATTGCGGATCTAGAGGTTTCATCAATTTATAAATTTATTATTTTAGAATCTTGATACAAGAATATTAAATCTTCACAATATTTATAAGTTAGTAAATTAGTAAACATGATTTTCTGTTATTTTTTATACTAAATCTGGGTTTCCGCTGTGCTTGAAAACTGCACACCACTGTTTCGCTGGTTCGGATAGTAACATGTATGATACTCGTTATATATTTTATTTACGATATTATAAATTGTCAATTCTGTTGTGCCGTAAAACATATACTTGGAGGAAGAATACCCATTTGCAGCTAAAACAGTCGCTGTCTGGGGGATGAATTAATAAATGATCATTTAAGTAAATTTCGACACATCTCTTTCATCTCCAAACTCTTTTATACTGAAATAAATAATTACGTGTTCGTGTACTATAGAAATTAGTTCTAAATCGGATTTGTGCATTAAGGCTAAAATACCGTGTCTTAAACAAAAACTCATGGTTTAGAATATTAAGTACGCTCTATCTATACGCTTCTGTCAATATATTGTATATTAGTTTACAAAATAATATATAAACGATTTTAATTGAGTGAATGGGCACTGCAAACGAAGTAAAATGTAAAATTGCCTAAATCACTGAGGTGGAACTTAACACAAGCAATGGCAAAACCACACGCCTTAAAACAGAAACAGTGAAAACAGATGAGGAAAACAGTTCACATGTTGACTTATACTTAGATCTAAGTACTGCAATCAAGATTTTCAAAGAATTTGTTTGTTTGAATAAGAGAAATAAGTTAAAAAGGGTGGAGATTAAATGTAGTAGGTTGTTCAAGATGGAAGTGAGGTACCATAGTCTAAAGTACGTCAAAAAATAGCCCTGATAGGATGAATTAAGTGTAACAAAAATGCATACGCGGGAAGATGTTTTACGACCGCCACACTGCACACATGATTTTATTGTGATAACGAATAATCCTAATATGACAAAGCCCCTTGAGTATTGCATCAGATATTAAAATTTGCAAGAAAAATGAAACAAGACAAATGCTTGTTAAATGTAAAACAGGCAGTAACACTGAGACGAGACGAGACATTACCTAAGACAAAGTACTACCATCAGTCATCGCCTTGGAACGGCCAGTCGGCAAAATGGTCGACTGGAGTTCTTTAACCGCTTTATAGAGTTCTTACGTAGCACTTTGTGAAACCACCAAGAAGACAAACTTGACAGAAGCTTGCATTATTTTGATAAGTTGCATTATTATTGCCAGAATAATTGACGACGGAATGTAAATCGCTGTAAAACACTTGAACGGTAAGAATAGTTTTACGGCGTACTGTTTTTAAGCAGAACCGCTGAAAATGCATTGAAAAAATGTCTGTGTTCTGTATCACGTGATGTTCTAGCAGCACCGTCTAGACAAACTCCAACAGACGATATTTTCTTAAAATTATTTTATGTACTGTTTTTATTTAAAGGGTGTACTAAACTAGATTTAGATTTGTATAATGTAAATATCGCTTGATTTGTATAGCCCTTGCATTATCATCAATATTGCTATTTGTACAGTCATTGAAATCTTAAACAGATATTACAGCGTTTCGATATCAAGGAAGCATCAAAATCAGAAAACTTCATTGTACTGGATTACTAAAACTTTACAAAACAGCATGCCAATAACAATTTAGAACTTATGCTAGTTCTAGCATTACGACTTACATCTCCAAACAACTAACATCTTGTTTTATTGCAGTTGTAACATATTGTTAAATGTGTATGGAAATTCAGGACTGAACGGTTTATTAAAAAATTATTCAAAATGTTTTCGCACATTTGTCCTTTAAAGTTTTATTGATCTGAAGTTGATAAGAAGTTGTGCATCTATTTATCTCATCATGTAAATAAGAAAAAAAATAATTATTATCGAATAATCATTTACCCATGAGCAATTTCAATACACAGCTTATAACGAAAGCAATTGCATAACAATATAAACTTATTAATATGAAGCATTAGGATTTCTTTTAAAATAATTATGTTTAACTTTTTTTCCTGTATGTCTAGGTTAAGTCGGTGCCCACCGTAATATTTTGCCATTACACCGATCGGAGGTTTATTTATACCAGACACTTAGCTGACGACTGTAATATTCCGCTAACCAAAATGCAGTTGTTAATTATACAAAGCCTCATTCTGAATCTTTGTCTGTTGTTATTTAGAACAAAAGCATGTCGGCGTATTTAAAAAACGGTAAAATTGTTAAAATTCTCTTACCTCGCTACCACCCACCTTGCCTTAGTGGGGTTTAGCTTGATTGAATGCAATTCTTTGTTGTATATTTATGTATAAAGTTATTGATTTTAGTTCTAACATTGTACATGATTGAAATTGATTGTACATTGCTTTTGTTTTTATCTTTCTTTTAAAATTGTGATATTAGGTTATCAATGTAGCAATATCTGACACAAAGAGGTGTAAAATATTTTCATCACCATTCTACCTATATTTTTATCGATCTGAATGAACTTTGGATGTATTGTTATTAAAATCATTCATTTTATTTTACCAAATATTTTTTTCTATTTGGTGTTAAATAATATTAAAGATTAAAATGCATATACCGAAGTCTATTGACAATGGTTTATATACATTGTTCCTCTATAGAAAACATATTGTATTTAAAATTCGAAAGGCAATTCTTTGTTGAGATAAAATAAAAATAATAGGTTACACTTTTAATGAAGTGGAAAGACAATGTAAAACAAAGACGATTTTTAAACGAGTGTTTAGATTTGTCTGTTAGTCGAGGCTTCAATGGACAACTAATTTTTGTCATTATCTCTGTTACTGTTGGTCACTATTTTCTTCATTACGACCAAGACGAAAGCTGTGCGTAATGTCTAGCAAGACAATATTTGTCAATGAGCATTTACAAATATAACTCTCTAAGGTTAAATAAGAACAAACCCAGATACATTAAGGGTACGTTAAGATGGTATGACGAAATGTATATTATAACTACGGAAGAAACGAACGCCAGATATTATTTGAGCCCTTGTACTTTTTATCAACGGATCTAAATAATAATAGTACTGATTTTCTTTTCATCGGGTGTCTTGACATCTGTCATGAATGTAGCAAGACCCTCGATTATAGAAAAGTTCATGCTTATTTCAAATTATTTTTTCTGAGTTACATTGGTAGCGTTTTGTTGTCGTTCAAGTGTTTAATTGTCACTTTGTTGTTTTAATAGATAAAGAAAACAAAAGGTACTATCAAAATTTCCAGAGATAAACGCAAATCTAACTCGGCAATATATAATGTAAATGATGGCAAAAATTTAATTTACATACTTAATAAGGATATATGACAAAGTCCTAGGAGCATTGGTTTAAACATATTTATTCTCATATTTTACAATACATTTGCAGTAAGGATTTGAACGAAAGCAAAGCATATAATGTTCATTTTCTAAGATCAATATACAAGACAACATGTAAATAGAGTGGTTGTATACTTTTGCAAGAAAATATAAGTACTAGGCGTTCGAATAACCGTTTCAATTTACAGTTTTAGACAAATATAAATATACTTAATTAAAGTGAGAGAAGTATGCAGGTCTATAAAGTGTATACTTAAGTGAGAGGGAGAGAGGGGGTAGAGAGAGAGAGAGAGAGAGAAAGAGAGAGAGAGTGAGTGAGAGAGAGAGAGAGAGAGAGAGAGAGAGAGAGAAAGAGAGAGAGAGAGAGCGTGTCTACTTGTTGATATCGTACATTTCAAATCTTTTAGTATCAGAAATGTATTTCTGAACAGTATGAAAAATAGCATAGTTTTGACTAAGGGTCATGTTAACATTACCAAATAAAAGTGTATCGACATTGATATTGTATTTTTCCAATGATTTGAACATGGCTAGCCTTTGTTGGGAGTATAATGGACATTCGGCAAAGAAGAGTTGGTTAGTTTCTACACTACCACATCTACGACATCTACACAGTGGAATTGGTACAATTCCCTTACGAAAGAGGTGGTGTTTTAGTGAACTACATTTTGTTCGTAGCCGTGAGTGTAAAATTTGAGCTCGTCTATTTCCTGTGTAAAAGAAAGACGGAGCTTTAACTGTATTTGTACTTATTTTTTCTTTGAACGAATTTAGTGCTGGAGCATTACGTATATCAGGTGATTGATTATTCCACTCACGTATTACAGAAGGTAGAAATGAATTAAAATATGAAGTTGTTCATGCAAATACTCCAGGAACATTTCAGTTGTTGCGTAACTGATATCGAGCATTCGACACGCTACTAGGGATTAATGAGGACAAGTTATCAGAAAAAACAGTGATTTCTTCTTCTGTCAGAAAGAGGATCCCAACCGATTTCGCTGTGTAATGCATTTATACTGACAAGTTTATTGAAACCAAAGACAATACGAGCGCATTCGTTTTGTATATTTTCTAGATGTTCAGATGCATATCCTACACAATTGCTCCAGACAACATCACCATACTCGAGAATAGGTCGGATATATGAAAAATAAATAGTTTCCTGTGCCCTTCGGTCCAGTGTAAATTTGTATTTACGTTGAATGTTGACACGCTGCCAAGCTTTATAATTTTTATGAGAGTTCCATGAACAATCCTTTGACATGATTACGCCAAGATGCTTATGCTCAGTAACCTCCACAACAATTTGACCGTACATTGCTAAAGGATGATGGTTTGATGTTCTTTTTCGGGATATTATAAATGATTCTGATTTAGATTGGTTGAAGTAAAGCAGCCATTTTTTAGCCCATACGCCTATTTTATTTAGGTCATTTTGTATCATTTTTGCTGCAGTTTCTGCATCCTGAGAAATATAATAAAGACTTGTGTCGTCCGCAAAAGATTAATATTGCACTCAATACCATCAACAACATCATTAATATTAAGAAAAAAAAGCATTGGTCCCAATATAGATCCCCGCGGGACACCTGCTTTAATAGTGACCCAATCCGAAAGGAACAACTCTTTGACGCCGCAAAGTCAAATAATCAGCAAACCAGGACAAGGAGCATTGCAACATATACCAAACCCTGAAAAGGCACCGGACAAAGGTCTCTTGAAGAACTAAATATTTAAGGCGCCCTCCTCTAAGGCTGGTGTAGGATTATGCTCATGCCAGTATTTAGCGTTAGTGTCAAGTAGTGTAAGTTGTCACAAAATTATCCTTTTCGAAAACGGTATAAAATTCATGTATTTTCTTTACCTTTTACACTATGTCGTTTATAAGAAGCTTTGAATCGACACGTATATTAAAATGTTCTTAGCTCAAATCTGTTCAAACGAATATCAATGATACAGGCCTTTGAACATATTGTTGTGGTCCCGGGGCGAATGTTTGATTACTTTTAAATCAGTGGCCTGTAACTTAAGTATATTTAAATGGTCTCCGAAAAATATTTTAATGGAAAGGAAAGCAACTATAAAAGTAACTGTAACAAATGTTATTGTGATTGTTACGTGTATTTCCTTTGATGGACATTGGACTTTGGTTCCTCATTCCATCTTCAGATGAATAGGATACAACAATGATTTATTCTTCTCTGGCCATGTTTTTTCTTGATTCAAAAAGTTGATTTCCCATTTTTGTTTAGCTTTTCTAATCGAAATAATACCCTTTCTTTTCTAAACTCTGTGGACATTTTTTTCAATGACGTCGTTACTTTCGTTATAACTTATTAAAGAAAACATCAGCGCTTGGACATTTTGGTATTCAAATAGATCAGTTTTTATTTCTTTTCTTGCATTCGAGAAACCCACCAGGAAGTGCGAGGTTAGAGCTCTGTAAAACCAGTATAAGCACCCCAGTCGGCAATATACATAAACAGCTAAACATAAGGTATGGCAATTTGTCTAAAAAACAAATACCGCAATAAAAGCCATGACAGGAAATAAGCAGCTTATAATTTTATATTTGGAAAGGACAAGGAATGATAATAATAAAATCATAACAATTAAAATGATAACAAAAGAGATAAAAAATAAAAATAAAAGCAATATAAATAACAACTAATATAAATAAATAATCGAAAAAAATAAAATAAAAATGAATGAATAAATAAAACTAACTAATTAACTATTAGTGTGACAGTTAGTGGTTCTATCTTCTACACTTTGGCAGTACATTGTCAGAAAGCGTGGCTTCTTGGCAATATATAATACACAAATAGGCCCTGGTTATGTGTTTATCCTACTCTCCCGCCAATAAAATACTAATACCTTTTGGTACTCGAATAATTTGTCTTCTGACTCTAATGAGCCTAAATGCCGTATTATTTAGGAAAAGTTTAGTAGACGTAATGTTTAATAGGCTAAAACAACAAGCGAAAACTCCTGCAATGAACAATATGACGATGAATTCACTTTCAATAGAAAGTCACAGCTTTGATTGTGTTGTATGTTAAATGCAATAAATATAGAATGTACCATCTTTTCATAAGCAAAAAGAATCATTTTAAAGTAAAACAACGTCTGAGTGCACTTTCGACTACAGTACATATTTTAAAATAAAGTGCTCGGAGCAATTAATCTGAAAATTGATCTTGTCTGGAATAATGAAACCTTGGACTATCACTCAAACATTTGAGATATAAATTGGACACACACTTCAATTACCATTTTCGATAATAATTTTTAATCACGAATAAAGAAAAAATATGTTGTCAAATTTGCTAATTCATAAATGAATTTGAAGAAAATAATTACTTCAATTTTGGTAAATATATGACGCAGTTGTTGGCCGATAATTATTACCGTTATCATTAATTAATACAGTGTTATACAAGACTGCACATGTTTAAGGTGGTATGAGACACAACATATTGTAGTGTTGATGTGTCAAGAAAATAATCCATATAGCTGTTTTTAAATGTATCGATCACACAGAGACAGAAGTATGAATACAGTGATCTTTATAGTTGATATAAAGCCCAGCCAATTCGTGATCTTATTGACACCAGCTAAAAGCATACAAGTATTGGTTTATGAGAAGTATAAGTTTACGGAGTATAAAACATTGACTGTAATTCGGCATTTAAAGTTTAACAATATGGACGCCGTAACTTTCATTGGTGTAGTTTTGTGTCTGTTCATTGTAAGCAAATGATATTACATGTTTTAATCATTTATGCATTATTATATATCCTGTTTTTCTCTATATCTTTTTCTGGTGTTTCTAGATTGGAAGCAAAAATAATAAGACAAAAGAACATGTATATATCTAAGGAGTACACGTTCGTTTTGTACTTTTCATGATATGCTTAATAACGATAAAAAGAAAGACGTAATTGTTCCATGAATCTACCAGTGCAACACTTTGTTCATCGTTTTATTAGTGTTTATCCTGTTAATAACCAGAGTACATTCAATTAAGCAACATAAGCTATCACATATTTTTGATGAATGGTGTCTAGCCAATTAAGATATTCTTATAATCTGGTTCAGTAATCACAGAAAATACTTCTTTACAACACATAGGCAGACATATCGAGTGGTCATTGTCACATTGACTTACTCAGCTTTTATTTAGGGTATCGACTTACCTTAAAATGGACTAAAATCTGTTCTATTAGGTGGACGACAGAGTTGAATGCCTTCTCATGGAAGAAAATACCATAACATCATATTTTTAAATTAAATTATATATTCATACATGTTGGTTCTAAATGTTTATATGTCACAGCCAACAGTGACTGCCGTATATCCATCTCATGACTTTAAATTTCTTTGGCGACCTAATAGGTTATGGTAAAAAACGGAATCATAAAAAACGGACAGACATCACACCAAAGTAAAAAACAACAACAACCAATAACAAAAACGAAATCATTTTTTTCTTTTATGCGTAATTTATGGTGTACACAATACTACTGAGTGGAAGTCTTAAAGTGTTCCCGGTGATAATTCATTTGTCAAAATATTTAAAAATAATAATCTTGTTTACTACATTGTTTAGGCCTAGCAGAAATGCTTAGTTGCTTTAGCTTAGTTGTTTTGTGTCCTTCAATTGCATGTTCGAAGATTGACTGATAACACGGGGCATTTGTCCGACATTTTCCGCCTATAATGTATTGTTTTTACGGAACTATACCAGTATGTAAACGGAATGCACTCTATTTCTGCACTAACGTTTCAGTAACTTTCTTTGTCATCAGTCTAACAACAATATGCAGCTTACCATGTACTTTTCTTACGATAATTCTTTTATAAGTAGAGATTCGGGTTGTCAAGAAATACAATAAAAGTTTTGGATCTTGTGATACTCTATGTTAAGGTGTCTCAATGTGAAAGAGTAGAGAAGTATATTATTTACATGAAGGAGACCCAGGCAGATAAACAATGTTTCTGTCACAACTGTTTAGATGTAATAATTTAACATGACATTAAATAATAATATCTATTTGTTTTAAGGAAAACGTACGGAGTTAATTCGGACGAATGTCTATGAATGACACTTGGTTCGATGTCATATTACAGATGGGGGAAACAATATTAAATTATCATAGCTAGCAGACAATTTTTAGAGAAAATAGACACTTCAACGTATTTGTATATTTCATTTTTATTTAATCCTAACACAATGATGTGCTAAAACATGCAAACAAACGTCTTACGATTTCATATTTACATGCATCAGTTATAAGAGAAAATTTGTTTTGTTTCAATTTTCATACAAGGTTGACTTGACTTGTATTGTATTACACTGTCATTATCTGCAGCTTTTCTATTGTACAGTTGCATAATACTTTTAAATTACTCCTTGTGCCTATTTCTTGATTTTTAGAAAAATATGTGCAGTGTTTTTTTATATGATGTTGCACGGCAATCGAAATTGTAACATGCCGTAAAAATTGATATAAATTGATGCGGAAAACAAAGTTAAATTTGAAAAGGCACACGATCATGGTGTTCACTAGCTAGTCAAATGTTACAAAATGCTTTTCTACAAGAATACAGTCGGTAGATGCATTATGGGGATAATACTTGCATGCACAAAAAACCTTGCAAGTTTGTCTTAAAACTCAAAATGGAGTGCCGAAGAAATATCACACAACATTAAAGCGACTTCATTTTCAAGATATATTACTGCATATATAGATATATAAAGTTAATACACCATCTATGTAGGTTTAATGGTGATTATCAAGTTGATACATTTTGTTTCAAATTGAAACGTTTAAATTTTTTGTTTACTGACGTTGTATTCTCTAACTTAATCAGTGAATTTATTACATCCCACACGTACTTTATTTTAGAAATTGTAGAGGAAAATGATATACTAACAACACTATTCTGCTTGCGTGAACATATGCTGATATAATTAGGATTCCAGTTTCGAAAGAAAGGATATTAATCTTGTATTGTTATGCAGGGATATAAACACAATAACTGTTTAGTGTCTAGCTTATCTCTCAGTAATACAAGGTAGTGTCCGCTATCGGCTTATCAATGTAACATTATTACCTACCTAGCCTTAAACAATACATAGATTAGCCTAAAGGGCACATATATACATGGACAACATCTATTGGTCATATGCTAAATAGGTATGATAACTAGTGCATGCATACATGCGCGTGGTCAGAACAGCTAAAGTGAATGTTCGTTGTAAATGATTCTCTTCGTTTATTATATTGTATGATTGCCCAGGATGGCGTTTTGTGTAATACGGTAATGATCAATTTAAGCATGTCAATAAATCTACAAAATATCATTTTCAAAATATATGCACATTTTCTAACTGATTTTATTTGTGTAGTATAATGATATATATATTTTACTATGACAATAAAGTCGCATTGTATGAGAAGTAAAAATATACCAAAGACTCCGTTGGAATAACTCAATGACAAAGTGTGGCTTTTCCCAGAACAAACATACATAAATGAGTTCACTGTACTGTGGATTCTATATTAATGTGTCTAACGTCTGACTGCGTTATCCTCACCAGCTATCGTCCGGTGTAACATGATGACAAGCACAGAATTGCAAAGGACAACGTGTAGTTTCAGTTTTAACTTGTTTTGTCTCAGACGACAGAACAGCTCAGCAGAACAGCTCAGACGACAGAGCAGCAGAGGCAACAGAACAGCACATACCACAGAACAGTGCAGACGAGAGAAGAACACGGCCGACCAACAAAGAAAAAAGCTCGACCATCGGCCTGTTAATGTATTGCCACTATTCATCATGAGCCTATATATTGAACAAACTATGTAATCTTCAAATGAGACTTTGGAGTGTGTTTAGATCCCCACATTATGTTACATCAGTAGTCGGCGGGACTAAATACACAATGTGTATGCTTGCTTTTCCACGATTATATTGGAAGTAGAGCCCTCTATCGTTATGTTGTAAGAGAGCAAAATACATCATGTATATAGAAAAAGTAAACGACCAATAAAACGTTTCTTGTTCTTCGTCTAAATATTATAGGCAAGTAAACTTATAAAGGCACAGCCTATCAACACTTTAAACTTCATTACAAGAATTTGTTTCCAACAGTTTGTCATTAGCAACCCTTCAATTTAAATGAATATTGGTGTTGTTAATTATTTCACGAATTTCTTTTTTTTTGGACAACATTACTTTAATATTAGTATACGTCATAACTTGAACAGTTTTGTTTCAAAAGAAAATATTTTCATTTTACTGCTTTCATTTGAGCTGTGCGAGGTTAGAGCTCAGTAAACTGGTTTATGCACACATGCTGGCCCTTTTGCCGACTGTTGGTTGTATTATTTTATCTTATGGACCTGATGTGACTATCATAGGTTTACTTCTGTTTGGTAACTTTTCAAATTGTAATTTATGATGCAATATAGAAATTACCTTGTCATATTTATTTTCGTATTCTATTAAGGGTCGTTTTGCTTTGTCTTAGTTACTCTTATTTTCTTTTCCGACTTTCTTCTTCTTGTGTAAGAATATCTTTGAAATAATATTAAGACTTTACTTACACTGGTCAAACCGGCTGCTGTATGTTATTGACATTACACAAATGCTACTTAAATTCGTATAGTTAACGCTAAAGTAAATGTTCGTCATAAATGATTCTCTTCGTTTATCATGTTGTATGATTGCCCAGTATGGCGTTTTATGTAATACGGTAATGATCAATTTAAGCATGTCAAAAAATCTAGATAATATAATTTTCAAAATATATGCACATTTTCTAACTGTTTGATTGTGTGTGTGTGTGGTATAATGATATATATTTTTTACTATGACAATAAAGTCGCACTGTATGAGAAGTAAAAATATACCAAAGACTCCGTTGGAGTAACTCAATGACGAAGTGTGGCTTTTCCCAGAACAATCATACATAAATCGTACATAAGTTCACTGTACTGTGGATTCTATATTAATTTGTCTAACTTCTGACTGCGTTATCTCCACCAGCTATTGACCGGTGTAACATGATGACAAGCACAGAATTGCAAAGGACAACGCGTAGTTTATGTTTTAACTTGTTTTGAACAGATGCTTTGTTTTGCGTTGTAATTATAATAGCTGACAAGCGTCATCAACATTGATTGAAAACGACGCAATTGGTTTTGTTTGAATCTTGTTAAAGATTTTTTTCCAGCAGTTGTCTAACTTAAATGATAGAGTTTATTAAAAATATAAATATATTTGAAGTTGCTTTCCAAGGTTCACATCAATTACCTATTGGCAGTCATTGAGGAAATATGAAATGTTAATGCAATATTGTACACTTATCTTGATGTGTGTCTGTAACCTCATCTTCTTACCGAGAACGTAGAAATAACAAACACAGAATTGAACCAAAACAGACAGTTTAACCAGCATTTATACATGCAAGTGATATCGTGTTTCAAATAATTATAATAAAACTGACAATCATGATACTTCTCAGAATTCGTTCAATAATGCTTTATTATATTTATATATAATCTACTTGCTATCAGGCACATGCCAGAATCTGTAGACACACTTCCGTTCCTGTGTGACCTGAGGGAATTGGTTATATAATAAGTATAAGCAAAGCGTCCATGAGCATTAGGTTGCCATGACGACGAACTTTGCATCTGAAGGCTATGAATGATAAATCAGTTTTCTTTCATTTTTAAACATCAACATATTTCATGCAGCAACATACGGGACATTTCTTAGATAAACGTTAACTCTCTCTCTCTCTTTTCTTTCTCTCTCTCTCTCTCTCCTCTCTCTCTCTCTCTCTCTCTCTCTCTCTCTCTCTCTCTCTCTCTCTCACTGTTTGTTTCAATATATTGTTGTAGTTGTGCCATTTAGGAACGTGTTATAACAACAGATTGTGTATAATGGTCTTTTGGCTGCCATTTTGTCGGGACTACTTTCTCCCATACTACCTCCTCGGCTTATATCTGAAAGTAAAATACCCGAGGTGATCCGAATGGCACGAAGGTTTCACTCGTCATTCTATTCTACATCCAGTCATGCATATGTGTAACAGTTATCAGCGTTCTAGTCATTGATTCTTTTCAAAAAGAGTTTTTAGTTTTTAGGAATGCATTTTATAAGCTTGTTAAGCTACTTGTCGAACACATGACTTATGTAGGGGTCTAATCGAAGAAAGGAAGAGTGCACTCTACGCTTGTTCTGTGCATAAATTCAGCGAGGTCGGCAAACTACTTTAAATGCTAATAAGAAGTATCAGTATATCCATTACTTAGTGCATACAAGCTGCAACAGGCTTGGAGTGTATCAGTCATTCAATTAAATTTTATCGCCGTTATGCTGAGATTCACTAACAGTATTTGGCAGTTGCGTCGAGAACTTAAGTTGTAATGTCTCCCAATGTACCAGATGAGCGCCTGTGGTTCTAGCGTGAAGTTTATCCTACGTTATGCATATTTGCCATAGAATGGTCTTGCCATTGCTGTACAATTTATAATCCTTGCTAAAGCCAACTATATGCAGCATTCCTTTGCTGTCAATACCGACAAGACAAGGAAACAGTCCATTTCGTGTTTTCTTTTTAAATTTATCAATCATACAGAGACAGACATATAGAAAGTTAACATGGCCCTTTACGCCCAGGTACTTAGACTTGTTTAGAAATTTGACCTGTTGATGGTTTCAATTAATTAATCTATCTTTGAGCGATCTTTCATTTTCGCCAGTACAGTTTTTTATAAAACGGGCTGTTCTTCACTCTTTGACACTAAATTGTATGCATTGGGCCACATACGAACTCCTTTTTGCAATTTTATTTAGGCTTGACCTGCCTTTGTCATAATGTCCTTATGGATTTGTTGCTTACATTTAGTGTATGTTTTCTGCAATACATGACAAAGATGGTCTTATATTTCCCTTCGCAATGTTGATACTTCATCTTTCTTTGGCAAATCATTTCGTCCCATTCTTACGCTCACTATTTACAGTGCCTTTTAAATTGTTCTTGAAAAATAACAATGGAAAATAGCAATGATATAAGGCAGCTTTCTTATTGGTTTCCTCTCTCATCAGATCTTCTGGTTCAGTTTTTACTACCTGGGCACCTTAGTGTTCTCACTTCACCTAGGCTTTCATTAGGCTGTGCAAATAGAAAAGCAAGATACTGATCCGCTTTAAGATAATTTTGCAGAATACGATACTTTTCCGTGTATAATTTACTCTGCGGACCGTGTTTGTATCTAGAAAGGCTATGTCGTTTCCTCCTCTATCTCTTTGTCTCGCATATGAGTTTGATGTTGAGATTTATATTATTGACATCACCTGTGAAATGGTCTTTGTTTCCCTCTTTTGTCCGCCAGCATAATTAGTCGCACCCATGGGATTGAGCCTTAACATCGCTCAAGTTGAGTGAGAAGCTTTTGTAGACAGCGGCACGTGAGTCTGTTTGAATTCCGCGGTACATTTAGCATTTAGAGAAATAGAGAGGGAGAGAGAGAGAGAGAGAGAGAGAGAGAGAGAGAGAGAGAGAGAGAGAGAGAGAGAGAGAAGAAGCGAGAAAATCGTGCGACTTAATTTATCATTTAACCTACGATGCGCCAGTGGTTTTATCAAGTCACATCACACAGACGCCTAATGTCTTCCTTCACAAACTATAAGCTGGGTTGTCAGAAAGTACGTCAGTTATTTCGCCCATGCAACACCGCTATGTACGAAAACAACGGCAAATCCAACAATAGTTTCTGCTTTAGATAATCCTTTCTAACACAGAAATGAATATCTTTGCTTCCTGTAATGACTTTCTGTAAAATAATTCGGAGAAACCGATACTTCAGAAATAATTATTACGCTGTTGGGTTTTAATTTGAAATCTTCTGCCACTGAGTTGGATCTCTTTAAAGACAGATTTCTGTTGAATATAAAATTGAATTCAAATAAAATGTTTGTTCCCTCTGTTTTATGGATAACAGTGGTAGTCCAGAAATGATAAATCGTATTCAAAATACCACCGTCTGGAGAAAGCATACTGATTATGAGGTTTTGTTACAATGGTTAAATGTAATTTAAACTACAACTGCAAATAATATTTCATATTCGGACTATAAATTTAATGCAGTTCGAAAACGAATCTTAAAATAAAAGCCCATTTCGGCTACATTCATCTCCTGTGTAAATAGTAAAATTAGAACTGATATTTTAATCGTCTTTTTCACTGTCTTTTAATTTTGATGTTTATTCTAAGCCAGCTTCCCACATTCTTACCACATTAATTGCACCATATTTTAATTTAATACTGTACGCTCTATCACTGACATAATTCTTGACTTACGAAAATCTATTCCAAATAACGTTCATCCGGAAATCCTTTAACGTGGATCACTAATTGCAATAAAACCTACGTCTAATAACATTAATATTAAATTGATTTTAAGCTAAGTATTTTTAACAGATTACGTGCACATCGAGCCAGGGAGAATCTGATGTATACTTTGAAATTAGAGTCATTGAATTAAATTGATATTTGCCCTCTTTTACTTGAGAAAGACAAAAAGTACACCTTCGCTACTCCGGGAAGTGCAGGAAGCTTGTCTCTGAACACGTCTATATACTTCAACTCTAGCATAGATGTACTTATTACTTTTCTCCTTTTATTTTGTAGTTTACATTGTTACATATAGATTTTATGTGGCAATACAGCTTTTTGGCAACATGTTCGATTCTGAATATTGCATCGCGAATCATTCAGTGAAACATTCCGGACGAAGTGAATTGCTTGCAATTTAACATATGTATGTTCGAAAGCAATGTAAAAACATTATAAATATCTTCTCAAATGAGCGCTTTTGCAGGGGAAAAATGAAATGAGATGAAAATCAATAGTTTTGCAACCGAAATTACATTTCAGCAAATTTTCGAACAGTACTACAACGTTTCACCGGAAAAAAGTAAATTCCATTGAGTCGATGAACATTTCTAAAATCTTAAAATATAAAATTAAGGCAATCCACAAAGAATACCGTTGGCCAAAGTTTCATAATTAGAATGAGTCTATTCTAATAAAAAGCCTTTTGTTCGGTGATTGATGCAAACAATTCCTATTAGGCCGATGAAATTTGCCCCAATATGCGTTGAGCGGAACGTTTTTGATAACTGAAAACCATATCATAGTAGCAAGAAACATCAAGGGAAGTAACTCCGTTTTTCCTTTTTTTTGTTACCCGCAAATTCGGTTCCAAATTGTAACCCCAAACATGACCTTCACTTACGCGTTTTTCAACGAGGTTTTCGATTGGCTGGATGAAAATAATAAACCAATGAGAAAAGGTAAGACATCCTTCCATCGGAGCACGGGGGTTTTACCATTAAAACAATTCGGAAAAATAATTTTGGCGAAAAGTAAAAAATATCATTGAAGTGTTCAAATGCCAAACCTTCGTGCTCCACATTAAAATTAGGCTTATTTTATCTATCAATCATTATTCTAAAAAGAAACACTAAAATATATGTATAAAATGGACGTATTAAGTGTTAATTAACGTATAACACACATGAGTAAAAACCGACAAATTTGCCGATGCGGTGTCACAGTCTACATCAACACCGTTCGACTTTGGCGGGAAGTTATGTCGGAGAATATTTTTGGGTAATTCTCAACTTTTTTGTTTGTATACTAAGTGCATTTATCAATGCAATGCTATAATGCAGTATTCTTTCTATGAAATTAACATATTAATTCATAAAATCGTAATAATGTCATTGCTTATTCAATAATTAATGTCGATGCAGTTTCAGTTGAATATCGCTCATGAATATTCATATTGTTTCGTAATCGTAGTGTCTAGTGTCAGTAGAGGTAAATAAGTACTTATTTTCTTTCTGAATTAAAAAGCATGGTTGTTTTGTGTTAAAACAGATTCGGACCATCGAAGTTTCTCTGTGATGACTGGTTCTTGAAGAAACGGGTTGAATGCAGCTTCAATATACCTTAAGCCACAAAGAGTGAGTTTTAAACCATGTAAACATTTGGGCAAATGAAATATTTTGTTGTCGAAAATAGTCCAACTTTTTTTCGTTTTCAGTAATAAAGCAAAAACAAATCCTTCATTTATTTTTAAATAATTGTTTTTGTATTTTTTATTACATCAATGTGACTTGGGAAGAACCACCAAACCATCAAAAGTCATCAGGGTTTATTTTATATTTATGAATACACTAAAGGGACACATGTATCATAGTATGATCAGTAAAGCAATGTCCAGCTATTTTGGTGGAGGTAGACCCGAGACATGTATCTGGGAAGAACCACCGGCACATACAATTGCAATTCAGCTGGAAGACCTTCTGACAGAAGTTCTTCACCCTGACCAGAGCTCAAACCCATACAGTAAAAACTGCACAGTCATAGGAGTTTCAAGTTTACAACTCGACCACTTTCACACTGGAATATCTTAATATATTACATGTTTACACCAACTGGAACTCAAACCCACATGTGCTTTAGGTAGCCAATTTCAACCACCTTGTTAAAATATTGAATTTTGCCTGCTATCTGCATTGCAATTTAAAATTAATATTTTGTTCAGAGAAAAGGAACTGAAGTTATGAGAAAAGTTGTAATGATCCATCCTGTTTTACTTAGGGCGGGGACCGATCATTTGATAGGATTAGATTGCTAGATTTTCAATAAATGGAAAAGAGTTTTGCGATTAAATTTTTTTCCTATTGGTTTGTTTGTTTTTGTTAAATCTTTTAAACATATGTACAATACACTGTCTCATATTATCTCACCTACTTCATATTATCCTCTGCTCCTGATGATCATGATCCACTTATTGCAATTTAATTGAATTAGGGTTTACCCCCTTGCCCTTCAGTAGCTCTCAAAAGAGTGAGAAAGTCTTTTAGGTCAAATAGTCTTGACTAAAGATGCAGCTAAAGATATCATATGTACTCCTGTGGAATAGACTGCATTTGGATGACTTATATGACCAGTTTTGTATAAATCAGAGGCATAAAGTCTACATCTTCAATCACATTCTTTTTGTATAATGTTGGAGTTAAACACTAAATAAAGTATTAGTGCTTGAATCTTCAATAAGAATCATGCTAGCTAAATCTGATGTCTTGCATTAAAATGTGGAACATCTGCCCTCTAACACTATTTCCTTATCGATGAAATATTTAGGACATTTTATGGTTTCCCTATGGATAGGCTACTAAGTACAGACTAACACACCACTTAAGTTTTTATGTTCATTGTTAAAATTATATAATTAATATCCCTCTTTTGACCCTATTCATTGCATATCCCCCTCCTTTGTTATACCCTGTTATTTGTATGTCAAATAGAAAATATGGGGGGCGCCCTTGGTACAGTGGTAGAGTCGCCGATTTGTAACTCCTCTGACTGCTTAGCCTCTCACCGCGCGGTTTCGAGTCCCGTTTGGGGCGAAGGACTTAATGTGAGAAGGTCTTCCAGCTGACCTGCAGTGCGCCGGTGGTTCTACCCAGTCATGTGTCTGGGGTCTTCCTTCACCCCGAAAGCTGGACGTTGCTATAATGATCATAAATGGTTGCTGCAATGTATTTACAAAAAAGAAAAAAAAAAGAAAGAAAATTTGGAATTTCACATTTTATAGTGCTTGATACAGTGTTGATTTTTTATCTTCATTGGTACAGTCCATTTGATTTAAAGTTGTACTTATTATATTTCTGAAAGAATTTCAGGAGAGTTTTTTGTATGCAGATTTTCTGTGCATGAAGACTTCATTTTTATCATTTCAGAGTAGTTATCAAGTATTAGGTTAGAGGTTAAATAATCTCAAAGGAACTCTTTTGGTTTTTACTGTAATTTTTTTTATCCGGTTTTGTTATGATTGTGACTTACAATATAATATTGAAACATGTTACTTTTCATCAGAATATTCTAATTATTTCAAAAGGATGCCTCCGAACCAACTTTTACTTCCAATAGGAAAAAACTTTATTAAAGCTCTATTTTTCATTATATTTGGACTTGATAAATACCATGCTAAGGGTATTTTCTGATAATACATGTATGTGTCATCCTATATAATTGCATACTTTTGGTATACTACAAATGAAGTCAAATTTAAAAAACTAATTTAAAGTAGTTTTTTTTAATCAAACTGATACAGGGTCATTTTTTAATATTACCACAATAAAAGGATTAAATTAATAATTTCAACTTCAGTTTGTTTCTTTGTGAATATTTTTACACAGTATTTGCCCTCTACTATTGTATAAACTTTAATAGGAATATTTTCTATATTTTTTCTATGTAATTTTAAATTTATATTTAAAAAATATTTTTTAATTGATCCTTTTTCTTTCAGACTAAACAGACAGGAGACGAAGTTCTAGAAATTGCAAGGTGGAATGTCATGTTAAAATTTAAATAAATTATAAAATATTTTAGCTTTGTGTTTTTATTTCTCAATTTACATTCCGAATAATTTAAGAAAAAAAATATCCCTTACAAATTTTTTTCTTCGTTAAGTCCTGGACAAGTTTAAATAACACTTTTCAAAACTTCTACTTTGAATAAAAATATTAAAAACATTGAGTACAATTTCATAATTCTAAACATACATAACCCTAAAACATAACTCTTTCAAATATGCATCATAGAAAAAACGCTTACAAAAAATTGCATTTTTCAAACTTTTTTTTTACTATATCCAAATAATCAAATACTATATTTTTAATTTGGGCATCTGGAACGAAGTTTTCCTACTGTAATATTGTTTGAATGATGTAAAAGTAAGTAAATCTGTCATAAAAAACTCTCCAATTAATATGAATGCATTATAAACAACATTAACATACAGGGTACGGATTTTCAGGCTGAAATGAAAAAGGGCCACCAAACTAGCATTTTTGTAAAAAATCGTTAAAAAAAAGTGACTATAGATATTTGGACAAACTAAACTGTTTTTAATTTCTTGGATGGGAAATAATATAAGTGCCAAATTTCAGCTTCCTGTCATTACAAATAAAAAATCGATGTTCCATGCTAATCATAGGACACAAACACAAATAAGAATAGAAGCTGGATTTACCTAACATATTTTATTTGCATTCATCATGTTCCATGTCAAACTTCTGCATCATTTATACAGATACAGATCTTAATGAGAAGAACCAAATCTGTAATAAATGCCTTCTTGATACAGACGTCATTAGACTTTTCTTAATTACCTGCCTAGTTTGTTGAATGCAGCAATAATCGACTCTTATTCACTGCTCCTAGAAAAGATATGCGATTCTCACCGTACTATGCATGACATAAATGGACAATTTGGAGCGTAATCGAAAAGAGACGGACATATAACATATATGTCAATTTTATGACCCTATATGATTGCTTTCTATACGGTATATTTGCGTTCTTGGCAAAATTGTAGACGGCTGTTAATGTGTACACATATCTCATTTGATCCGATTTCGCGGCATTGTGTTTTAGACCATTCTCCATAGCCTTGGCTTTCAAGACTCGCTGTTTGATTTGATATTGGATGTAACGTACCTAGAAGCTTGAATGTCTAGAGATATTTGTATGATGCCATATTTTGGTGAAAAAACACACACCAACGAATGACAAAATTAGGGATATCTTTTTGAAAGTCGCATTACGGATATTGTTTTAGATAACATGACTATGCAAACTTTCATTTCTACTCTGCTCTCATTTTTTTGTTTGTCACTTTATATATGATTGGCTTGTGTATACCTCTGACGTGTGTATTAAGGATGCAAAAGAATACGGCGCAATGACAAAGTCTATTATAAAAAAGGCTGTTATACCATCAGACACTAAAATCACAATATACTTATTATGTAAGAAAAATGACATGTCGTTCGAGGCCAGCAATAAGAATATATGAAAAGTCCTATGAGCATAGCAACATATACTAAACTCAGAAAAAGGCACAGGACAAGGTATTTCACATGCAAGCCAAGTGAAAAGCAAGAACAAATTTCTGATGAGTCATTTAACGAAAAGAGCAAACCCGACAATTACCGCATTGGAACGGTCAGTCTGCAATATGTGTTGACTGGGGTGCTTAAACCGATTTTACAGAGCTCTAACCTCGCACTTCCTGACGGGTTTCTCAAATGTAAGCAATAAAGAGAAAACCGATCTATTTGAAGACAAACTGTCCAAGCGCTACCATGCAGTAGTGGTTATGTTATAGGTCGGGAAGAAATTGCATCACAATACCAATGTAAATAGATAACTGTTCAAACACAATTCTGTGATTGACTGGCAAATCCTGGGAGTTTATCAGCAAAATAACACAATCTTATTTCAGCAGCATTCGGTGAAATACGTTTAAGCCTAAGGTGAGCATGCCTGTTGCAAGAAATGTTTTGAAAGTAGGAGCATAATTCCCATTAGCAAAGTCACATGGTTGCTACGTCACAAACAGCATTCTGCTATGTTCAGCTGATTATTTACATAGTTAAATTGTCAAAAAAAAAATAGGTCATTTAAAGAGATTTGATGTTCGTAAGTTCCTGACGGATGTAACGATGTGCCAGGTTGCTGTATAGGTTTACACACCACATCTAGGCATCAAACATTTAAAAAAATCTTAATTATTTGGGGTTTATTTGTGTTATAACTTCCAGCACGTCACAACAACTAATAACTGGCCACCTTGTAACGTGTAATCTATAAATGGGAAATCCTTTGCAGTTTTTATGATCGTCTTAGAGTTGCCACTTTTGACATCTTGTCATGACATATGATGGGAGATAAAATAAAATGGTGCATATTATCGGAATATCTTTAACATATCAACAGACAACACGACACTGCGTCGTTTAATTGTGAATAAAACACATGACACACGTACTGATATAAATCAGCTTGCATACTATTTCTATGGTAAGTAGTAATGGACGATGAAAAAATGTTCTGGGATACTTTAACACGGGTGATTTATTGTATGTGAATTCGTTACGGTATAATTGGTTTGTCATTAACATGTTAAATTTAAGCTAAATTTGGACAGTATATAAATTAACGAAGTACGGAAAAATGTTGTTGTTAATAGAGACAAGATAACTTTACATACTGTAACCCTCTGAAAAGCCACACCTCAAAACACACACAGCAACAAACAAATAAAAAAACAAAGAGCAACAACATAATCAGTCAAACAACATAGAAACTATTTCAGAACGTACACTTTCTTTGCTTAAATGATACCATCTGATCTACACTGCAAAACATTACCTAAATTCATAGCATAAATTTGACATTTCATGCAGCATTTCTAGAAAGTGAGATCCCTTTTTCCAA
This sequence comes from Sinonovacula constricta, assembly GCA_007844125.1. Lineage (NCBI taxonomy): Eukaryota > Metazoa > Mollusca > Bivalvia > Cardiida > Solecurtidae > Sinonovacula > Sinonovacula constricta. The sequence continues at coordinate 40,515,115 of CM017555.1, forward strand.
TGGCAACATTTGTAGTAAAAGTCCATGTCATGAGAGATGACTTCCCCATAAAGCTTACCAGAAAATGTATTACTTATGGTTTAAACATTGTCTTCTTTGTCGTATTTCTCTTTAAACGTTTCATAAACATAATATGTTATTATCGCTTCACATTAAAATCATGTACTTCCGCTGTATTTCTTGCATTCATTAAGAAAGAAAAGCGTGAAATGTTGCTCATTATCGTCAGAAAGAATCAAATATCAGGAGTACATACCCTTATAATATTGGTGCATATATTGAATATAAACATATAAAATTACTACATAAAATAACATGCTTTACTGGATCTTAAAAGTCCATTTAGCAATGTTTTGCTCAACAGTAACATAATTATATTATCAGTTTATTTTCGAACAAATATACCCAATCTCCGCTCTTGTTTGATTAACAGTTTATTTATTTTCTTCAAATGTCATGTTTGCTACAGGACATTATCTGGTCGCTTCTCGATGCACTTTAAGGTAGACAGCTGGGTTAAATATTGGAAAAGATATTGTTTGTGAGCTGGATATATTCATTTTAACTTTGAGGGGCGCTAGTAGTTAACTGCAACAACAGATTCTACACAAATTCAGAAAACCTGACAGTTACTGTCTTGGAACGGCCAGCATTCGGATGGACCAACTGGGGTCATTTACCGTGCTCTTCTTTGGAGTTTTTTTCTCAACAGATATACAATGTAAAGAAATCATCAATTTAAAGCAAAACAGCACAATTGTTATAGTATTCCTCGAGCTAATTAAGGACGTCATATTATACTAATTACTGACGTCATATGGAACAATAATGTCTATGTTTGTATTTTGTGATGTGATGTTGGGAGTTATATTTAAGTTTTCAAAAAAAGCGAAATAATAAGTTGTCAAAGAAACAAACAATTGACATGAGTTAGATATTAAACACCAGATGATGAATATTATTCAATAAAGATATCAAGCGCTATTTCTTAGTGTGATCGGAGATGATAAGAGTCACTTTTTCAAGCATATTTTATATTAGATCTCTTGCAGTTGCTGACCTTGTGACGGTTGAGACTTTTGTAACATAGCCGATTACATAGAAACTTGATATAATTGACTTGATCACAACGTTTAGTCAAAAGTGGAGATTTCTAATATTTTTCTATTATTAATTCATTACTTTAAGAACCTCACAGTAAATTATTCAAAAACAATTGTTTTAAATTACAACAAAGGATTATATCATTTGATTGCTATTCGTGTACTCGATTTATAACCGAAAAGTAGCATCATTTTTAAACAACATGTCATTTTGTAATTTAGAAGGAATTTTGGTCTTACATCAAGAAACTGGCTTTTTATGCGAACTTGTTCAGCTTCAACAATATTTTGGATACATGATAGATTATTATGATATAAAAAACATTGTTCTTACTGTAAACTTGTAATATATTATGTTGTAAACCTGGATGGTAACGTCTCTTCCGGTTGCGCCAATATTTGTTATACTTGGGGCTTGCCTTACACACTATTTGCAAGTAGCTTTTTTCCCTTTTGTAACTGAAACTGTAAAATGGTCTCAAGATAATTATTGTACATATTTATATTAATAAGTTAGGCGTATTTGTATATTTATAACCTGTTTTTCTGCAGGTTTTTTAAAAAGCTATTCAAAATCCTGAAGTTTGTTGTTTTACCATTAACGGTCCTTTTGCCGACTGATGGTTCCAAACCGGTAACTTATAGTTTTATTTATTTGAAATATCTGTGGTAATTTTTAAGGGCCTTTCCTTATTTTCCTATTCAAGAACTTAAATTAATCTAACTGCTTTCTTTATATCACGTAATTACATTATACCGAAATGCAAGGAAATCCTGTGGTTGAGCGGTAAGAAGAACATGTATCCTTCAGCCGCTCACCGCTTGGGTTCGAGCACCGCTCGAGACAATAATGTGGGGATCTTATCCGTTTGACCTGCTGCACGCTAGTAATTTTACACAGACATTTGTCTTGTGTCTTACTCCACCCACCAAATATTAGCATAACAATATTCTGACGGCAGACAAAGGACCAACTGTAGTGCATAAACCTGTGTCCTTGCTCTAACCATTCCCGTGCAAGTGGTGTAATCAAATACAAACCTTAAATAAACAACATTTAAACTTGAACGGAAACGATCCAGCCGTTGACTATATGTAGAATGTAAGTTTGACGTAATAAAATAAAAAGGAGTAAGGTTATTTTAACAATAATATCCACTTTTTATTTGACTGAGGAGAACTGTATAATTTTATTAAAAGCTAGTTACTAAGGACTTGCTAGAAAAGTAAACAACCCAGTGATGTGATGAGTTGTAATTACCTGTTCGTGGTAAGATGTTATTGCAGTACCAATGTCAAAGAAAAAATATGTATCCGCTAAACATTTTAAACTGCGTTAAGAAATCAGTTTCAAAATTGTATTGATTTTGAAGAATACAATTATTTTTTTTTCTTGAAAGAATAATGAAAACTCCCCAACACAAATGTAAAGTGGAGATTATATTTACTTTCATATCAACAAGTGTAATTGTAAAAGATGTAGATTCCTTAACTGAAACTCCACTGTAAATTCTGATGTAAATGGATGTACATTTAACATTGCCTTACCTTGTGACGTTAGTTGACAAAATATCATCAAAATGTATGTAAATACCTAACATCATCTTAACTCTAAGCTCTGAGAACTAGAATTCGAGATCTTCATATAAATTCCGCTATGCTTGTCATTTTAGAACTTATTTTATAATCATTTTCTTTCTTCTGAATATTATGATTTATTTCCGCCATAATAGCAGTGTTTGAATCTGCGCTAAGACTTAAACTACATTATTCTACTTTTGTCGGGTTTTGTCATTAAATGTTCCAACTCTTGCAAAACGTTAAAATTTTCCTTTTGTTAAAATGTTTTTCTTAGGAAATATTGCCTGACTGATTGATGTCGTCATTAAGACATAACAGAACTCAACGATTTCTTATTAATATTTTAAGCATCATTTAGGTAAAATAAATCTATAGTTCTACCAACAAACGACGTGATTTTGAAGATAAATAATTAGGTAATTATGGACCAAAGCATTTTGGAGATAATTATAAACAATACGTCACGTAGTGTTTGCATTATGCATTTTAATGTTAATCATTTTTTGTTGCCAAGTTAAATATTCAATTTCTAGTTTATCTGCATTTACTGAATGAAAACACATAAGTCAAGACTCTCGTCCTTTTAATTAATAAAGGATAAACACTGGAACAGATATGGAAACCATATAAATACACAACAATTGGTCGGTGTAAAACGAAAACCGCGTATGTCAAAATGTGGAACTGCTCAGGAGAATGGAAAAACATTCTATATTTTACGTACATGAGCTAGACAAACCAAATTTTGAACAGTCATGTATTTTTCAATTCTGAATTGAGGTATTATGTGCATTACATTATGAGATATAGGTTAAATGCTACACATCACTTACGCACTTTTCGCTGAACAATATTCAACTGCAACACAGACATACGAATTACACCGACGAATTGCTGTTACAATTAGTGAAGTCGCTTTTCTTCCACATTTAAAAAATATTCGTTCCAAAGCTTAATAGTTATCATTTTCGTTATCCCTGTGTTTGAATCATGGAAAGTATGTGTCGCTATAAGAAGTACATGTATATCAAATGTTAAAATGAATATTATATATTCCTTTAAAACTGTTAAATTTACTTTTAACAAATGCTTTTACATGCAAAAAACAACAACAACAAACAACAACAACAAAAAAACAACAACAACAGTTTTACACAATTTTAATTTCACAGTACATAATTGCTATATAATTAAATAAGTATCGATATAAGAAGTATATGTTTATCTATTGTTAAAATAAATATCATATATTGTTTTTTAATACAAAAGTTATTTATTATTATTATTTTAACAAATACTTTTACAATTCAAAAAGCAATTCTTTTGTACAACTTTAATTTCACAGTCAGTGATTGTACCATTGCTATTAATGAAGTAAGTATCAATATACGAAGCATACGTTTATCTATTCTTAAAATGTACATTATATATTGCTTTTAATAAAAAAGTGAAAATAACTTTTAACAAATTGTTTAAAAAAACAAAAAACAGATTTGTACCATTTTGATATGGTATCAGTTATTGTATCAAGGCTATAATTTATATCTGGTCAGCTTTAAACATCTTTGTCAATGTTTCTCTCGATGAAATGCAGTTTTATGGCGGCTACGGCCTTTTAACATACATGTTCTCATGCGGTCTTTAATTAAGAAAGAACAAGCATTTTTATGTCTTTTTAATAACATGCCATATTGGTTAAAGAATAAGGTTGTTTATTGTCTAGTGAGTTAAATTTTCAAACAGTAAACAAACTATGCTAGACCATTAATTAAATAAATGAAACAAGATTATGAACTACCATTATCTCATTAAATTAATTATACGTTATCCTCCCTCTGACTCAGTAAAATGCTTCCTAAATGACTCCACCTGAATTTTGTGACATTCATCAGGTTACATTCTGTGATTGCTGTGCTTGCTTAAATACTTGTCACAGATTTTTTTCTAACGTTTACATTAGGCTTACATCTAAATACCTATATATTGTGCCTTTCCATTTGTTTATATATGCTGCATTGCTCATAAAGTAAGTCGTATTTTCTTATGTGACACAAAGCACATAATTGTCTGTTTATTGATAAACCTTTTCTATAGATATTGTGTTACTTCCTCCTGATAGGACATAGCTGGCCATCAATTAGTGCCAGATTGACAAATGCAGTCTAGACTTGTAAATCAGTAACAAACAAATGCATGCTGTAATCATGTAACGTCACGTATCAAACACTCCTCATACACCAAGACAGACCAAAGATTTTAAATGCACAACGTCGCTAGCTGAGTCTGTAGAATGTGTTCATGTCGCTGTACCTGGAATTCTGTGTTTTGGCATATTTTAGCTGGTATTTACTATTCTTAATTGTTGTTATTAATAAAAATATAATATAAAATGATGCTAACACAAGTTAATATTCTAAGCAAAATTAGCTTCTGTTCGTCGCCAGTCTCTTCCCTATTCTATAAATTTAGCATAACAATTTTAATTCATTTGTTCTTATTATGAAACTTCTTGCTATAATAATTCAAAATATACATTGTCTGTATCATAGCATGTAGATATCTCTACTAAGTAAAGATCTTGTCTGACGGTATCAAAGTGGTTGTTATCATACAGCAATTCTCGCTGTTATATTGGCATTTCTTATTATCGGCATAGACATAATTGCCCTGAACATTAACGTATAAATTTGTTAATATGGAATTAGTCATAATTTAATCTTATACAGTCCATTATCTCTTGAAAACAAAGTGGAAAACCAGTGAAAATACTATAGACTATATAGTTAAAAATAATTAATTCCTTACTTATTCATCAGTCACTTAGAGAAATCCTCAATACCATAGCTCGAGAAACTTTATACAATTATGAAATGTGGTATGTATTTTAATGTCCTTATTATTTAAATTGAGATTTAGATAAAAATAGTAAACACCTCGGATCGGTCAGTCGGCAAAATGACCGATTCGAGGTCATTAAACCTTGTTTGCGGAACACTCTAACATTGCACCTCCAGAATGTTTTCTCAAAGAAAAACAATCCAATGAAAAAAAAGTCACATCAAATCGAGACAACTAACAGTAAAAGCGTTCATTCATAACAAAAACAAACACAAAACAAAAACACACATAAAAAAACAAAAACAACAACAAAAATAACACAAAACACACACACAACACAGATAACAACAACACGTAACAAAGTGAATATCGAACACATTTTAAATCAGCAAAACAATTTTTTGTTGTAAAGTGTTTGTAAGGAAGCCGTTGAGAATAAATAATTAGGTAAGTACAGATAAAAAATGAGATGCAGTTCATTTAAAACCATGAAATGACGCGTTCTGTTAAGTTGAGACTGCTTAATTTGACTTACCTATAGACGATAGGACATGATAGATGTAAAAACAGAACTACATCATCAAATTTCGCAAACAAAGGCTTTAAATTAATGTGCAAGTGACACAAACGGATTAAGTACCAAGACCTGGCAAAGGATACGCTCAACGCTAACTGTTTCTCAAAGACAGTGTTATTAAAATATCCCACAAAGGTAAGACAATTACCAATAAACATCTGCATAAGCGTTATAATACTAAGCAAACATATAATTAAAACAAAAACAACAATAAATGATCAAAACAGGGAATATACAAATTGCTTTGAGATTAAAAACAGTGACTAAAACCATAGTTTTGAGGGAAACTTTTAAAGTTAGTCTTTTCTGCCCCCGTTTTTTGTAAGTAAACAACTTGCGCATTTGTGATTGCCTTTAACGCGAAATTGCACAATAGGGATAATGTCTGCCTTTGTAATACCATGCCATAATTGAATGCCGCCTGTAGATAAGTCATTAGTCAATTCAATTATTTGTTAGGACATTGTTAAAAAAATTATAAAATTTTACAAAACTTAAATTTTGTGTAGTTAGTAAGAATGCGGTCTGTTGTTATTTTCATTTATATACTTTCTGCTCAAACTTGATTTTCTTCATTTTACACCTTTGTTACGCCGGTTCAAATTGCAGCATATCTAGAAATTTTTCACAGGTAATTCCCATTTATTTAATTCACAATATTATTAATTTTAAACTCTTTTATGACTTACAACAAAGACGGCTTACAGAGCTTTAAAAATATTGTTCACAGAGATAAGTACTACATTGATTTCGGAAATGGACAATGCTCGTGAAGTAAAATGAAAAACTGCCAACAGAACTGAGCGGGACATTTAGGAAAATAGAAAATTCAAACTTACCACCTTTTAACGGTCAGTCGGTACAGTGGTAGACTGGAATGCTTAAACTAGTGTACAAATCTCACAATTAATGATGGGTTACTAAAATGAAAACAGTGGAAACAATATCTCAGTTTGAAGAAAAACAACCCAAAGTTTGAGGCACACTAAGATTTAAGTAACGACTTAATGAAAAAGCACCGAAGTCATTTATCACACATGTGTCCACTCATTATTCGTGCGAAGGAGAAAGTATCACTGTTTAAACACAGATACACACAATACTAGATTGTCAAAGAAATTGGCTATTCGACTGAGAGAAAATAATTATGAGTAGAAGTGTAAATGCTTAAGTAGTTTGTACATGTTTACAGCGAGGCGAAGTACCAAAGTCCAATGCATTTCCAAAGGAAAGTAAATGTCAAATCATGATAAATTGACTGTTATAGCAACATAGATTCGGTAAAACTCGTTACGACCCCAATATTGCACAAATAACTTTTCTTGTGAAAATGAGTAATGTAACAAGGTCTTGGAGTATTGCATCATATATCAAAGTTTGGAAAAAAGAAACAATACAAATGCCATTTAAATGTAAAATTGGCTAAGACGCCGGTGGGAGACATTACGTTAAATAAATTACCATTATCAGCTATCGCATTGATACGACCACTCGGTTAAATGGCCGACTAGCGTGCTTTGACCGGTGTATAGAGCCCTTACATCACGCTTCCTGTCACCGCAGAAAATTAACTTGACAGAAGCTTGCATTGTTTTAAGATATTTGCATTATCATTGTCCGAATAGCTCAGGACGGAATGAAAAAAACTATAAACCACTTCAACTACACGATTAGTTTTACGGCGTATTGCCTTTAAGCAAAACTGTTGAAAATATTCTAGGACTTTTTCTAAGTGTTCTATGTCAGGTGCTGCACCAACAGCACAGTCGAAACAGCCTTCTACATACGATATTTTCTCAAAATTGTCTTAATTTTTTTATTTAAATTATGTATTAAAAACTCATTTGAATTGGTTTATATGTTAGATATGCATAATTTAAATATAGCTACATTTGTTTGGCACTTGCATTGACATCAACATTGATACTTTTACAGTCACTGAAGTCATAAACAAATGCTACATCAATTCAATATCAAAACCCTCTTCCTTCACTGAAATTAATTGCTAAACTTTACGAAACACTATACATAATAACGAACCAGAACTTGTGCCAGCCCTAGCACCACGACTTTCAGCTCTAAACTACTAATCTTTTGTCTTTTTGCAAATCGATAAACACGTTATATATTGTAAGGTATGTATGGAGATTCATGCTTTGACAGTTTTGTAAATAAATAATTCTTCAGAACTATTTGGCAAGTTCGGCCTTTATACTTTGAATGTTCTGAAGGTAGTAGGACTTCTCTACAGTGTGCAGGTTGTTAATTATTATTGAATGAAAATTTGCTCGTGAGAATTTCAAAACACCACGAAAGGACAATGCACCTTGTTTAACAGTATAACGTTTTTAATATGAGGCATTAGGATGTCCTTTTAAGCAAATTATGTTTAAGTTTTTTTTTTCTGTATGTCACGTGGTTAACGACTGTTATGTTATACTAATACCGTTCGGAGGTATCAGGCGCTTGCATCGATATGACGACTGTCATATCTCGTGAACCATATGCGGCTGTTAATTAAGCGAATTTCAGAATCTTATACCGAATCCTACGCCGTTTCAATAAGAAAGAAAACCCGTTATGTCGTAGTTTAAAACAGTTGACTTTGAATTAAAATCCTCTTACCTCGCTACCACCATTGTCCTGTTTTGATTAATTGAACTCATTTTCTTTAAGTCTGTCTATGTACAAAGTTTTTGATTCAGTTGTAACATTAAATATTTATGCATTTATTGAACTGATTGTTTGTCAAGCTTCAGCATATTATATTATCCATGCATTCCTGACGGTAAAGAGTGCCAGAAATTTTCAAAACCATTCTATCTTATCATTTTTGTGGAGCTTCGAAATTATTTATTATTATTATTATTATTATTATTATTATCATTATTATTATTGTTATTATTATTATTATTATAATTATTATTCGAGGCTCAAATGGACAGCTTATTTCAGTCAATATATCAAGTACACTATCTTACTATTTTTTATGGGATGCCATAAAGTTGTACTTTAAGTCTGGAAAGAGAATAAGTGTCAATGACTGCGTGACATATTCCCAAAGATCTCAGTCTACGAGTAGATGAGAGCAAATTAAAACATGTTGAGGAAACATGAAACAAATATTGTAAGACGAAACGTATATTATAAATAAGGTCAATGTAGTATAAGGATAAAGCGAATGACAGAAAACTAACTGAATCTATATACTTATTAAAAAAATAATAGTATTGACTCTGCCTCTCTTCGGCTATCCTGGGTTCAATCTGTTTGTGTTAAAACCGTCGATCATAGAAAGATTCCTGCATATTTCAGATTACTTTCATATGTATGACATTGATAGCTTTTTGTTGTCATTTCAGTTCTTTTATTATATATAAATCAGTCTTTTCGGCAGCTGATTTCAGTTGCTTTTAGAACTAATATAAATGATAGAACATTTTAAATGACAATTTACGGATTTGTTTACATTTATGAGCGGATACTTGGTGCGTGCTATCAATGTGTAATTGCCTCATGCCTCATGAACGATAACATATTTATGACACCCTCCTCTAAGGCCGATGAATGTTTTGGCAACTATTTTTATCTGGAGTTGGTATCAAACTACTTTCCCATTGTCGAGAACGATAGAAAATGGACGTATATTGTGTTATATCGCTCATGAAAAGCAACGATTCTACAATAAGATTAAAATCTTTCATTTAAGATATGCTCTTAATTAATTTATTTGAATAAGCCATATTTTTTTACTAAATTGTGTGGCCATTGAACATACTAGCTTGTCAAATGTCCGAAACTTAACTTTGCTGTTCATATAGTATCTGCCTTTTAATCAACAGATTTCTTCGTATTTATTATTTATTGGGTTTATCGTCCCACCAACAGTATTTGTTATCTGGAGACGGTGATTTCTTAGTATACACCAATGTTTACTGACATATACCTTAACGAGTGTTAAGAAACTTACACTTGAGTCACAAATCTTATACAAATATACATAATAGTATATATAATGGTTTATTTAAAATCTTGTTATCAGAGGCGTATGTAGGCATGATATGATGCATAAGCAGAGCCGCTAATGGGTCTGGGACATGCTCCCCTGGAATATTTTGTGTTTCTAGATAATACATGGTGGCTTCTTTGGAGGTTTCACTATCAAGATATAACAACGTTTTAAGTAAAATGGTATTTTACACAATTTTAAAGAATTGAAGTTTAATGACATACTACTTTATATCCGAATACAAGCTATGATCTCACATGGGCCAATATTCTGGTAATAACCATTTATGTAAAAACTTGAAATACGCTATTTGTTGTTGCAGACGTACTTTGTGTCACCTTGCCCTTAAGAAAAATGTCCTGATATGGAGAAAATAAAGATATCAGAATTATTAAAGTCTCGTCGTCCCAGGACGGAATAATCTGAATGAAAAGTAAGAGTACAAAACCTGTTCCTTGCCAAAAAAGTGGAGCTACAGAACAGTTACAATATCGATAAAGCAATATTATATATTTTTCGTGGTGTAAATACGGGTTCTAGCTGATCCAACAAATATACACCTTCATTAGTCTTTTCATCGCTGATTTATTATTTCTATGTTTTCAACTTTGGAGACAATATGTATGTAAATGTGCATGTTGCGTTCAGGCATCTAAGCGCATGGTTATTGAAATATTATGTCAACGTCTTACAATTCTATTGTTTTAATTTAGTTGATTTAATATGTTAGAAATGTTTTTGTAATTGGAGAGAACATCTAATTAAGCAGCATCAATTATCAATTACTGTTTGATTGATAAATGTTGTCTGGACGTTCAAGTTAATCAGCTTATAACCCGCTTCACTAATCACAGAACAGAACTGTTTACAAAAAAAAGAAGGCAAACACATTAAGTAAAATAACGTCTGAGTGTCTTTCCACTTAAATTAGATCTCTGAAGCAATTAATCTGAAGATTGTATAAATAAATTGTCACGAATTGTGAAAAGTCGGACCATTTTGCTGATTAACCGTTCCAAGGCAGTAACTGTCGGGTTTGCTCTTTTAGAATAATAAAAAAATGTTCTTACTTTCACTTGGCTTACACGTGAAATGCTTCTATCCGTCATGTGCCTTTTCAGAGTTTGATATATGTTGCAATGCTTATAGGACTTTGTCATATATTCTTATTGGACATTCACTGAATGTAATAAATACAGTCCATTGGGAACAAATGACAAAGACGAATGATTTATCGTTTTTATATTATCATATCTTCTGGTTTCCTGCTGTTAACATGTTATTTTTTGATAACCAACAAGAGTGATATATTGAGGACTATATATGCCTTTGCTAGGTTTTAACCCGTCATTTGTTTTTGTAAGCTAAAATAACACTGTATATAAAAATGGAATACAAATATAGCATTTTTCCGGAAAATGTAACAACAATCTTCCTTTTCCTTTATATTCATTATTCGTGTACAGATTCTCGTTTTAAAATATTTTATAGAAATATTGTATATTTTAACAGTACATCATCCAAGGCGATTTCGACAATTAAACAAGAACATATCGGGTAATCTAGAATACAAAAATATGACAATGTTCTTAAAAGTAAATAAACATAAATAAAATTGATATTACTCGAGACAAAGGTATGAAAATAAAAGTGACATACACTGAGACGACATATAGAACAAAGGGAGGAAAACCCAACTTAAAGTCCCGACTACAGCCGTAACTGGCATTACCTTATATCCTAAATGATAATGTTGCCAAAACTTAAGTTCACAACAAACACCAATATTGAACGAGTATACGTAAGTTTTGTACTTTTCATGATATCCCTATTTACAGTGAAAAGAAGGCCACAAATGTTTCGTGTCCATATACGTGCAAAGTTTCTTATCTACGTTTCATTAGTTTTTGATTTGCTAGAGAGTTAAATAGGCATTATGTGATAAGCATGTGCACTCAATTAAGCAGCATCAGCTATTAATTATCGTTTGATAGAAGAATGGTGTCTAGACAATTCTAGCAAATTTAATCAAATCAGTTTATAATCTGCTTAACCAGAACAGAATAAACTTGGTTACAGAATGAAGGCAGACATATCGAGTAGTCATTGCCACATGGACTTGCTAGCTCTAATGAAGCGTGCTGATTTATCCCAATGTTCTAGAGTGGCTTTGTTCCTTCGTGGTTAAATGTATTCACATCTCAACTCCCAATCATGGAATATTTGCCAACATCCCGCGGACGGTCAAATATTATGTTATACTGAGAAGTCAGTTTTATGAAGGAATATAATCAGAATGGAGTCTTCTTCCTAACAAAACTACCATAAGAAATGTCTAATTAATCAGAAAAAGAGCAAGATCTTAAATCTATACAGTTATTGCAGTCTGATATTACGGATATTCTTAAAGTGTATTTTATACATTTATTATCTTATTTTATATATTTCATTAAAAATTTTCTTGAACGAAAAAGTGCTTTGACAGGATATTCAAATCTTCTCTGGAAATTAAATATTTTCCAGTTATAATAATAAGTAATGAGTAATACTACTACTACTACTACTACTACTACTACTACTACTACTACTACTAATAATTAATAATAATAATAATATGACCATTTACCTCTTTATTATAATTGTTTTATAATAACTTTAGACAAAGTTTTTTTTCAAGAGATACAATAGTCTGCAGCTTGATTAAAATTTTTAAAAGACCTTGATGATGTAGTTATGTGTGGCTTAATTTGACAGCGTAGAAGAAGTGCATTATTTAGTTAAGACCCAGACAAAATGATTATGTCACAATTGGTAAAATGTAATCGTTTGATCTGCCATTATATATTAGTAATATTATCCATTTATTTATAGAAAACATTCGGAGTTTATTCGGACGTATGTCTCTGAGTAGCAGTTGGATCAATGTCACATCACAGCAGGGAAAAACATTGTTTAATTATTGAAGCAGGCAATTATTGAAATTATTTTTTTTTAAAATGTAATTTTCATTAGTTTAAAGCCAGATTATGTTTAGATATAACTTTTAGAATTTTCAATTTTGACTTGTATTGCAAAACCTTTTTCATCAACTGCAGCTGCAAAAGCATATTAAGATTTCATCTCTGCTATTTTTGTAAATGAATGAAGATAGTAAAAATTAAATGTATTTTCAGTGTGTTTCTTTCTAGTTTAATAACACTGTTAATGTTCCTTAGACAAAGAGCTAATCTTTTCTTTGTTATTAAAACAATGTTCAGTTTGATTTTCTATACTGTTGCATGACAATCAAAAATGCTCCATTCCGTAGAAATCGACGCGAAATTACTACAAGTGCCTTTGAGATTTGGAACTTATGTTGAATTGTAAAATGACACACGACTATTCATATGTTAATCAAATAAAAAAGTTACAAACATTTGTCAAGGCGTTAAAGTAGTTATTTAATTTGTTGTTTTTTATGTTATATAATGTACTAATGACACATATAATATAGATTGCTACGCAAAAACTGACTCTGCCATTGACTTGAACTATATATATATGCAAAACATTTTCTTCAAATCCTGTACTATACTATATTTTTAATGGCGGATCATACATGCATACAGTACCACTGCTGCTTTTCCTTGTATTTTAACATAGAAACAACTCTGAAGGAATATCACTTAATATCAATTAGTTTAATATTCAAAATATATATAGTAACTGCAGCTGTAATTATGCATTGTCTATGTAGGACGAAATGTTTTTGCCAAGTCATGTACTTTGTTTTGAATTGGAAAAATATGATTTTGTGTTTTCCGTCCTTTTTTCCAAGGCTTAATCAATTTATCGACTGCTTTCCAAACGTACTTTATTCAAGATACTGGCAAAAAAATGATAAAATTACATAATTATTCTGCTGTGTTGAAACTATTCTTTTGGTTTGGAAAGAAAGAACAACAATCCATTATTTTCAAGTTCCATTATGTCCGAGATTGTTGAGCTGTTCAAGAATCTTGTAAAGTACATTATGTCAATAAAGAAAATTGACTGATAAAAATAATTTTCTTACTATGTCTAACTGTAATATGTAAGTCGCCATATATATAATAGCCCCCGATCAACGCTATACATTTCATTTTATAGTAGGATTCAAAACTGCTGTATAGTCGAAAACTTTCCCTAATCAATGCCCTTAGAAGCGCTGTTTAGCCGGTCTCAGTTTGACCATGTACGCGATTACAGCTATGCAAACAAAGGTTTAAGCTGTTTCGCAATAAATCAAATGTACAGTGCAATGAAAACTAGACATCAGACAAGTCTTTAGCTGCAAACAACTCTTTTTAAATATAGATTATAAATTGCAAAAAGGCTACATGTGTCACTAGTATCCGATAATAGAGGTCATTTTATTAGACAATCAAAAACTTCGACATGATTGTGCATTTCCATTTAAGTTCGTTCTAAAATAAACACTTACACATACTACCGGATTCAAGCCTAATTAACTGAAATTTACTATAATACCACTTATACCCATGTGGTCTGAACCTAAAAGTCACGAGTGTGCCGCTTCTCTTCAAAAGCGTGTGTTAGCTTTAGTTTGTGCATTTGGACACTTTCTTCCAGTTAATGAGTAATATTCCTACGCTTTGTTAATTAATATATGTCTTTTTAATAAGATATTAATATCTGAATTACACACTATAATGAACTTCCAGTTTTAAATCACAACAATATTAATGTTATCATTTGAAGCATACCTAGACACAATTGACGCGTCTAGTCCCCTTAGATCTATATATTTGACATGACATAACTGACCTAAAGTAGTCAATTTCAAACCTGTGTGCTTCTGAAATCTAGCTTTATCATGACTCTGGACGGTGTCGCACAAAAATTACAGTTAATCTTGTGATGTTTCTTTTTTCACGAATATTGAATAGTATAACTCGGAGTTTCGTGGAAAACCGTTTGAATACTATGTGTTGAGTAAGTCAACTATAATTTGTAAACCGCAAATACAGCTGTTTATTAAAATTATATACTGAACCAGGTAATAATTATTTTCTTACAACAGTCATTTTGATATGTCTAATACTTGTCGTATCTGACCCTCTTATTGTCGTACAAAAGTACTTTGGAATAAGTGGATATTCTTCGTTTAAATATAAAGTTTTAAACTGGCGGCTGTTTTTTACATTTCCTTTATTTCTACTTAACGAACTTAACGATAATACTTAACTGTGTTCAAGTTCACTTGTTACAGATAAAGTTTCAGTAAACTTGCCCCTGAGCCACATTCCTTTCTTGATTCTCTAGTTAAGTGTTCTAATGATATGTTTAATTAAAATGTATCACATTCATTATGCAAATAAGGTTAATAATCAATTTAGGCATGTCAATATATTGTTGAATTGTTTTAACCTTTTGTGTAAAGTCTAATGATGTATTTTTGACAATAATATTAAAACCACATGTGTTACAGACATCATGAGCTTTTAACTCCGTTGGAGTAATTCTAAACTCCATTAACTTAATAATGACTATAATTCTTTCTCCAAAACAATAATTCGCAATTCATGTTGATTTCAATTAAATTTGATTCCGTATTGAATTTTCTAATTTCTAAATTGCCCTATCGTCAGCGGAAATTGTCCGGTGTAACATGATAATTAATACATGCAAAGAATTGCAAATATCCACATGGGGTTTCAAGTTGACTTCTGAAAAATATCAATCCTTTGTTGTATCGTTGTATACAACTTACAAATTGATACGTTCTAAAGCTTAAGTCTTCGAAAAGTGTTTATGAAACAATCGCAATTATGAAATGTCAGTGTTTAGTGTCTTGGCGACACTGAATATAAAAGTTTCTTTCTCTATACATCCGACAAATTAATGTTTTCCCATTATACAGCTGGCGATTGTTCTTACATATTTTACAGTTACACTACATTGCCAAATATAATGTCAACTTGCTTTTGCCTAACGAAATTAATTATTCGCACGAGGGCTTCAACCATACGCTTAATTGCTAAATTACTTCACGCCTACGTCATACATATGTGTAAGAGCTATCAACATTCTAGTCATCCTTGATCCTTCAGGAACGACTTATCCCCTACCTACACGGGCAACTTCTTTGTTGCTCAAGAGTCTGTCATAGTAACAACACTGCGTGGAATTAGAAAAGTGTATATAGTCTGTCTAAGGTCAAAGTCTCAGGCTCCAAATCTCTTTTTATCGTTCAAACTTTAAAATAAGTTACCCCAAATATAAAAACAAGAAAGAATCTGTATCATTTTAAAGCTGCTATCAAAATCCATTTAATTAACAGTTTGAGATTGAAGTTTATTCATTTTATCAAGAATATTTTGGTTTACTTTAGTACTCATTTTGACTTAGGTACGTCCTCACATACGCAAGCTTTTTCCGTAACTAATTTTCCAATTTTAGAGCCAAATGCCGTGGAATACAATAAAAAGTTACATAAATTTAAGATAACTGTGATATATATTACATATAACTATTATATTTATATAATCAGTAGTTTAAGTGACAGTGCATTATTTTGGATATCAAGTATTTGTGACAGGTGCATTTTATTAACTATGATATTATATCTGTCGTATATGCTTCATAATTACTTTTTCTCTGTTTTAAAGTCCTTTTTGGGTTAAAAAATCAATTAGCGAGGACCAAAATGGAAATAAATGCTGGCACTTTTATGCGTCATTCTTGATATTGAAAGCACACCGTCCTCTTAATTTCATTATTATTTTTATAGCAAGTTTACCTTTATGTTGTATGTAAAAGTGGTATACAACGTTAAAACAAATGAATTGTTTGTTTCCTCAGACGAAAAAAATCAGTCTAAGTCCTTATTAAAATAGGTGTCAGTGCAAGGAATACACCTTGCAGCTGGTTAAGCTATTTGTACACGAACATTATGTAGTGGTCAAGTTCGTTATTATTAAATGTATTTGTCAAACAAAGACAAAACTATAAACAGTTAACCTTGCGCTTTTTGTGTATCTTGGACATGATGTAGTTGCATTACATCATCTATCTTCTGTAATTTCCTTCCTTTCTTGCGCTTACTGTTTACTATGCATTTTACAATATACTTGAAAGACCATGATGGAAAAGGGCAATTGTTTAAAGCACCCTCAATGTGCTTTCCGTCTGTCATCTGAACTTCTGGTTTAGTTGTCACTATCTTTTTGATTTTTTAAGTTTTATTCAAAGCCTATTTCCCCACATTCGAACCTTAGTACCTTTCTTAATTGCCCAATAATTAAAAACTACTGACTTATAGTACTGCGCCATTTTAATATTTGCTACTATGTTACAGTTAAGAAAATCTCTTGCTGATTGCGACAAGTCGGAAATTCTTCCATCCTTGGTTTATTTTATTAGAATAAAACACACGTATAATTGTTTGAAAATTAAAGTGTTTTTGAGCTACGGAACAGATTACGTGTGAACCGAGTTGAAAAACGTCTAATGCGTGCCTTGGGAATAGTGTCAAGGGAATAATAAAATCGACAATTGTTTCTTTTTTTACTCAGAAAGATCAGAAGTACACCAATCGCTGCTCCAGGAAGTGCATATATTTAGGAAGATTGTCGTTGGACTCATCTTTATAAATCAACTCTAGCGTAGATGTACTTTTGCTTCTATATTGTCATGCTGCTAAATATACACTATATATAATCTTGCATCGCGAATCATACACTATAAACATTGAGGACGAAGTAAAATGCCTGCAATATGTTTGTTTATCAGCAATGTAAAACCATTAATCATACCTTCTCAAATGTACAGCGTTTTGCAGAGGAGTTGATATTTGATGAAAATATAAAATAAATATTTTCAAACAGACTCTACATTAAGACAAGCAAATACTCAAACACAACTACAAACAACGGTTTCTTAGTTAAACCGAAGATAGATAAAATCCGTTGAGCGTAAAAATGTAACATACCTTATAACCTTTCCCCAATGTTTCATCCTTAAAAGCCGCCCTAATGAAAAGGCTTTTTATAACTGTGATTGATGTGAACAATTTCTTACTATTAGGTTAATGTTGTGTGTGCAAACGTGCCCTAATTCGATTTGACAAGTTCGATAATAGAAAGTCTCATCATATGACATTAATGCAAAGTTTATCTAGATTATGTTATTTGTATTCATTATGTTCTATGTCGAACTTCTGCAGCATTAATACAGAGAAAAAAAGACATATCATAATGCGTTAAACCAACTTTGAAATACCTTCCTGATGTAAACGTCATCGGACTGTTTTCAATATTTTTGCAAGTTTATACAATGCAGCCAAGTCTCTCCTCTCATTATCTTCTTCTATAAATAAATGTGATTCTCAGCATACCATGTATGACATAAATGGACAATTAGGAGCGTAATCGAGAAAGGACGGATATATAAGATGAGTGTCATTTTAATGCCCCTATATGATTGCTTTTTGTATGTAAATTTTCGTTTATGGCATGGTTGCTGACGGCTGATAATATGTAGACATTTCTTACTGTTCTGAATCCACAGTGTTGTGTACTTATGTCGTCGATCAACCTCCCTAACATTGTAGCTTGTCAGGCCATTGTTTGACTTGGACGTAGCAAATACTCTATTAGTTTTCAGGCGTCTAGAGATGTTCTGTGATCGTGATGAAAGTCAAATATTGCAATATTAAGGATATATATTTTGAAACTGCCATTACTGATAATGGAAATATCACTACCTTACTAATAAACTACCTTCTCATTTAAAAACTATTCATTAGACATTAAATAATTGCAATTCACCCTGTTTAAACAATAAAGATGTGTAAAAATACTGGTTAACACCAAACCACTGATGATCCCAAAGATGATAGGTGTTTGGTGTGTTTGGTGTGATTTTTTTGGCTTATTGGCTTATGAATACCAAGAATTTTCCAAATTTAAATATATTTAGCAATTATCAAAGGACCTTGTCATATTTTCTTTTTAAGTCATTGACGCATATTTTGACGGCGTTTCTATAGTTGTTAGACCACGTATAAATACAAAATGACACAGGACAGTCATCATATTTAGTTGTATCATTTCTACCATGCGGGAGCGTGGTCCTTCAAGGTTCGATCTTACCTGCGAAGGCGTTGTTGATACTACATTACGTTGGAGTACAAGTTCACTTTTAATATGTAAACCTTTTAATTTTACTATAAAGCAAAGGATACGGCACAATAAGAAATTGTAGAGCAAACTATGTTGTTATACCCACTGAGATTAAAATCGCAATATACTAATAGAAATATAAGAAAAAGTTCCTAAATACAGACATGCCATTGCCAGTTAGCAAAGCACGGCCGGACACTGCTTTAGGTGGTTATGTAACCCGTCGGCAAGAAACCAACAACATCAATGGACAAATATGTGTCGATAATGGTTACCAGCACAGCGTTGTGGTGGCCAATTCTCGACATTGTTCTGCTAAATAACAAAACGTAATTTCAGCGTCATTCGGTAAAAACGTTAAAAACTTAACTAAGTAGACGTTTGCTTTAAAACCGCATTAAATGAATGCCTATGGAAGTAAGCGTATTGTGTATAAGTTTTTGAGCAGTTTCCTCTACATGTTTAAAACAAAAGTTGCGAAGTTGGCTTTAACTGTTTCGTTGTAACTCTTCAAAATAACATCTTTACTTTAGGCTTAATGCCTTTCTTTCGCATAAAGTGACATTTATGAAATGAAGCCTGAACTCAACCCATTTTGATACAACAAGATGTAATTTGCGCATTCAAATAAGAAAAAGACACATATATGCTACGTATAGCTGACACAAAATGTCATTTACTCTTCATTTGGGTCGACATTAAAGGACCCATATTAGAAAATATAACAAAAGCTAAAATGGAACAATTGCCTTTACATTATTTGAATTCCTTTTCAGATAATTTTTTATTCCACCGCTTTGATAAATATGCCGTCACAAACAGTATTCTGCAATGCTGGTACCGCTGTAATAATAGACCCTGGCCTAAAATCTGATGTTCTGCTCTGACGGTTGCAATAATATGTCAAGTTACTGTATAATTTCACAGACCTTTCTATATCTAAGCATTCAATACAGGACTTTTAAATATGATGCCGACTTTATACGAAGAAAACCTAGAAATGTAGAGGAATACGGTCACTTGCAAACGGTGTGGTATGTAAACTCGTGAGTACATAAAGACACTTTTATGGTTTTTATGGTTTTCTGTTAGTTTGTGTTCATTTAAGCTGAAACATAACAGCTGCTTCACATTTCTTTTTGAGCATTTATGCTAGGAGTTACAAGCCAACTCTTAGAATTCGTGTTTTATATTTTAGATTCATTCTAACCTCACTCTTCCAGAGGGGTTTTTCAAAAACAAGAAGTGAAAAGAAACCAGTCTGTTTGAAACAAAGCTGTCTCGAAGTGATGACGTGTTCTGAGAACTATGACTCATTTAAAAGCAAGTAGCGACGTCATCAAAATAATGTCCTAAAATTTCAATTTGACGGCATTAGTATATATTTCTGTTAAAACAACAACACAGGATTCTTGATTGTAAATGGAATTAAGTATTTAAATCAAGGATGACCAGGGAAGAAATGTGAATGGTTTAGCATCCTTTTAATGTGTTGATTGGTTTGAATTCCAATTCACGTCAAATTTCACTGTTAATTTTCACCTGCAGAATCTGTCAAACCCTTACACGGCAAAATCCAAAAGTGTTTTGGAGGCGTGTGGCATGCGACAACATAACTTTCTCAAACTCGATGCTGACAAAACAGAGGTGATTGCCTTTGTACCAAAACGAAGTAACGTTGAAGATCTTACTGTAAGGGTAGTTAATTCTGTAATAAAACCATCAACAACAGTTAGAAAACTTGGCGCCGTACTGGACTCTCATTAAGACATGGAACAATATGTGAATTCAGTTTCTCGTTCATGGTTCATGCAGATTCAACAAATAGGTCAAATTCGTAAATACCTGACTGTTGATTCAACCAGAACCTTAAAAAACTCGTTAGAACATCGAGACATCAAACACCCCAGATGGTCCATATTGTAGACTGACCGTTCCAAGGCGGTAACTGTCGGGTTTGCTCTTTTCGTTAAATGACTCATCCCAAATTTGTTCTTACTTTTCGCTTGGCTTGCATGTGAAATACCTTTGTTCTGTGCCTTTTCGGAGTTAGGTATATGTTGCAATGCTCATAGGACTTTGCCATATATTCTTATAAATGATCACAACAATATTACTTTTGCAGTGTGGCGGTCGTAAAAGATCTCACCTTGCATGTAATCTATGTTGTCATTTAATTCATCTTATAGGCATTGTTACGTGTATTTTCTTTGATGGACAATGGACTTTGGTACTTCAATTCCATCTTCACATAAAGAGGATGCTACAACCATTTATTCGTCTCTGGTTATGTTTGTTCATGATTCAGAAAGTCAATTTTATGTATAGTCAACCATTTTTGTGTAGTTTTTCAAATCGAAATAATACCACATTCTTTTCTAAACACTATGTGGACATTATTTTTCAATGAAGTCACTATTTTCGTCATAACTTATAGAAAATATCAGCGCTTTGACATTTAGTATTCAAATAGATTGTTTTCTTTTCATTGCTTGCATTTCAGGAAGTGCTAGGTTAGAGCTCTGTAAAACCGGTTTAAGAACCCCAGTCGGTCCACATTACCGACTAACCGTTCCAAGGCGGTAACTGTCGTGTTTGCTCTTTTCTTTTAATTACTCATTACAAATTTGTTTTTGCTTTTCGCTTGGCTTGCATGTGAAATACATTTGTTCTGTGCCTTTTCGGAGTTTGCTATATGTTGCAATGCTCATAGGACTTTGTCATATATTCTTATAGATTACTTTAATTCGCTGCTATATGGATCTACTAAGTACTTTCTTAACAAGCTCCAAAATGTTCAAAACACGGCTGCTCGAGTTGTAACCAGGACAACACGTTACTGCCACATTACCCCTGTATTAAAGGAACAGCATTGGTTTCGTGTGCACATCAGAGTCGAGTACAAACTCCTTACATATGTGTTTAAGGCGCTTCACGGACAGGCACCTACCTACATACAAAACATGCTAGACATTTATATCCCATCTAGACAGCTAAGGTCCCAGAATGATTGTTTAACGCTGGTTGTACCGCGTAGTAGGACTGTGACTTAAGATGATCGGGCGTTTATGACGGCAGCCCCTTATCTCTGGAATTTCTATCTCAATCATTTAAGAGCTGTGAAACTCTTACAGTTCTAAAGAGAGCACATAAAACTCATTATTAAGAGGTTTTATTTGGAATGATTTTTTTTGTACCAGTGTCGCTTTTAAACGAATTCTTAAGTCTTTCCTGTATTTTATTTTTATGTGTGACTTGCGCAATATCTATGTTTTAATTTGTTTTTTAAATATTGTATCATTTATTTGGTTACACTGTACAGTACTTTTGAACGTGTTAATGTACATGAAAAAGTGCTTAAGAAGTCAAATGCAATACAACGTTTAGTCGTACTGTGGTTATTCCTAAATTTGTTTTTTCTTATAAAAGTCTTCTTTGCTTGCTCAGCTTAAAATAGATGGCTTACATATCAACTTGTACCCTTTTTCTAATATGTGTTGCTGGAGATATCACCTGATTTGATGTTAGCAACACAGAACACACGATTATGTTGCCGGTAATTACCCTAGATATCAATTAATGTTAGGTTGATAAACATCCCCTAGAAAACTCTAGCCCCCATGTCTAAAGAAGTGGCCTTGAATTTGATTAAAGTAGCAAGAACCATTGTTCGGTTTATTCGATTAATCATTAATTGTTCTATTGAATTGCCTTTTCCGACTATGCATTGAGAGTCATGTCAATGTTGCCAAAATGATTTATATGAATTATGTTTTGTTTCAAGTTTACAGGCTCACATAAATAGTATCAATAAATAAAATGTTATTCAGAGGGATCCAATATTCTAGAGCCCTCAAACTTTACATTAAAGTCCCCATATAAAATAACAAATGGCGACATATCCATCGTTATATCTCTTAACGTAAAAAAGTTAAATTGCTGCATCGATGAATGGCATAGAATAGAAAATATAAATGTCTTTATCGTAGAACGAGACCAAATGCATTGGGAAAAAATGTTTCTCTGAGCAAAGTTGAAAGTTATGATTTAACCACTTCTACTTTTTAGTTTACATTTCACAGGTATAACCATATGGCAATATTGTTTCTACAATGTAAATGGAACACACACCTTATATTCTATAACAAACATGTACCTGAGTTATTGTATTTTTGGAATATATCTTTGAGTCGACAAACAATATAAATACAACAATTTAATGTGAAAACATTTCATTTATAAAGTACCCAGGTATTTTGAACACCAATGATAAAACAGATACATGCGCCAGTATTAACTATTAGGTGGATTACTTGTGTCATATCTTACAGTGCGATCACAACAAGTAGTCACAGGTTAACCACCCGGTAACCTTTAATTCCTAAAGGAGAGTATATTTTAAAAGTTTTTTGAAGTATTTATGATCGTCTTAGACTCTCTGTGAAAGAACTATTGGTAGATCTCCATATCAAGAACTAGCAGACAAGCGTTTTTTCTTTTGGGCCCTTAAATTGCATGCATACATATTAGATTTCAGAATTGTCTGCCATCACTTTGTTTTGACATATGACCAGAGCTAAAAAAAAATGGTGCAAAGAATCGCAATTTCTCTCACAGAACAACAAACAACACGATATGGAGTCGTTTAATTGTGAAATAAAAAGGCCGACTCACGAACTGTTTCTTATATTAATCAGCAAACATTCTATAGCAAACAGTAATGGATGTAAACATCGATAGTGTTCTGGCAATTTTAATGTTGATTTATTGCAGGACAGTGCGTTACAGCACAATGTCTGTTATAAAACTGTAACATTTAAACTAAATTTAGGTTGTACATCAATTAACGAAATATTGCAAAAGGTTTGTTGTTCATTTAAGTAAGAAAACTTTAAATACTGTTAACCTCTAAAAAGCCACATCCAGAACACATACAGCATCAAACAAAACCTCACAAAGGAATCAACTGGAAAAGTCAAGGTTACATAGAAACTATTTCAGACCCAATCCTTTATTTCCACGTCATACCATCTGATCTACATTCCAGAACAATTCCTAAACAAAGCATATACCTGACGTTTTAATGAAGCATTTCTAGACATTGAGACCACCGTTTCCGATGACAACGTCTTTATTGAAACGCATGTCATGAGAGACAATTTCAGCTGTAGTATTGTAAATTTTCCGTACCTTGGTGATGATTCAGCTCGTTTTACGCCCTGTGATATTTATAATAAAAACAAAAACAAATTAAAGTCATACTATTTTTCGACTTCATCATAGCACTTATCACAAACTTTATTATTAATGGTCATAACCCTTTAATCTTTTCATTGCATTGCAACTGGCCCGTCTAAGCTCATGAACATCGCTATTTAATTACACAATGACCCAAGAGGTTGTTAGAAATGCATGAACAAGTATGCACCTTTTGCGCATAATAGTTTATTTTAATAATTTGCAATTACGATTAAATACATGCTGTATCATCATATCCGAACTGCATATCATCTTGGATTTTAATTGGAGTTCAAATAGTGGATAAATAGTGATTTATTAATGTGAAATAATTGACGATGTTTAAAATGTAAACTTAATTTACTCTCAATCCAGTTTTCAGTGCAGCAAACTCCCTAACATACGAAAAGCAATTATATGACATAAATATACCCGAGTAAGCATTCATCTCAATCCCATTTATAAAAGAGATCATGGCTTTCTATAATATGTATTCACCACCTTACCTATGCTACAAATACACTTGAATGATATCAAATTTAGTTATACGTAAAAACCAATCGTTTGCTCGCCGATTATTTCATGTATAACATTTATTAGAATACGCATATATAAGCTTTATGTAGACGTTTGTAAGTCTGTTCATAAATTTACAGTGACTTATTAAGGTCGTTTGCACGATCAGAAGTACACTTCACCGTTCTTATAACTTATCGGATTGATTTATTGATATTATGTTATTACAAAATATCGAACTTCTCAATCCACTTCCGTGACAGTTCGGGTCCCGATCCAGGCAAAAACATTCATATTAGGCTCTTATCAGTTAGACCTGCCCTGTGCTACTAATTTTAAGTAGACACATGTCTGGAGTCTTCCTCCACCAATAATTAGCTGAACTTCGCCAAAATGATCATGAATGTGTCAGTGTGATATAACAAAATAAACCTCAACGTACGTTCAGTCAGTATTTACTCTCCAGACAAAACAAAGCATAATCCGCAAGGATAGACAGGTCTTGATAGAAATATTTATTATTGAATCCTTGACTAAGAATCAAGAACTGTCAAAACGAATCAGCAAAGCAACAATTTAACGATGCATAAGTTGGTTATGTAAGCCTGATAGAAACGAAACCGCTTGGGAAGACTAATATCAATATACAGCTGTCACTTTGCACAGTCTCGTATTAGAAAGGCCAGTCTCAGACGTCGTTCTGACAAGTAACACAAGGACATCGCTTTATATGCATACATTGCGTATACAACTTTATTGTACCACCGTTTTGTGAATATCAGTGCAACAATCTAGATTATATCAGTTGTTTGAGCATTATTACTATACTATCAATCAAAAAGGCTAATCACCTTTTAATATTGCGCTTTCATAAAAGCATGGAAGCGTTAGCCTCGTGTTTTTTGTCTAGCAGTAAAAATACGCTAAGATCCCGTCGATTCTGCTAATCGATATTTAGATATAATGTCCTTCCTTATGATCAACTAAATGTCATAATGTTTGACAGGACAAAAACTAAATTGGCAATTATTGGAACAGAGTTGTAACCTCCTGAATACTCACATATTTAGGTTAATCTGTCAATGGTATACATAGCATGCGATAACGAGATATTCATAGAAGGACTAGCTATGGTAAAATAACAATAAATAAAATTAACGAAATGAAATACATAGAAAATCGCCTTTTGACTTGTTTTAAGGGGCTTTAAATTAAAAAATTCCTTGGTATAATTTATATGTCGATTTCAAACAAATAATTATTTTAATTGGGATTGCGAAGAGTACTTACAAAAAAACGAACAACTCATCAACAGCGTAATTATTTATTTTTATTAATACAGAATTATTACAACGAGAGCTTCGAACTAACTTTTACAATAACCTATGCGTGTCACAACATACAAATACATCAAGTTTGAAAAAGCTACAAATGCAGTTCCAAAGAGATACAAAAACCAGCAGTGAGTGCCAACGAATAGACAGTCGGCAGAAGGACCAACGGGGGTATATAAACCTGTAACCTTTCTCTACCATGCCCTTCCTAGTGGTGATCTACAAACTAAAAAACCATTTCAATTTGAAAGAAAGTGATACAAGCGTTGATGTATACATGGCATGTAAGTTATGACGTCATATAATAAAAGAAGTGACATAGTTTTTTAACGAATATGCTTAAATCATGTACTGAGTGCTGAGTAATGCACAACCATTTCTCAAAGTAGCACCGACGTTGACATGTATAAATTGACAAACATTGCGAAAAATATCAAGATCGAATATAACGAAGACAAACGTTAGACTAGATTGGTGTATTTCAGTAAAAGTACGACATGAATATAGCACGATGTATGATAATATCAAAGACAAAGACAAAGTTGATCATAACATTGTACACATATGTATGAGCCATGACTGTACACCAATATCAGGGATGACGCAATAAAAGAAATAGTTTTCTTTCGGTTCCATTGTGGTACCTGAAATAGCGTGCAATGCGAATTGGATTTTAAATTCCCAGGCTTCACAAAACACCAAACAACTCACGATGCACATCTAATGCCATCTCAAGCAACTCCACTTACATTTCTAAACCACTATATTTGGATTCACGTTGTTAAATAATTTTAAAAAATTGTATAAAAATTCAGGAAATAACGTAAAACATGTAGAAATGTTTTCAATATTCGTAGTCGTTTGGTAGTTTATATTTCTATTGCTCTCCAGTTAGTACTTACGATTTCTATGCGCTGTGCACATATTTACCTCTTGATTCCATATGATTTTCTTCAGAACTAAGCCATAACAAAACAAAAACTTGAAATTTTTATAAGACTTCACAGGTCGTTGAGACTTTATAAATACGGTTAAGTTAAGCTATACTTTGATCAGTCACTGTTGTTTCTTAATATCTGCAAACGTGCCCTATATAGGAACGACAACTTGAGCAGTCACTATACTCGTATAATTGAACAGTATGTATAACATCGGGGTTTTCTTTGTCTTTATTGTTCCATATGTCAATTGCAGACAGAAT
The DNA here is from genome assembly GCA_007844125.1 of Sinonovacula constricta. Classification (NCBI taxonomy): domain Eukaryota; kingdom Metazoa; phylum Mollusca; class Bivalvia; order Cardiida; family Solecurtidae; genus Sinonovacula; species Sinonovacula constricta. The sequence goes on from CM017555.1 coordinate 40,542,676, forward strand.
TTTCGGCTTAGCATGATATTACATATGGATCTCCCAATATTGCTTGTTGGTTTAAATTGTGCCTAAAAATCCTAAAATGTCCTTTTCTTAAATTCATCTTTTAATTTACGACATATGATGTCAATGCATTTTTATCGTATGGCGTCACTAACTTGTTCTTGTATTAACATTTTAGCTTGAGCTGTTTTACTAAATAAATCTCTTTCGCCTAAAGCTGTAAGGTTGCTGAGCTTTATTTCATGTAGTTATTGTACATATGTTGATAGATCATGATATTAAGTGCTTTTTGTGTAAATAGTATTCTTTGATCAGATTTAGCTCCCGATGCTGGCGCTTGCTGTTAGTTGTCCCACTTTGATAGGATATATTTATTTTTACTACCTGTTTGATAGAAAATATAGAAGGTACAAGGTTGTTTAAGTGTTTTTGTCACTTTACATTTACTCTTTACGCATTTGTTAGTGGTAGTTAAAATATTTATTGAATTTCTCATAGGGTCATTTCTTGTTTCTTGTTACCAGCGATACACAGCTAAAACGCAAATAGCCAGTCAGGCTTGTCAGATCTCCTAAGCGTATACAGCATCGCTCGTTGTATGGTGCTGTTTATGGTATATGTCGAAATATGTTCTTATATTTTCAATATTCAAGTTGGAGCCAAATGATACTGAAATGAGGATAATGTGTCAAATGAAGATAGGAAGTTTTTCCTAACTGATTCTTTGGAACAAATACGAAACACGTGAACCGTTGAAAATTCAACATTTATCCTATGTAGACACACTGATTCATTCAAAGGCAGATATAGTAAACATATACGATGGCTCACAGCAGGAAAAAGTAATTTTGACATCATCGTATTCCCATCAAAATACCACTTCCATTTTCTACCTAAAGTATTATATATATATATATGATCAACTTTCAATGTGGTCGTAATGACATTATGATGTAAAAATGTAAACACAGTGGATATAAATGATAAGCAGGAAGATTTGACACCATCATTATCTTTTTTCTAGTATGAAAACTATTTTTGCAAGCGTATTTACTACTGAATTATCTGTGGTTTCCCATTAAACTAACGCTCTGCAATCAGATAAATTGCTTCTTCTATTTTTATTATAATGGTCAAAGCCAATTTCAGGAAGGCGATATTTCAGACCTTAATGGGTAAATCCCGCAATTTATTGTCATCCCTTATTTTCAAATCCTTTGTTGTATGACCAGAGAAAACAGAAAAATGAAGTTGGACAGTTACACGAATCTTGAAAGCAATCATTGAGGCTATGAGCGTTCTATTTATTGGTCAGTTTGGTGTTCGAGTTTTTATGATATTTACATTTACGCAGATCATGAATAAGTCATGGGAATCAACCCCTTTATGCATTTATTTTTGTTATTAATATGAAAATAGTATATGTTCAAACTATTTATCGATATGTCTAGGTATGGTTTTATACACTGGCTAGTTTATGTTGTAATGTAATGGAAGTCACAAGGTATTACCTACATATTTGAACTAAATATTTGTCAAAAGCAAAAATGGTTCTGACAAGAAGACTGGCGACTATATAAAGTAGAACACAAATGCAGGATAAATGATACAACTGTTTTATATCTAGTAAAAACAGTTCCTATCCATGCAACCTTATATATGTAGTTTATTGATTTATTTCCGCCATAATAGCAGTGTTTGTATTTGCGTTAAGATATTGCATTATTGTTTTTGTGTTGGGTGCTGGCTTAAATAATTATTAAATATTCTGTCTCTTTTAAACCATTTAAATGTTCCTCTCGTAAAAATGTATTTTCATTGAACATATTGCCTGATTGACTAAAGTCGTCTTTAAGAACTAGCAGAAATCTATCTTGGAGTTTCTTTTTTAAGCATAATTAATACAAAATATTTTTTAAAATATAAATAAATATGAAATATAATACTCCGAGGGCACGCCCGTGAGAGTGGCGCCGATTTGTAACTCCTTTGACTGTTTATCTCTCGTGGGTTCGAGTCCCGCGCATGGCAAAGGACGTTACGTGGGAAGGTTCTCCAGCTGACTTGCGGTGCACCATTGGTTTTACCCAGACATTTGTCTGTAGCCTTCCTCCACCAAAAAGCTGGACATTGCTTTAATGATCATAAATGGTCGCTGCAATGTATTTCAAAAACAACAGCAAGACAAAGCAGATTATACTTCACATAATGGTTGCATTATGTATTTTTAGTGTTCGTTTTGGGAACAACTTATTTGTTGCCAAATTAAAGATTTAATATCTGGTTTATATGCCTTTTCTTAATGAAAACACATCAGTCAAGTTTCACTCCCTTTAAATAATTTAGAATAATCTTGACTGATTTGTTAAGAATAAATTATTTAACACAGGAACTGAAAAGACAATCCATATAAATTAACAGAAACAATAGTTATAATATATTTACTTTAAAGAAGTATGCTCTTATTTTAATTATCAGTCTGTTTCAATCACATAATTGTATTTTTTATTATGTTAGGCGTCTCTCTCTCTCTCTCTCTCTCTCTCTCTCTCTCTCTCTCTCTCTCTCTCTCTCTCTCTCTCTCTCTCTCTCTCTATATATATATATATATATATAAACTTCAACAGAAAACAACATGCAAGAACATTTGAAAACTACCTTATGTACGATGCATGATTTAATAACACAATCGCGGCCATCTGTGTAAAAAGGTTTAATTTGGACTCAGCACTGAATACATCACGATGCCAGTTACGCCGCCGGATGTGATTTTCTGACCGTTTACGTCGAGATATGCTTCGACGTTTAAAAAGAAAAGACCGCGGTAATGACGATAACTTTGAATCTACAAATCACGCAAACATCCTCACACGGTCATCAGATGAATAGGTCTTCTATGAGTTCCAAAAATACACTCAAACGTCTTAAAATGGTCATAAGATGGATAGGATTTCCATGAGTTCCAACAATACACGCACACGTCTTTATACGGTCATCAGATGAACAGGCCTTCCATGAGTTCCAACAATACACGCACACGTCTTTATACGGTCATCAGATGGACAGGCCCTCCATGAGTACAAACAATACACGCACACGTCTTTATACGGTCATCAGATGGACAGGCCTTCCATGAGTACAAACAATACACGCACATGTCTTTATACGGTCATCAGATGAACAGGCCTTCCATGAGTTCCAACAATACACGCACACGTCTTTATACGGTCATCAGATGGACAGGCCTTCCATGAGTTCCAACAATACACGCACACGTCTTTATACGGTCATCAGATGGACATGCCTTCCATGAGTACTAACAATACACGCACACGTCTTTATACGGTCATCAGATGGACAGGTCTTCCATGAGTTCCAACAATACACGCACACGTCTTTATACGGTCATCAGATGGACAGGCCTTCCATGAGTTCCAACAGTACACGCACACGTCTTTATACGGTCATCAGATGAACAGACCTTCCATGAGTTCCAACAATACACGCACACGTCTTTATACGGTCATCAGATGGACAGGTCTTCCATGAGTACTAACAATACACGCACACGTCATTATACGGTCATCAGATGGACAGGTCTTCCATGAGTTCCAACAATACACGCACACGTCTTTATACGGTCATCAGATGAACAGGCCTTCCATGAGTTCCAACAATACACGCACACGTCTTTATACGGTCATCAGATGAACAGGCCTTCCATGAGTTCCAACAATACACGCACACGTCATTATACGGTCATCAGATGGACAGGCCTTCCATGAGTACTAACAATACACGCACACGTCATTATACGGTCATCAGATGGACAGGCCTTCCATGAGTACTAACAATACACGCACACGTCATTATACGGTCATCAGATGGACAGGCCTTCCATGAGTACTAACAATACACGCACACGTCATTATACGGTCATCAGATGGACAGGCCTTCCATGAGTACTAACAATACACGCACACGTCATTATACGGTCATCAGATGGACAGGCCTTCCATGAGTACTAACAATACACGCACACGTCTTTATACGGTCATCAGATGGACAGGCCTTCCATGAGTACTAGCAATACACGCACACGTCATTATACGGTCATCAGATGGACAGGCCTTCTATGAGTACTAACAATACACGCACACGTCTTTATACGGTCATCAGATGGACAGGCCTTCCATGAGTACAAACAATACACGCACACGTCATTATACGGTCATCAGATGGACAGGCCTTCCATGAGTACTAACAATACACGCACACGTCATTATACGGTCATCAGACGAACAGGCCTTCCATGAGTTCCAACAATATATGCCACTGTAGATTGAACCGTTAAGAACAGTCACGTCAATTACGTTGGCGTATGTTAATGTCTTGACAGTGGGTTAGTTATTCACGGGGCTCCTGAACCGGACCTGTTCTGAAATGCCCCTGTGTCACGGACATGCCTCACGAGACGAACTATATATGATCGGCTAACACTAAACTAATTCGCAACATCATTTTGCAAAGATCCGAAGTCAAGTAGCTAAAATTCATTTCCGTTTTCTGTTATTTAAACGTGGCATGCTAATTACTTTTCATTCATAAAAAATGTGGAAAGCACAGATCTGTAAATCGTAAATGGACCACGCTTCACCAATCTAACCAAAAAAGTGTCCAACACTTTGCCTATTTCGAGGATTACATGCAATTACAACCAGCGAATCGTATAAGAAACTATCATGTATTTTAGTATAATTATGTTTCTACATTTGCTTAGTTATTGACCATGTGTATTGTTTTGTTTTACATATATGACTTATATGATTTGTATAATAAGAAAATTGATGGCAGATACGTGTGTATATATTTAAATCTGGTCACGTTTTAAACCGCATCTTAGAGAAGGTTTTTTTTCGCTTTGAAGTTTTATGGCAGCTACGATCTTTTGACGTATATGTACTAATAAGAGAATGCGGCATTCCATTTAAGAGGGGAAAAGTATTTAAAGCCTAATCTTTCTGTTAAAAGCAAGCCATATTTGTTAAAGTGTTCGGTTATTTCATGCCATATTGCCAAGTTAGTTACAATTTCAAACAGTAAACTATTGTTACACTAAGCAGAAGCGATAATTTAACTGCTCTGTTGAGCCTTAAACAAGATAATGAGGTGTTAATGTATATTTTAGCATCTTACTGGATACAATTTAATTTATACTCGCTCCGACTCAGTGTTATCCCTCAGCAGTGATTTCACGAATGAATTCGGTGACATAGATTTGTCTTGTATACTCTGACTTGGGACATGTGACACAAAGCACATAACTGTCTGTTTATTGATTAACCTCTTCTCTCTATATATTTATTATTGTTTAACTTCTTAATTAAAGTGGTTTGACCATTTATAAGTGTGAGATTAATAAATATAATCTTGACAAGTAAATCAATAACAAATACATGATGCTGTAATCATTTAAGGACACGCATCATTCACCAAGTCAGTCTCAGCTTTTAAATGTCTATTGTTTCTATCTGGGTCTGTAGAATAATTATGCTCACGTCTTTGTACTTGCATTTATCCTTATCATTTTTAGTATGTTTAGCTGGCATTATTATTTTTGATTCTTGTTATCAGTAAATTTTTGCCTACAAAAGTTAGTTTTCAAAGCATAATTAATATATGTTTGTCGTCAGTCTCTTCCCTATTCTATAAATTTAGCATGGCAATTTTAATTCCTTTTTCTTATTATGAAACTTCGCAAATAATTAAAGACATACATTGTCTGTATCATAGAAAGCAGATATCTCTAGTAAGAAAATTCTTGTCAGACGGCACCAAATTGGTTGTTGTCATACAGCAATTCTCATTTTTATATCGGCATAATAACTTTCTTATAAGCATAGACAAAGTTGCCTCGACAGATAACGCCGAAATATGTTAATATCGCATTTGTCATACTTGTTTTGTCGTAACTGTAATGTAGTCAATCATGTCTTGAAAACAAAATGGTGAAAACATTGAAATAGATGTCGTAACTATAGGTTTCTCCATTTTGGTCACAACTCTTGCTTATTCTATTGTATATCTTTTCTATCTGGCCTATATGTAAGATAGACAATTTTAATAAAACTTGAGACTGATGTATGCGGCCTTAAAGAAATAATACATTTTCAGACATTTATTCCACACTTAATCAGTATAAATTAACAGGTCACAATAGATCACATACTTTTAAAAAGAGGTATGTATACCCATGTGCATTTGATTTCATTTAGTTTCAACATTAAATATTTTATATATCTATGTGATTAATTGTGTTTCAAGCAAAGTCACAAAAATACTCTCACTTTGGTTCTAATGATTGCTAATTATTTATATATTGGGATGAATAAACCCAATCTCATATTTCAAGTTTTGGTTATTTCATATTTGATATTAGTAACTAATATTTGGTTGTAAGTTATATACCAGTCATCCTGAAAGCTCTATAAGTTAAGGCGACAAAGTTCTATAAAAATTGCAACATACACCAACATTTGGAAAGGCACAGTTGACTCTACTAGTAAAACATCTCTTCATTTCGCGCGGCTCTACTAGTAATGCAGATGGGTAATTGCAGACTGAAACCAAACAACTAATGAAATCATTAATAAGTTTGAAATATCATTCTAAATCATAGGCTTATATCATCTTTATTGAGATGTTGAGCGTAATGCGTCTTTTTAACGGCTTTCAAAAAGTTGTTTTGTAATTCAGCGTTTCAAACAAATAGCACATAAATAGCTATCTACTATTATTTATTTACCAGTATCATTTGTATCTAAGTTGTCATCTAAGTATGGAAACAATGTATACACGTATGGTGTATTTTTCGTTTATTCTGTTTTCTTTGCGAAGTCATTTAGTACTGGGTAAAGTGTTTTACATTAAAAACGTATAAGGCATCATTTTTTACCAGCTATTTTTCATGTCGCAACGAGGTCGATTTTAAGTGATTAAAGTGAGGTTCACATACACATAAAGCACATAAAACCCCACAGATAACCTAACTAAGGGAAAGGTGTGAACAAAGAATATATTTAAATAGGTTATATATGAACTATCACTCAGTAACTACACTGTTTAAAGCATGCTCTCTACCGATTTTGTCATCTGCCTTTTCAAGGTTTGGTATATGTTGCAATGTTCATAGGACTTTTCATATAGTCTTATTCATAATTACAACATTGTAACTGTGCAGTGTGGCGGAAGCAAAAATCTCCCCGTGCATGTAATCTATTTACGACATCCTTCATGTATAAGGACTTTTACGTGTATTTCCTTTAATAAACAATGGACTTTAGTTCCTCAGTTTCATCTTCAAATGAACAGGACGTGACAACCATTTACAAACCTCTGGTCATTTTTCTTTTCTTGATTACAATAAATAATTTTTCTTACAATCAACAATTTTGTGTTGTATTTTCTAAAACAAATAATACTTCGCACTCTTCTTAATACCATATGTTCAGAAGTTTTCAATGACGTCACTACATTCATCAAAACATATCAAAGAAAACGTCAGCGATTTGACATTTTTTATTCAAATAGATATGTTTTCTTTTCATTGTTTGCATTTAAGGAACCAATCAGGAAGTGCGAGGTTAGGGCTCTGAAAAATCTGTTAAAATACCCCAAATCGTAAACGGTAAAAATGGGCCTATTGGACTAATATAATTGGCACAAAGTTTAAGTAACATTTACAAAAATAAATAATCTGGCCGATTGAATTTTATATACAGAAATTACAAAGCATATTAATGTAGCAGCTCACGCACTATAATGCTATTTATGTTTCAGACTAGTTTAATCACAATAAATTTAAGGTTGCGTAGATTATTTCTGTAAAGTTAGGATTTTACCTGCCAAGGAAAGATATTCAATCATATGTTAAGGAATCTGATGTCTAAAACTCGATCAAAGTGCGCCATGAAGCGGCCGTATGTATACATGATTGGCTTAATTGGCTAGGCATCGTTCATCCACTGCAGGATGTAGCCCTCTGCAGACCGCCTCCACTGGTGTTTATCTTGATCCGTTCTTTGCCATGTTGTTCCCTTTATCTCTCTGATGTCATCCTGCCATCTTCTAGCTGGTCTGCCTCTCTGTCGTTTTCCTGTTCTCGGCTGCCAGTCTGTACATCTCTTTGTCCATCTGTTGTCTGAGTATCTTGCCACATGTCCTGCCCATTTCCATTTTTGTTGTAAGATATGTTGGAGTATGTCTTTGGTTTTTGTTCTTGTTCTTATTTCCTTGCATGGTATCCTGTCTCGCAATTTGATGTTGAGCATCCTTGCATGGTATCCTGTCTCGCAATTTGATGTTGAGCATCCTTCTTTCCATTGCCCTTTGTGTTGTTTCTATTTTATGTGCCAACTGTTTTGTTAGTGTCCATGTTTGGCATCCGTATGTCATTACTGGGAGGATGCACTGGTCAAATACTTTCCTTTTTAATGTTATTGGGAGTTTTTCATCTTGGAAAATCTCCTTATATTTTCCAAATGCATGCCATGCGTTCCTGATTCTTACTGATATTGATACATAATGACCAAAAAAAACGAAAAAGCGCGCATTTTTATGTGAAAATGACAAAATAATTAAGACGAGACATAACATTAAAAAGACAGACACACGTTTGGAACGTTTTGCCTGCAAAAGGCCTGGCTGAGGCTCTTCGATCTGGTTTAGGGAACTCTTTACGCTCATGCTTTCTAATGTTGTTATTTTTTGTCACAGAAAGTGTTGGTAAAATATATCATAAAACAAGATAACTAACATTAAACATCTTATAATAAATTATATTGTAATAATGTAATAAGCCAACCATGTGTATGCAAAGAAAAAAGGCAGGCATAGTAAAAATGATTCCTACTTTTCATTTTCAAGTAAAAAGCAATACAAACTGAACTTGTTTCACCTATATATGGCTCGACTAAAGAATTAAATAGGAAAACTTCACAAATGATAAATTTAAGAATTAAAGCTGTATTTCTAACAGTCTTGGGCATTTTGCAGCCTTCAAAATAATTCACTTGAGGTTGCACAGAAGGTGTAAATGGTTAACTTTGGGACAATGTATGTATGCCGCATGTAGATAAGTCGTCAAATTATTGTATTATTGTAGAATCTTGTTACAAGAATATACAATCTTTACATTTCTTAACATTTTGTTGACTAAAATGTTTGTGTGTTGTTACTTCCATTAATTTTCGACTATGACTTGGTTTCCGCTGTGCTGGCAAAATTTACACCTTTGTTTTGCCTCTTCAAATTGTAACATATGTGCTACTTATGATACATGTTTTGCGATGTTATATTTCCGAAACATATTATGACGGAAAACATACGCATGGATGAAGGAGACTCTTGCATCTAAAACAGACGCTGTCTATATGCGAGATGAATGAGAGAAAATATAATTTAAGTAAATTTCAGCATATTTATTTCATTACCAAGAGACATTAATAATTAATAATAGGTAAATAAGAAAAGGCGAATCATAACTTATTCGTAATTGTCCATATAGGCTACAAAACCGTGTTTTAAACAAAAACTAATGGTTTAGAACATTAATTACGCTCTATCTGTACACATCTGTTCGTATATGATATATTTTTGTCTAAATATATTGTTAATAAAGGCGATGTCGATAGAGTATATGGTCACTGCAAACGAAGTTAAATGTAACATTGTCTAAACCACTGACGCGACATAACATAAGCGATTGCAGACCACACTTTACAGCCTTGGAACCAAACAGAAACAGTGAAAACACATCATTCCTAGCAGAATAGTTCAAATGTCGACTAAGATCTAAGTAATGACATCAAGATTGTCAAATAAATTGTTTATTTGAATCAGAGAAAAAGAATAAATTAAAGGAGTGAAGTGTGGTACCAAAGTCCAAAGTACGTCAAAGAAAAATACACGTCAATTCCTGTTAGGGCGAAATAAATGCAACAAATAATCATGCACAGGAAGGTTTTTTACGACCGCCAAACTGCACACGTAAATTTGTTGTAATAATAAATAATAATTACATGACAAGACCATTTTGGGTATTGCATCATATATTAAAATTCGTAGAAAAAATAAAGAAGACAAATGCTTGTTAAATGTAAAACAGGCAGAAAATACTAAGACGAGACATTACGTAAGATAAAGTACCACCATCAATGGAACGGGCAGTTGGCAAAATTGTCTACTGGTGTTTTATAACCGCTTTATAGAGTTCTTACATCACGCTTTCTGAACACATCAAGAAGACCAACTTGACAGAAGCTTGCATTATATTGATAGGTTGCATTATTATTGTCACAATAATTGACGACGAAATGGAAATCGCCGTAAAACACTTGAACTATAAGAATAGTTTACGGCGTATTGCTTTTAAGCAAATCCTTTAAAAATACTCCAGTAACAATGTCAAAATGCTCTGTTTCACGTGATGCACTAGCAGCACTGTCGAGACAGACTTCCAGAGACTATATTATCTTAAAATTATTGTGCCTACTTGCGTTATTACTTGGAAGGTAGTTTACAAGGGCCTATTGAAAATATTATTTCAGCCGTCGTCGTTCATCTGGTAGATATGTTTAATGAAAATATAGCTACCTTTGTTTAGCACCTGCATTGGCATCAACGATGACATTTGTACAGCAATTAAAGCTTAACCACATGTTACAGCGATTTGATATCCAGGTAGAATCGAATTAATAAAGACACTTCTTTTACTGTACTGGATTCCTAAGATTAAAAAAACACCAAGCACGTCAAGAGTCAGAATTTTTGTCAGCTCTTGCATCAAGACTTACAGCTACTCCAAACTCCAAACTCCAAACCCCTCTTGTCTAAATGCAGTTCGATACCACGTTGTTAAATATTGAAATTTGTGTGCGGCAAATTTGTACTATAAACTTATACTGGTCTGAAATAAGTATGACGTCTCTAAATTGTGCACCTATTTACCTCATCATCTAATTGAAAGCAAGTTCTTATTGAGTAAACATTTTCTCAAAAGCATCTTCAAAAGACGGCTTACAACGAAAGAAACTGCACTTTGTTTAACAATATAACGTTATTAATATAAGACATCAGGATTTCTATTAAACAAATTATGTTTCAAATCCTTTTCCTGCATGTCTAGGTCAAGTGGTTCAGATGTAATATTTCATTATCCTCGTTCGTAGGTTTATATAAACCATGCAATTTACCAGCAACTATATTTCGCTCAGAACCTCATTCTGAATCTTTCCTTGTTTTCAGTTAGAAAGGATAAGCCTTTCGTCGTAATTAAAACCAATAAATTCTTTAATTTGTTCAAATCTTCTTACCCCGCTTCCTTCCACAATGTACTGTCGGGATATCGATTAATTTAATACAGTTCCTTTTTGCATTTTTCTTATGAAGTTCTTCAAAGTTATAACCTTTTACATGTATGCAATGTTTCTTTTATTGAACTGTTTGTTCGTCCAACTTTAACAAAAATACGCCACACTTTGTAAGGAACTTAATGAATGGACACCTTATTTAGTAAAGATGTCAAGTACTCTTGCTCACTATACAGTTCATGCGAACGGTTCTTTAAGAGCAAACTTCTCGATGACTGCATAAAGTGTTTCCAAAAATATCTTTCTAACAATACATTAATAAACCCCCAGACATATTAAGAAAATGGCAAGACGAAACAAATACCATAAATAATGGCACTGTACAATACGGATGAAACGAAATGACAGATGTGTAATTGGCCATTTGTACTTTTATCAACAGATCCAACTAACAATATTGTTATTTGTCCTTTCGGCTATCTTGTGCTGCAGTGGTAAAATCATCGATGATAAAATGGTTCCTACTTGCTTCATACTATTTTTGTGTGTCTTATAATGGTTGTTATAATTGTTGCCATCAAGTGCTCTAATTATTAATTCGATACTGCATCGGCCTATTGAAACCGCTGAAAGGCATACAAAATTAATGGTTAATAAAAATATATAATAACGGAATATAAAACACTAAATATAACTCCCCATTTAAGTGCAACAATTAGGGTACAATTAAAGAACATAATTTTAATATTTATGAAAAATGTTGCAAATGTAAATGTATGTACTATAATTGTATTGACTTATTTCTTGTTAGTCCATTTTGAACAGATGACTTAATCAGATGAATCAAACTACATCAGTTATCAATAACTGTTTGATTGATAAATGATTCAAGACAATTTAGGCCAATCAGTTTATAAGCTTTTTCTCCAGTCACTGAATATACTTCTTCACAACGTAGGCAGACATATCGACTGGACCATTGGCACATTGACTTGTTCAGCTTTTATAAAGCGATGGTTTCTTAATGGTTTCGGTCCTGGGATAACGTTAGTTTTAATGTGTTCGTACTGGCAGATTACACTGTAAATCAGTGTTTTATATAAAACATTTTTATGTTACAATCAACATTGACTTCTGTTCTTTCGTTTAAAGAAACAATCTCAGGAACGTTAAAAATATTAAAATAATAATTTCGTACGAATCTTTAGAGTTGAAACATTGGAAACACATTTTCCCTGACAGCCATTTTGTCTTAGTCTCATGTAAGTAGCAGAAAACCATCATTGTGCATTGCACACGTACTCCTCGGGACACAGAGGATCGGACATAAGTGTTAACTGAATACTGCAAATAATAACAGAGGCTAAACGAGACTCAGTCAAGATTCATATCATTTCTTCTAACTTATATAACATCTTCAGCATTCAAATAACACTCGTTTGACATTCTGTTTATTACATAACTAATGAATCAGTTTTAGTAGAATATAGCATCGAGTTGAAATGTATGGTAGTGGGAAACGACATAACGCCAACAAACCTTCGCTACACGATAGCTAAGTTGTCAGTTTTCAATATAAATAAATAATCACTGCATTTTCTTAATGGATGCAGGTCACATTTTGTAATAATATATGGTAAAAATAGCACCGCATGTAACATAGGTCTCTTATAAGGTAATATGGTATGTTAACGTTTTCTGCCGTTTTTGTTTTCATCGTCGGAATTCAACAAACAACATGGACACTTTTGAATCTTATCTTAACACTAAACATAAATATATCAAACAAAATATGCTTCTCCAAAACTTATTTGAAAAAAATGATTTTAAGTAAATGTATCGAAATTTTGCATTTTTTGTAAACGTACTCTGAACGTTCGAAATGTACGGTGTATTAGCTATTTATCTGCTCAATGTATTCGAAGATTGTTGTAAGGTATTCGGGAATTGAATGCTTAAGTTAGAAAGGCAAAGTGTTAAACTACAAATGATTGTGGATATAAATATGACCATCTAAATTCACCAGACAATCGAGTAAAACAAATGTGTCGAAATATTTTCTTGAAATTAAATATCCCCCACAAATAAATAAAATGAATAAATAAATAAATGAACGAATAAAAACAATTATAAATTAATAAAAAGTTAAATGAGTCGAGTTATCTAATGTTTATTAACTACCCTCAATAACGTGCGGCACTTTCTTGAAAATTCGTTACTGTCTAAAACGGAGTATAAAATCTTAATTATTTTATATTCTTCACTTGCATGCACACAGATTGATTGATATCACTGCCTGTCAGTTCGTCGTAATATATGCCATTCTGCGAACAATCTAATGTCTTTCATGGAACAATTCGAATATTTTAGTGGCGCAGTGCACACTATTTCTGCACCAAACTGACCATAACGTTCGTTGTCAGGTCTTTATTCGTATAAAAGGTTACAACTGAACTTGTTTCTATAATAACTTTGGGTAAGATTTTTTTCAAGAGATACAATTGGCTACTGTTTGATCTAGATGCTGTAGTTATGTGTGACTAAATGTGACAGTGTAGAAGAAGTACCTATTTTTGGTTGAGGTAGACCCAGACAGATAAATGAATGTTTCTGTATCAATACGAAGTTTATTCAGACATATGTCTACGAGAGGCAGTTCGTCCATTGTCACATCACAAACGGTGAGAAAGCATGATTGAATTACCCTAGGCAATTATTAACACTATTTATTGAAAAAATCCGACTCGGCGGGGAGAAAGCATGATTGAATTACCCTAGGCAATTATTAACACTATTTATTGAAAAAATCCGACTCGGCTATGTTTTCTTATAAAAGCATCTTATTTGTATATTGAATACCAATTGAATCTAGAAACTTAAATGTGATAAAGGAAGCAAACATATGCCGGCATTTATCATAATCAGTATAAAAAAATATCTTTAGATAAGTTTTATGAAGTTTCCCTTTTTTATTGACCTGTATTGTTTTACACTTTTCATCAACTGAAGCTCCAAAGCACTTGTTTTAGCAGCGTCTTGCATTTCATCCCTGCTATCTTTTTGGTAAATGAATTAAGCATTCTTGTAGGAATATATGCAAAACATTTTTGTCTTTCCAGTGTATTTTGAAACTTCTAAAACGTTGTTAAATTACACCGTTCACCTAGAGCCACAACCTTTTCTTTAAAGAACAGTTTTATTTTCTATATTGTCGCATGACAATCCCAATCGTTACATTCCGGGAGAATGACACTAAAATCCTACAGGTGTCTTTGAGTATTGAAACAGGCACACGGCAAATGTATTCACAAGCCAATCTAATGTTAAAGTTGCAAAAGCAGTTCTGTCAGTTCGTTTGAAGCATTTACGAAAGCGTGTATAAGGCAAGAAAATTACATGCATACAGCACCACGGCGGTTCTTTATTTAAAGTTTATATGGAGACACCTTTGACGGAATATCACTGAAGATAAATCTGTTTTCATATTTAAGATATATTAAGTAAATGTAGTTATATTTATACATTGTATTTGCAGAAGGAAAGTTTCTTTTTCAAATCAGTATAATTTATTTTCAATTAAAAATATCTTGATTCCCTTATATTCTAAAGATTATTCAATCCATCTTTTTCCACATGTTCCTTCTTCCAGATAATGGCGACGAAATGGGTCAAATTTCAGAAATACTCTCCTGGGCTGAACACATTCTTTTTGTAACCTCTTTATAGTTTTCAAATTTCTGGTTTCGAAAGAAATAAAAAAATATTATTGTTAGTATTAATATTCTATTTTTTTCATATTTTCTGGCTGGAATTACTGTTTAAGTTTGTTTAGCTGTTAGTAATTAAATATTTAACATTTGCGTATAAAATGCTGACTGATGAATTGGTTTCTCTTACAATGTCAAACGATAATCTATAAGTAGATTTAAATACAACAGTGCCCCCATATCGACCTTATAAATTTTATTAAATAGTTTGTTTTAAAAATGAGATTTGTTTGAAGACTTAACCTGAAAACTTATATAAAAGCATGTGATGTTTTTTTCCTTTATAATTAGGTCCACGAATATTGAACTGTATTCGAAATAAAATCGGAGTTGTTTGAAATGATCTTTGTTAAAAGAGTCAATTATTATTTGATAATATCGCTTTCCATTTCGTATTGTATATGGACATTCAATTACATTTTCTTAAATGGAGTTGTTGGACAATCTAGAGCAAAACAGATGTGTTTTATTAACATTTAACAACTGAACTTTGCATATATTGTTTTCTTATACAGGCCAATATGACATTTCTGATTTTCTGACTCTTATTTTTCTGTCCGATCCTCTTCTTCTCTTTCAACCATGCTTTTTGAATTAGTGGATAAGTGGATATAATAAGTTTAAAGGAAGCTTACGGGTTGTTGTTTGTTTGTATGTATTTTACTTTTCTGTGTTATTTTTATCGCAGAGAACCTAATGATGCTTATGTTCAAGTCACTCCATACTGATAAAGATAAGGCACACTAGTTTCTTTGATTATTCTACAGGTTAGTGTAATTGTGATACGTTTTTCAAGAAAAATGTAACATATTTTTATTTTACCTTACAACAAAAGCGTTAATTATCAACGTAATTATATTGTCGAAATGTTTTTAACCTTTATTTGTAACGATCAATAATGTACTTTGGACGATAATAATAATAAGATTGCACGGTTTAGAGAACTAACACATTTATTACGCTGTCTCGGTTATACTTAAATCGATTACCTTAATAAGGACAGTGTAGCTTTTCCCAGAACAATTATTGTGAATTTATATTGATTTCGATCGATAATCTTGTATTCTGTATTGATTAATTAACTCCTTATTGCTTTATCATTTACAGTAATTGTCCGGTGTAACATTATGATAGATAAATGCAATGGACTTCTAGGGGAAATGGAAGCTTGTAAAATATCAGTCATTAGTTGTACCGGTGTATAAGATTTAGACATTGTTGTGTTATAACATTTTTAAAGAGGGAATGTTGTTTAAACAATCGACAATATAAACTGCCATTGTTTTGTGCGATAATACTAGATACAATGTTCTATAGAAAGGAAATATATATAATGCTTAGGCCGGCACTGAATGTAAAAGTGATTTTTCTAAATATCAGGCAAGATATTTTAAGGGAACATTTACTCAGCTAAGTTGATCATTGTACAACCATCTTCCTCAGGTCCACTCCATGATTATGTCAAATTTGGTGACATACATATTATGTTTTTTTTAGCTTAATGAAAAAAACACGAAAAAACGATGTGGCCCCTTGTGATTTTGTGACGACCAGGTTTGACGTTGCACTAAAAATGATGCAGAAATTGTTCCTAATAAACCCTAAAAGTTAATAATATACATAGTTTGCAGTGTTAGAAAAAAACAATATTTCTTTTAGATAAAACGTCCGCGAACGTTAGGATGAAATAACGAACGGCGCAACCGAAGGGTATGCATTTTAAAATTAAATATAAACATATTTTATGCAGCAACATATGGAACTTATATTCAAATTAATCGATTAACAACTCTAACCTCGCATTTCCTAATATTAGAAAGACTTCAATAAAAGATAAGTAATGTCAGAACAAGAATATACAGAAGCACGACGGTTTCATCCATTACCTTTATTATATCACAACAACATCATGCATTTGTGTAATAGTTATAATTTTTTTTGTGGTCCTTGATCCTGTTTACAATAGGTTTCAGTTTCAGAAATACATCTTCTATGCTTGTTAAGCGAACACATGCATGATGTAGTGGTATTACCAAAGAAGATCAGGATGCACTGTACGCTATGTCTGTGCATAAATTTGGCGAGGTCGACAAACTACTTTAAATGCTAATAACAGTGTCAGTATATCTATTACTTGGTGCACGCAACATGCTTAGAGTGTGTCAGGCATTCAATTAAATTCTCTCTGTGTTACTGACATTAGCAAAAATTGTTTGACAGTTGTGTTGAGACCTTAAGTTGGTATGTCTTCCAATGAACCTGCTGAGCGCCGGTGGTCCTAACCTTGTTCTTGGGTATAACTTACGAGAAAAGTTTAACTTGCTATTAAATGGCCTTGGAATTAATAATCTATGCAAACGTAAACTATATATGTAGCATGAATATGCTGTCAACACAAACCAGAAACAGTTTATCAAGTTCGTTATTTTTAAATTTATCGATCACACAAACACAAAACTATAGAATAATATTTGACAATGTCCTATGAGTATTGCAACTTATACCAAAGTTTAAAATGATAAGTCTATCAGCGGTCCTACGGTGCGACATTGGTCCTACCAAGACAAATCACACAGACGTCTTTGGTTTTCCGTTTAATTTCACCGATGCGATTTATAAACAACGGCAAATCAAACAATAGCTCCTGCTTTAGATAATCCTTTCTAACACTGAAATGAATATCTTTGCCTCCTGTAATGACTTCCTGTAAAATTAATTCGAAGAAACCGATACTTTAGAAATAATTATTACGCCACTGGGCATTAATTGAAAATATTCTGCCAATAAGTTGGATCTCTTCTTTAAAGACAGATTTCTGTTGGCTATAAAATTGAAGTCAATAATGTGTTTGTTCCCTCTGCTTCTGGGTGATAGAGATATTAGTTCAGGAATGATTAATCCTATTTCAAAGAATATCTTTTGCAGTTAGGAGAAAGCATACTGATTATGAAATCTTGTAACAAAGTTTAAATATAATAAGTTATTATACTTGCCAATAATATTTCATACATGAGATATTAATTTCATTATGTTTAAAATGCACTTCGAAGACGAATCCTGAAATGGAGGTACATTTCGCTCACATTCATCTTCTCAGTCTTAAAGAAAAAACTTTGCATTTAATCAATGGTCACATGACGTCTTATATGGTGTGACGTCAATGCCTGCTAATATCTTATTCTAAAAGATCTGGTGCTTGTTTTTACAAACTAAACACAGGCCAGCTCTTTGTACTCTTACCCTTCATATTCCTTAATACAGAACATTGTACAAAATGTTTTCCTGTCCGGCGGCATACTGTGGTGCTAGTTCCCAAACAAATAGTTTCCAGTTTGGCAAAACCGCTCTATCATTGACAAAATGCTTGACTGAAGAAACTCTAATGCTGATTCTGACAAGCCGAAAATTCTTTGATGTACATAGTTGTTTATTCTTTATTAGAATAGAACGTAAGTCTACTTGTTTGAAAATTAAATTGTTTTAAGCTACGTATTTTAAACAGATAACGTGTGAACCAAGTTAAGAAGTTAAGAAGAGCATAATACATGCCTTGGGAATTTGTGTCAATGGAATAATTGAATCGACAATTGTTTCCTCTTTTACTCTAGAAAGACCAGAAGTATACCAATCGCTGCTCCTGGAAGGAAGTGTTAATAATTGTGAAGATTGTCTCTAGACACTTCTGTATAATTCCACTCTAGCAAAGATGTTCTTCTGGTTCGCCTTTTTTTCTATTTTGTAGTTCATGCTGTTATGTCTATATTTCATATGGCAATAACGCTTTCTGGCAGCATGTTCTGTTCTGAATATTGCATCGAGAATCATACACTATAAACATACAGGAGAAAGTTAATTGCCTTTCAATATAAAAATGTTTTTAGAAGCAAAGAAAGAACAATTATAAAACCTTTCTTAAATATACAGCAGTTGTCTAGCGGAGTTGATGTGAGATGAGAAATCAATAGTTCTGAAACCGACACTACATGTAAACAGGGCACAATATTCGAACAACGTCTTCTCAGTTTTACCGAAGACAGGTAAATTCCTTTAAGTCGTCGCTGAGTAATAAAAATATAAAATATAAAATAATAAATTAAGAGAATCCCCAAAGAAAACATTTGGCCAATGTTTCATGCTTGAAAGCGAACATAATGTAAAGTCTTTTTGTAACTGTGATTGATGTGAACAATGCCTTACTATTAGGTTAATGAATTTTTCCTAACGTGCCTTAATCAGAAAGTATTTGAAAACAGAAAATATCAAGGTGTCATTGGACTGTTCGTAGTTACCTGGCTAGTCTCTATATTGCTGCAGTCCGTTTAAGTAATCGATTCTCATTCTCTGCTTCTTGAAATAATTTGCGATTCTCGGCGACCTATATGTAACATAAATAGACAATTTAGAGCGTAACAGAAAAAAGACAGATAATATAAGATCATGGTCATTTTATGACCTTATATGATCGCTCGCTGTACAGTAAATTTCCGTTTATGGCAAGATTGTTGACGGCTGTTAATATGTCCACATTTCTGATTTGATATTATTTCGCAGTGTTGTGTTCTTAGGTCTAAGATCAACCCCAGTCGCATTTACATTTCAAGAGTCTCTGTTTGATTTGGAATTAGACGTAACGTACCAAATACCTTATTCAGTCTTAGAGATAGTAGTATCATTGTGGTGAACAGAAGCCAAGGATCGCACTATTAAAGATATATTTTGGAAACTGGCATTACTGATAACTTTGAAAACACTATTTTGCTAAATTAAATTAATAACCTATGCAATTACATATTCATACATTATATTTTACCCTGTAGCATGTGCTATTTGCTTGACACCAAAACCATTTACCACCTCAAGGTTGCTGTTGGGTTTGCTCTATTTAATGTAATTTTTCGTCTCTGCTTTTGTAACATTTATTTGTATTGGCTTGTGAATAGCGTTACATTGTGTCTTTTCAAGTTTAAATAAATATTGCAATTCTCATATGACCTTGGCATATTTACCTATTTAGTGAGTGATACGTATTTTCACGGCGTTTCTAGTTGATATACAAAGTACACTACTGAAAAAATATAATCTTAACTTGTTCTTGAAATTTTATCGTGTATTTCTAGCTGATTACTTTTTGTACTTAATTTTGTAGTCTCTTTTTGTATTATTTTAACCATTATAAAATATAGTGTAAGACTTTTTCGATAAAGGAGCTTCAATATTTTTTTTTCGTATAATGAATTGGAAAGTACAAAATGTGATCACCTTGGCACTGCGTTGTGTAAAAAGAGAAAACAATTCAGTAGTTATTGCTTATCTTTTCAAGTAGGTTACAGGACCTCGAAGTATTACGTTCAACTAGCAATGCAATGTACGAAGCAAACAAAGGTAGTACATTTTCTTTTATCATCTGTTACTGGATGCAGGACTTTTGAAGTATTCTGTTGATATAAGTCATTAATTATTGTAAGTGAATGCGTTACGGTATTATGGCTTTGTCATTAACATGCTAAATTAAAGCTAAATTTAGGTCGTACATAACTTACCGATGTATGGCCAAAGTGTGTTGTTTATTGAAGCAAGATAACTTTAAATACTGTTAATTACTAAAACGCCACAACTCAAAACAGACACAGCAACAAAAATAACACACAAAGACAAACGACACCCGAATCAGACAAAGCATATAAAAACTATTTTAGAACCAATACTTTGTTCGCTCAAGTCATTCTATCTGATCGACTCTCCTGTAGTTACCTACACAAACTAAACTTGTGACTTAAAGTTATACTTAATGCAGTCATGGTTATAATACTGTTTCTTCATCTTGCCAGTAGCGCTTATACAGACTTATATATCTACACTGTATGTGAGAAAAAGACTTGGAAAGTGCGAGGTAAAAGCATTCCACATAAATAGGCATACGCGCTTCATTCGGTCGTTTTGCCGAATGGCCGTTCCAAGGCGATAGCTGCTTAATTGTGTAAATGTCTTGTTTCAGTGTCCGTGTTACTTTAACATTACTTGAGTGTGTGTGTGTGTGTGTGTGTGTGCGTGTGTGTGTGTGTGTATGTGTGTGCGTGTGTGTGTGTGTGTGTGCGTGTGTGTGTGCGTATGTGTGTGCGCGTGTGTGTGTGTGTACATTTTTAGTGGCAGTTTAAAGTTGATTTTCTTGGAAAGTAAGATTCTGACATGGTTTAAATCACCTAACGTAAACAGATTTTACTGTCGTCGTGTGCCTTTCATAATATCACCAAAAAGCCATCAAAGCATCAAGGGCGACGCAAAAATTGGAACAGGTTAAAACAATATGAAAGCAAGTAGCAAAGGCATATTTGGAAAAAAATATTTGAGAGTATTCAGTTACTATAAATCTCTAGCAAAAGTATGTATATTCCCGAGAACATATACAACAAAAATGAAAAAAAATAAAAAACCGACACCAGTTAAAAGGTTTTTCAGGATATATTATACTGGTATAAAACCCGCGTCGCGAAGAGAGGCCCTTCGAAAATTCTTTTGGGAAATAGTTTTTTATATCAAAATGTGGCTCGAACTTTTCTGAATACATACTTTTTATTTGAAATAAGCTACAATATTGATAACAGCAAAATCATTAAATGTGAATAATTGTGTCGTAATTTTACGCCGTAACGTCGAATTTGGACGTTTACAACGCCAACGTCCTTCGCGCATTGCCAACACTTGTTAAAATAAGGTTTGGGTTAGATATAATTTAGTCGAGGCACGTTTCTTTTTAAATAAATATGTACGGCTCTAAAGGCCGGGAAGTAAGGACAGACTGCAGAACCCATTTAACAGTCAATGTGTCGATTGCATTTTAGGAACAATACAAACAAAATGTCAAAATTAACACACGTTTTGGAACACAAATTAAATATTTGTAAAAATAAGAAAACCCTTCTCGGCTGACAATATCAAAATGGTTACCACACGATGCTCATGTTGTTTTAGACAGAAAATCATTGCGTTTAATAACGTATCTATTATATAAAGTCTCTACAATTATACAAAAGGTGACGAAAATCACTTAAAATGTTACAGGTTTCATGACTCTGGATGTCATTTGAAATTGTCTTAGTTAACGTCGTCTTCTAAATATATTTTAGTCGTATTCGTTATGTTTGGCTATCTTACCTTTAAAGGCAGATAAAACGACGTTTTCAAATTCTGTTTTTTATAATTTAATGTCAACAAACACATTGATATGTGAAAAAGCCATTTAAATATGTCAGTTTTCATAATTTCCTTATTATGTCGGTATCAAAACGCTTTGCTTCACTGGCTCATAATTTATAATTTTAAGTTCTGCATACGTTTGTCTTTTAATCACCCAATAGTTAGAAAATTCTATTTTATTGTATTGCATTGTATTCCAAGACCGGCTGAAGACTTAAAAATGTAATCGTGCAAATTTGGTGACAATCGGCCTCGCGTGAGACATAACTTTATTGTGCATTTTTTTCTCACTCAATTTTGCAACTCGCTTAAAAGGTTTGGGCCAGAGCTTTGCTGCTCAAACAAACAAATAAATTATTGTTACCTTAACAGATCCTGCGAGATGCTATTTGTTGATGCCCGGGATATAAGTGAAAGCTTAAGCATAACGAAACACTCATTATTACAAACACGCACTGCCCATTCGAGACACGCTGCACAGCTAGCCATTTTTAAGCTGAGGAAACCACGTGACCCTTTACTTATGAAATCACATCCTATGATCAGTAGCTGGATTATTCGCTGTGACGGCTATGTTAACAGAAATCCCCATTGCGCTTATTTATATATTTGGAAATAATTAGCATTTAGAGTGAATTATATCACGATTTGTACTGTCTAACAATTGAGGTAGTGGTTAGAATTGTTTTACTCTTCAAATATATTGTTCTTCTTAATATATTGTTTCATGTATTTGCTATATGTTTCAAAAAAAAAAGTTTCAAAAAGTTTATTGAATTTCAGCCAGAAGGTCGTTCGACCCATGTGGCAATACATAGTATAATACATAGTACAAACAATGACGAATGTGGACATGTATACTTTTTTAAAGAAAAACATATATATTATCAATGTTATATTGGCAAAATAAATCAAGTATTAACATACAAATCAAACAATAATATACATATATTTTATATAAATAGAATTTACAATATTTAATACCAGTAGGTATGTGCTTTACTGGTACCGTGATTGTTAAATAGGTTTTCAAATTGACTCCGTGTTTTAACCCTGAAGTAGTTTAGTGAATTATCATGTTCGTGTAAAAAGTATAAGAACCGATAGCACATGGTGTTTATCAACAAACGTTAAATGCACAAAAAAATAGTAATTTCGCTTTCAATATCAACTGACGGGGGTATGAATTTACGTTTACTAAAAGAAAGAGGCTCAAGATTATTGTTGTAACAATGGGGTGATAGAACAATAATGCTCCAGAGGAAATAAAGTTCATTAAAGGAAGAGGAAGAATGGCACACAATGCCTATATAATTTATTTATGGAATTCGAGTTGGAGCCAAAGCATCGACGGTCGAGGGATAATAGATAGAGAACTTCGAAAGGACAATATTTATAACAGGTTAAAGTAAGTTTTGGAACCTAATTGCTTAGTTTTAAGAGACATGGACATATGGTTGGATAAAGTTGTGGTTGTTGTAGAATCACTTGTGCAGTATTGTCATGTATTGGGGGTGGCCATCTTATCCCTGGCATAAGATTAGAAGTAGAAGTGGCAATGCATATGACAATATGGTTGAGTCATATGATGAGATCCCTTGTCGACACTCAAGAGAAGTCATATGACCATTAAATAAAGTTTTATTTGCAAACACCATATCATCTAAGTGCAAGTAACAGTGAACATACAAAATTTAAAACTAGTCATATGATGAGGTCTCTTGACGAAAACGAAACTCAAGAGAAGTCGTATGACCATTAAATACACTCCAATATACAAAAACATGAATCTCAATGCATATAATAGTATACATACGAAAGTGTAATGAGTTATATGATAAGATCACTTAACAAAGCATAGCTCATGAGAAGACACGACAATCATGATAGCCGGATTAATATGCAAACAGTTAGATGCCAACTGTCTTTAAAGGGGCCCAATTTCAACGCCTTTGTCAGTTTTTGATATGTATGATGACGAACCTGAACCTGTATATGTTTGCGTGCGGTTTGTGCACGTTTGTAGACTGCTAATGGGTGTACTTTTACGTTTTAGTTTGTAAATAGAAATGCACTTCGTGTTACAACATCAAAATTCTTGCCGCACTATGTGTTTTTAAGACGTGTCGTAACGCGGTCCATATGAAGAAGTCATATACATTTGTAGTTGCCAAAATTATTTCAATTAACTAAAAAACTAAAGTGTACAAGCAGAAAATGCACATGTACAGCAGCCACACATAACACAAATCGTTATTGTTCAAGAAGTATTTTTTCATAGTATTGTTTTCTTTTCAAGTATGAACATTCTTATTTATGGGTTGTATATACAAAGAAGAAGTTAAGAATTTTCTAAAATTATCCTACTTCACACATTTTAAAGTGGAATGAATGTAGAAAACTTGAGAGGAAAAATAAAAACAGAACCATCCCTCCCGGTAGAACTAATTTTACAAAAAAGCAATTTTATAAAGTATTTATGGGCTACTGTGGTTTATAATTACACACTGAACTGCCCTTAAGACTTAAAACACGTTTTGTCAAGGAAAAGGTAGTGCATTGTATATCATTCAATATAGGACCAGAATACAACACAATTTCATATGACTAATTTTGAAATGCAAGTGTTTAATAATATTATCCGAGATGGATACTGCTTTATTTGTTTTCTGGGTTTAAGGAGGTGGTGATGACAGTAATACTTTGTCTGAAAAGATTTTGGTTTTGGACAAGGACTAAAATCTCATCACAGCTCTATGGTTTGAACCAAGAACCATCCGATCCTTCTTGACCAAGAACACTACAAGCATTACGGGTCTAGGGTTTGAATTCGCATTGCTTGCAATTGACCCTTTTACAGTCAAGAACTTGCATTGCTTTAAATTACACGATGACCAGACAGGTCGTTGAGACTATATGAAAACAGTGACTTAAAGCCGTAATTGGACAGTTACCGTTGGAATTATTGTCTCTTCATCTTTCCAGTCGTGCCCTATATAGGTGAGACAACTTGAGCAGTATCCATACCCTTTACGTGAGATTGCACAGTAGGTATAACATCGGGATTTTTAGGACCTTTCTTATATATAATATGCCAACTGCGGATAAATCCTCGGCTTTTTATTAGCTCTTAACAATACTACATTTTACTTTGTTGGTAGGATGTTTTCTAAATTTCGATGTTTTCTTTCGTATTTTTTATATTTCACTTTTGACACCTTTGGAACATGATGTCATGGCATTATATGACATATTTAAATTGATCTTATTATATATCAGCGCTTTGGCTGTTTTATTTGTTCTTATAATATATCAGCGCTTGGGCTGTTTTATTTGTTCTTATAATATCTTATAATATATCAGCGCTTAGGCTGTTTTATTTCAAACTTATCTCTCGTTTGGAATTTTTATTTTTACGTTGCCGAGGCTTTTATCTACTGTACATACTGTACATATATTTATAGTTTATTTTATTACTAGTTATTATGTATGAATATAAGTTCATTGTATCTATTTTAACTCCCGATGCAGGTGCTTACTGTTAGTTGTTTCACTTTGACGGGATGTTGTTATTTACACTGTTTGTTTGCTAGTAAAACCTTCAGGAAGTGCGAAGTTGGAGCGCTCCACAAACCAGATTTAAGCACCCCAGTTGGCCCTTTTGCCGATCGACCGTTCCAAGGCGGTAACTGATGGTTTTTCTTTATGTGTGTTATGTCTCGTCTCTGTGTTTTTGTCACATTTACATTTACCGTGTTTGCCTTTGTCTACTGGTAGATAAAATTTAAATATCTGTGAAAATTTTGATAGGACCTTTTCTTATTTACCTATTAGGAACCCACTTGTCCCGAGTCCATAACCTTAACCTGTTGACCAAGAACACTTCAAACATTTTATCAACGCGTTCTGGGTGTGTTTGACGTTTATTAGCATCATCATCGTGATAGTTAACAGGATCCGTTTGAATAATAAAATATGAAAACAATTCATAAGCATTGCAATATGTACCCAAATGAAAAAAGGCACAGGATAAAATGATTCACATTCAAGCCAAATGTTAAAGTTAGAACAAATATGTGATCAGTCATTAAACAAAAGAGCAGAACAGAACAATTTTTTTTTGTCTCAACTTGTACATAGTACATAGTTACAAGCAGTGTTACTGTCACAAATCATCAAGTCTTCTCAAAACCACATACAAACACAGACACAAACGCATACACGCACGCTTGCACACTAATACATACATACGTACTCAATCGCACTTATCAAAATGGAAAGACACACAAACACGTCTCCCACCACTTCACACACTCCACGCTTACGAACAGTGTTGTGAAAATCATGCAATAGTTACAATACGTGAGACTTTTTTTAAAAATGGGAAAAAAGAGAATATTTAAATCAAGTATTAAAATACTTCGACCGTATGTGGTCTGTGTCGATACACTGTAATAAAATACGGTTGACTGTCAGTGGTTCCTGGTAAGGAACACATACAGGTTGAACTTCTCTTTTTAAAAGATAGGAATGAGTAAATCTAGTATGTCCAATGCGACAGCGGGTAAGAGCTACGTCTTCTCGTCGACTTTCTCTGCAGAGACATTGACACCGACGTGTGCTTTTTATTGTTCATTCTAAATATAGATGATGTCAATAACAGACCAAAATACATCGTTTTCAAATGGGTTTTACGGAGATATTTCAGCAGAATTATCTTGAATTGAAACGCCATTATTGTAAATATCTGAGTACCTTTATACGAGTACCATATATCCTGTCAGAATACACATTTCTTGACATTTGTTTTCATATTTATAGTCTCCTTGAAATACATCTTGTTAAATGTAATTTTAAAAATAAAATCTATATATTTATTGCATTTATAGCCTGGATTAATTTGCTAAGTAATACAAATGAAATCAATTACATTAATTGTTTCATCGAAAAGTCTTCGACAATATCGAATGTTATGTTTTTTTAAACAATATTACGTGAGATGTACACCGCATTGCATCATTCTATACTTACTTATTAAACTGGAAATGACTTAAATCTACTCGTATTCATGGTATATCACTTGAAACGTTTCATGTATATAATATGCCACTGTTAGTATACGTTTACGTTATGGCCATATACTTCTGCCGTATGTCTTGCATTATTTGGGAAATCAAAACATGAAATATCGAGTCGAGAATATCATTTAAAAATCACATATGGAGTATAAACATGTTTTCAATGTCCGCCGTGTTGTTTGCGCTTTGAATATATACCATATTTAATAACGATATAAAACATGGTAAAGTATACATGCTGTGCTATACCGGTCATAAGAAAAGTCAATATAGCAATGTCATGCACGTCAATTAATGTATTTCTCCTCAGTAGCATAATTACATGTATCGATTTATATTAATGCATTTCGAACAAATTTGCTCTATCTTCGCTCTTGTTTGATAATTATTTTAATTATTTTCTTTAAAAGTCATGTTTGCCACATAACATTGTCTGGTCGCTTCTATTTTCTGACAAAGAATTGGACGGATATCTTAATTGCTGCGATCGCTTTCTTGAACATGGTGTCACCAATACAAGTCCTTTACGGTACAGCAAATTCTCTGCTGAGAATTAAATTGGAAATACTGTTTTTGTGATGGATGTCTTCATTTTAAAATCGGGTGTCGCTAGAAGTTAATTGCAATCTGACCCCATTCCACACAAATTGGGGAAACCTGAGTTTCCTTCTTGGACAGAACCAGCTGCCGTCCTAGAACGTAATCAGTTCAGTTGCATGCATGTTATCTTGCATTTGCTGGGAGATATTCTCAATAGACAATCACTGTAAAAGCATACCATTTTAACTAAAAAGAGCCACCAGCGTTCTTTTTTTTCTTCCAGCTAATAAATTATGCCTATGATGATAATATTTGATGACGTCATATAAAATAGTGTATATGTGTGTATTCAGTGACTTGATGATGATCAGATATAATTCAAATTTTAAAAGTCATATTTTTAAGCATGTTTTATATAAAGCCTCTTAAAATGGCTGACATTGTGACAGTTCAGTTATCAGGACACAGCCGATTACTTATTTACTTGATATAGTTTATCGCAATGTCTTATCAAATAAGAAAGTTGCCAGCATGCTCCAAAAGATTGTATTTGCAAATATAACTATGACATTATAGGACATTCGGAACTCGTGCTATTAGTTAATTTCACATGTTCTATTACACGTATATAATTATTAAGAACCTCACAGTCAATTCTTTAAAAGAACGTACAACAATATTTTAGAATCAACAGAGGATGATATCAATGGATTACTACTCGTGTGTTAGATTTATGATTAAATAGTAGAATCAACTCCAACTACATATCATTTTTGATTTTTAAAGTACGGTTGGACCTAAACTTAGTAAATGACAGTTTATGCTTGATCAGTTTAACACTATTTTTGGTAGTATTTTGTTATATAACTATACACATTGTTGTTATCTAAACCTGTTATATATTAGGTTGTAAAACTAGTTGCAAGATGCTCGGTTGCGCCAAAGGTTGTTATACATGAGGCTTGCCTTACACATTATTTGCAAACAGCTATTTCCCACTTTGCAACTGAAACTGCCTCAAGATAATAATTCCACTTCGTTTATGTGTTTGAGTTCCTTTGGTATATTATAACCTGTTTGCCTACAACATTAATAAAATATTAGATAAATAATGGTTTATTGGTGTATGACAAATGACGATATGTAAAGTGTACATATTATTACTTTACGAAATCCGGATTTCCGTGCAGCAAAAATCTAACACACAAAGGGCAGATATATGACATAGATATTACGATGCTCAAATGAGCATTCCCCTAAAGCCCATCTTCAAAAGTGATAATGGTTTTCTTCAGTTAAACTATTATATGGATTCAATACATTACTGGTGATGTAAATAGCCTTTACGGATATTTTAGGTGTAGTCTACTCGCCAATTAATTCATTTATGACATTTATTATTATACATATATTTACAGCCTGAATGTAGATGTTCAAGAAAGCTTTTAAATCCCAATGTCTGTTAATTTGCCATTTTCAATCAAGCAAACTTTTTAAATTTGAAGTGACTGACTAAGGTCGTTTGCACAATCGAAATATGCTGTTCTGTTGTTGTAACTAATCTTATATCTTTCTTTAAATCCTGCTACTATCTTATGTCAAAAAACAAGGTGCTCCTGAGACTAAGCGGTACTAAACGTCTATTTATATTCCATCAGCTCGTTATTGCAAGTCCCGCTTGAGACAGGAACTTTAATGTACGTATCTTATTCGCTTGACCTGCTGTGCACTGGTGATTCCAGACAGACATATGTTTGAAGTCTAAATAATCGTCTGAACTTGACTAAAATGACCATAATCGTGTCGTTGCAATGTAATCAAACAAATCTCAATGAAATTTCAATTAGTATTTACACTTTAAACAAAACAAAGAATTATCCAAAAGGATAAGCAGGTCTGGATAGAAATATTTATTATTGAATCCTTAAAAAAATCAAAGATGCAGAACTGTCAGCAAAACAACAATTTAACATATATATCATTTGTTGGAACTGTAATCCTGATAGAAGCGAAACAGCTTTGGTAGACCAATATCCATTTACAGCTGTCACTTTGCTCAATCTCGTATTAGAATGGCCAGTCTCATACGTTGCTACGACAACTAACGCATTGACATCGTTGTCGCTTATACACATGTATGCATACATTGAGTATATAACTTTATGGTAATCCCATTTTTGTGAATGCCATTGCAATATGCTAAATTATATAAGTCGTTCGAGCATTTCCTTCCCTAATATCAACCAAAAGGTCAAATTACATTTTAATACTGCGACTTTAAAACTTCAAGGAAATTTGAAAGCCAACAGCATAATGCCAAAAGTAATGCCAGTAATACCACAGATATTTAAATCTAGGTCACCTCTAAACAAAGGCAAACTGAGTAAATGTAAAAGTGACAAAAACTCAGAAACGAGACATAACACACAAAAAGAAAAAAAGACGCCCAAAGTTACCGTTTTGGAATGGTCAGTCGTATATATATAAACAATTTCATGACGTAGTACGATATCAATGCACTGACGTCATGTGTTCAGGTGTGTCAAAATGGGAAATTAAAAAACAACAACCAAGGAAACCATTGAAATTTAAAAAAACAACAACAATCCAAACTAACAAAATGTTGTATTGTTAAGAGATAATAATAGGTAATGAAATCAAATTATTTTGTTATAAAAGCAATCTTCGATGAATAACAATATATGACAAAGTCCTATGAGTATTGCAACATATACCAAACTCCGAAAAGGCACAGAACAAAGGTATTTCACATGCAAGCCAAGCGCAAAGTAGGAACAAATGTGTGATGAGTCATTTAAGGAAAAGAGCAAACCCGACAGTTACCGCCTTGGAACGGTCAGTCGGCAATATAGACCGACTGGGGTGCTTAAACTGGTTTTACAGAGCTCTAACCTCGCACTTCCTGACTAGTTTCTCAAATGCAACAACGAAAAGACAAACGATCTATTTGAAAACAACATGTCCATGCGTTGATATTTTCTATACGTTATGACGAAAGTAGTGACGTCATCGAAAAATAATGTCCACATAGTGTTCAGAAAAGGAATATGATATTATTTTGATTTGAAAAACAACACAAAAATGGTTGATGAAGTCGATGTTTATAAAAGACATTCAAATTAATTTAATTTGTTAATGACAAATTAAATGTCATAATGGTTAAAGGAAAAAGAACACTCAAAAAGTTTAAAAAAAGTTGCCATCTAATGAATTATTGTTCATTTCGGACATGCATCTGTCGAAAATGATATACATTAAATTCGCCTGCAAGGCATTTGGTTAATCATATCGGTGTTGGTTATGTTAAAACAACAATAAAGCAACTCATAGAATTCAAAAACATTTGAATCCCCTACTGAATTATATTGTTTGGCATTAATATGACTTATACAGGAAAACATTGGTGTATCGTTGTATTACATGCAATTCTGCTGATATATTACTCACATTTTGTTTTGGATCAAATATACAAACGAACACTTCTTAAAAGGACCTTCGTAAGGTTCTTCTTTAAGGTTAAATAACTAATTTATAAAAAGCTTAAAGTACATTTGCAGAATACAATTAGGGATCAAGACGTGTATTCACAAAATCCCAAAAGAAAGACTCGTCAGGCTCATAATCGACATATTTTAGAATCAAGCAATGATTCATAAAATATAACCGTATTGGGATCATTTTGAGTGGAGTTCTATTATTATATTAATAAATTAATTAGCCAAAGTCCTATTGTTATGTACAGTAGTACACCAGCGTTTAAGGTTACACTAGACAAATTAAGGGGTTGCTTACCGTTGTAGAATTCATTTCGGAGCATTCGCGTAACTGCTAGAAAGAAAAGAATCATGCTGGAAAATTCATTTGTTTATTTTTAACTTTGTTTCGTGAATGTTCTGGGTTTCGTAAATGTTCTAGAGGCTTCTGCGTTCTAGAAATTCTTTGGGTCTATATAAAGGCTTGTTAACTGATTTAAGTTGGAAGTTTTGACACAGAGTTTGGACAAAAAGTTTGGACATAGAGTTTGGACACACACACACACACACACACATATATATATATATATATATATATATATATATATATATATATATATATATATATATATATATATATATATATATATATATATATATATATATATATATATATATATATATATATATATATATATATATATATATATATATATATATATATATATATATATATATATATATATATATATACAGTTTGGAAATCTTTGAAGCTTCTGTATTAAACCTTTCTGTGTTGGTACTTACGTCTTATTATATTCTACTGTGATATAAATATTAAAGTGTTTGATTTTGAATTATTTTAATTATATTCGTGTATTGTTCTACCGTTGGATTATTTCAACTGTGCGTATCTACGAGGACATTCTACCGAAAACTCTTTTTCCTATAATATCTTATAATATATCAGCGTTTGGGCTGTTTTATTTCAAACTAATCTCTCGTTTGGATTTTTTATTTTTACGTCGCCGAGGCTTTTATCTACTGTACATACTGTACATATGTTTATAGTTTATTTTATTACTCGTTATTATGTATGAATATAAGTTTATTGTAACTTTTTTAATCCCCGATGCAGGTGCTTACTGTTAGTTGTTTCACTTTGACGCGATGTTGTTATTTACACTGTTTGTTTGCTAGAAAAACCTCCAGGAAGTGCGAGGTTTGAGTGCTCTACAACAAACCAGGTTCAAGCACCCCAGTTGACCCTTTTGCCGATTGACCGTTCCAAGGCGGTAACTGGTGGTTTTTCTTTATGTGTGTTATGACTCGTCTCTGTGTTTTTGTCACATTTGCATTTACCTTGTTTGCCTTTGTCTACTGGTAGATAAAATTTAAATATCTGTGAAAATGTTGATATGACCTTTTCTTATTTACCTCTTCAGGATTATTGGACGCTGGATTATCAATTTGACTATTAAAGGGACACCTCCTAAAGGGACAAACTGTAAGCTAACATTTATTTTTCATTCTCAAATTTTGTCTGATTAATTTGTTATTGTTTTATTACACCATAGATTTAATTGTTTATTTAATGAAATATTATTGTACTATTTGGTCGCTTGCTTGTTCTTTCTGTTAAACCATTACATCGTTTAGTAAACGTATCATTTTCTAAATAAATCTTAAGCAGCGACGCCGGGTCGTAAGTATATGAACATTGCAACAAATAGCAAACATTGAAAAAACACAGGACAAAGGTATTTAAATGCACACGAAATGTTAAGTCAAGAACAAATTTGTGATGAGTCAAACCCAACGGTAACTGCCTTGGAACGGTCAGTCTGCAATATTGAGCGACAGTGGTGCTTAAACCGGTTTTACAGAGCTCTTACATCGCACTCCATTATGAGTTTCGCAAATGCAAGCAATGAAAAGAAACCGGATCATTTTGATTAAAAATGTCCGAACGCAGACATTTTCTTCGATAGGTTATGACGTCGTTCAAAGAAAGAAGTGACGTAATCGAAATATAATGATCACATAGTATTTAGAATAGAAAGAAGCATTATTTATGTTAAGAGGACACAAACTTGTTAATAGTAAATGAAATTTGAATCAAGACAAAGATGGCCAGAGGCGAAATGTAAATGGTTGTACATCATGTTCATGTTTGGATGGAATTAAGAAACCCAAGTCCAATATACATTAAAGAATCCTTACAGAATGAATGAAATAACAACGCGGATTACAAGCACGGGCAAATTTTACGATCGCAACCCTGCGCAGGTAACATTGTTGTTATCATGAATAACATGAATAACGAAATGTGACCAAGATCAGAATTATTTTTATTAATAAATTAGATTTATTTAGACATACTCTTAAATTAAACAAAACATAGTTTTGTATGGTATGAAAGATTAAAAATATCTAATAGGAAAAATATACAAGTTCCTACAATAATTACCACATATCTTTAAAATTTAAACCTGAACTACGTCTAACCAAAGGCAAACATGAAAAATATAAAGTGACTAAAACTAAGGAGACATTTAACAGACAGCAGTTACCGCCATTAAACGGTAAGTCGGCAAAAGGATCAACTGGGGTGCTTAGACCTATTTTGTGGAGCGGTCTAACCTCGCACTTCCTGAAGGTTTATCTCCCAAACAAACTGTGTAAAATCCATCGGGAGTTCTAACTGAAAGTCTAAAAGTCTATGATATTCAAACAGGGTAAGTATATATTTATATACCTGAATTCAAGTGTTTGGAAATATTGTGAGATTTAATTACCTAGACAAACGTCAATCCCACATTTTAAATCGAAACATTTTAGACCCAAGCGGAAGATATAACTGTTTACAGTCCCTCAATGTTTACAGCGTGCTTGTGAATGTTGCAAGTACACCTCGATATTTGAACTTTATCGAACGAAGTACAATCTTTCTTTCTGTCATACAAATAAAAGTGCCTTTGCCGTACCATCTTCTGCGCTTTCTGTATCGTCCGCTATCTTCATCAGGTTGTCCTCATGACCGGGCAACGATGTACATAAACGGTATTTCCATTCATTTCAGCATTCATTTTATTTGTTTAAATATAACATATTGATTGAATCACATATATGCAAAGGAATAGACTATACAATTAGTAAAGATAGCTGCTCTTGTTTAATTGGGTAACTTAACATTGGCACTATAATATTTTTCCGAGGCTAGAACACACTAGCACAACAAATAACGCATGCAATGACAAAATAAGCTTCACCAATTTCATACAAATGACGACACTAGCATGCGTAAAGGAATGTCGATCGTCTAACGTGGAAGTAGTTTTTCGTCTTAATGAAACAGCCGCTTCTCGTAGTGTCTGTTCGCGTATTGTCCTGTTGCAAAACCGCACGAAAATCTCTTTATATTTGCTTTTTTCCTGTCGTTACCGATTTTCCAAGATCTAATCATAAAAGCCCTTTTTAATAAATGAATTGATAGACGAGGACCATGTTATACAAAATTGATAGAAGGTGAACACTTTACACAAAAATGAAAGAAGAGGACAACCTTAGACAAAAATGATAGAAGACGACCACTTAATACAAAAATGATAGACAGGGTCCACTTAATACAAAAATGGTAGAAAAGACCACTTAATACAAACATGATAGAAGAGGACCCCTTTATAGAAGATTGAAAGAGGTGGAAAACTTTATACAAAAAATAATGAATTACCTAATTGTGATAAAAGTGACATTAAACAGTTGTTTTACACTCAAGACTAATCTTATAAATTGTTAGGGACTGCATGGTTACAAGTCACGGTTATAGGAAGCCCAATATGTTATTTACTATTTGTTGTTTTTATTTATGTGAATAAATGGTCGCAAACATAACATTGTTTGTCTTAAGGTAGTTTAGATTTAAATGTATGCGGTAATTCTTATAGGACCTATGCGTAGTAACCTATTGAATGCGATGTTCTACAAAACACTCATGCAAATTTTCTTTGCTTCATCAAACAACAAGAACAGTATACTTCAGACTTTTAACCTTGAGCAATGTTTCACGACAATGAAATTATGGGTCAAGTTAGCTCTACAGTGTATTTGAATTTGACAACAGAGGAGTACATCATTTCGTTTAGGGTCAGTAACAGACGTTCTGGGAAGGTTTCTGCCACAATTGTTCTGTCTAACTTATTTCACATGCCAATGTTAAGAAGAAATTATAGAAATTACCGTGTATGTTGACCAAGTCCTAAGGAATTGATTCCGACAGATGTCAACGAAAGGCACATTGTTCAATGTCTCATCACCGGCGAGGAAATACACGTAAGCGAATGATCAGAACATAATTTATAAACTTAAAGGAATGAGTAAAACCTTTAATTATCCGATATTCTTTCTTAAAAATATCTATAATAATATATTATGACATGTGCAATTCCAAGTGGTGCGCACATCAGCCAAGTCCCAGCATGCTTCCGATTTCATCTTCTTGGTATTAATAATTCCGCTAGTTTATGTGAAGGAAGACAAGTTAAACCTGCAACCTTTTTCTGTCAATTAAATGGTATTTTATTAGTGATTGCTTCATGGTCTAAAATATCGCAATTCAGAACAATATTAAATTGTTGAGGCACAAAGAGAAAAAAAGTTTATTTCATCTTTGTTATTCAGTAGAATACTAAGATATTTAATTATAATCAATCGTTAATGGTCAAAGCACATTAGTTCTTAAGGTATAAGAAAAGATAAGAAAGAAGATAAAAAAATCGACAGTAGCAACGCTATTCACTTAATAATATGAACTTGCAATGCGTAGTACCAAGTGTTTCACTTATATTTTAATGAAATAGTCATTTATTAAACAAATTGAGTGAAGTAGACATATGTCTTAACTTGCCAGGCTCTAAGTGCACCATCATACTTTTGATTGAAACATGAAGAAGGACCTATTTTTTTGTTTTGATTATATAAGATATACATTATGTTATTTGAAAGTTTATATGTCGATTCTTATTAAAATACATAAATTGTAAGATAAATTGTTGTTAGGTTATGACATCAATGTTTAATAAATCCGGATGTACTCCTACATTATGCATATAACGATGAAATAAGCACACACAAAAAGAAACATGCGAACAAAACTTTACGTAAAAATACATTTTTTGTAGCATCTTCTCTTTTTGACCTTGTGTACTACTATATAAAGTAGTATGACGTTGCATACCATTGTCTAGTGTTATTTAAAGAGTATATTCACAGACACCCATCATATTTGGTATGGTCAATTTCTCTTTTTTCCCACACTTTCTATACCAAACAGTATAACGAAAACAAACATATGATAAAAAGGACATCTTCTCTAACATGAATATTTATGTCACTTTTCGTATATTATACGAGTCACGCTTTTCACATATTGATAAGCATTGGTCACTGTCTATGAATATCAACTTATTTAGTTGCTGTTAAAATGTGATAACGATACGACGCTTGTATGTTATCAGGCAATATTGGTTAATTATTATTGACATGGTTTCGTTGCTGTAATTGGCATATAGTATGAATTGCTTAAAGTATGTTTTAGTAATAACATTGTTTCCTACTCGTGTAACACATATTTCTACTAGTCAGGATACCTTATGACAACAATTTTACAATTTTATCATATTTATGAATAATAATTCAAATTTACAAATGTTGTTTAACTTTTTTATTTGTTTCTGCAACTTGTAATGTCATATATATTATATTATATTATATATTATATATATTACTTACAGTAATAGTTTCTATGACGAATAATTACGTTTTGCTGCATTTGATTAAGAACATAAACGATGAAAAAGGAATAACTGTATGTTAAATTTACAAGATCGGTACTTCATTGCATTTAGAAGACAAATTGGAGTGTCTATTGTCATATTACTAGATAATATGCACAACGATAACGACAATTATCGGATAATGAGGATTAACAGACATGGTTAATAACATCCGTGTCCCAGTCCTAGACGTCTGTTAAAGGAACATTGTTGTTAAAGGAAAAATGCTCACGGTTAAACGATGACACAAAGGCAATGCTGTCTGAGTAACTGTCCTTCTGAACACGCTGAACTAAATTTCAATATGCTATTAATCGTGGATTTCTCCATTAGCATCCTGCTGACTTTGTATGGAATGCAATAGCTTGCAACTGAGATTGTAAATTGCATTGTCTGAGTTTTTGCAGCATCAATATTCTATATCAGTAGAATCATAACACATAAACAAAACCACAAAGACTCCTCGGGATGTTCATCGACTTTGGAAAAGGCTCAACATTAGTCTGTGCCATTGCTTTCATCCTAATATGTCTATAAATTATGTGTATCCTTGAAGGAAATGTCATTCAGGCAGTATTTCAATCGAGTTTTTTTTTATTTTGCGTACAAGACTGTGAAGTGGTGTGTTACAGGTGTGAATGGTTATATACTCATTGAGGCGTGATACAGACACATTATTAACAAGGAACCCAGTACCTTTCAATTAATTACCAGTCTTTCCCGAGCCATCAGCTCTTTGGTGTTATGATAGGAGAAATTCACTTTGCATATAATTTGCATGTCATAAAAAATAAAACCAAAGAAATACTATGTATCAAAATGCAACTTTTACATTCCCATTTTTGAAATTTAGCGAAATTAATTGCTCTTTTTGAACGATATATACGAGTAAAGCTTATAAAACGATATTTATACTTTATGCCTAGAAACGAAAGCGATTTCATACCTTACTAAAGTTATATACATGCACGGATGGCATCAAAAGTGTAATTAGTCATCAAATACAGCATTTTAAATAGCTTCTTCAACAATGTCTACTACGAACTCTTCGTTCTATTTCTTTCATCATTAGATTTGAACCAGTTTCCTAGAGACAAAGGCATAAGGTAACCGAGATTCACAGAAATTATGTAGACATATATTTACTGAAGGTAAATGCGTCTTATCACACATTGACCGATATTGTTAAAATACGTATATGTAGCTACTATATATGATTATTCTGCCTTAATTACTTATTCTTTTGTTTTATCGGTTGTGTGTATGTTTTAAAAAAGCATAAAACTTGGTGACACTTTTTGTACATGCTTTAATTTTCGCTCGCTTAAAGGCAAGTGCCACCTACCGGGGGTTTAGATAACTTTATTGAAATATACACATACGACCGCCAAACCGACCGTTAGACGACCGTTCTAACCGGTGATGATGTTTTTGGTGGAAACACTCAATGTAACGGGCGCTTGTGCGAATTGGATAGGCCGTGTCCGCGAAATACGTGGTATATATGTGAGCTTTGATGACAGATATATTTGCCAAACCAGATGATTATGTTTTATTATGTCATTATTTAACATTTAAAAAAATAAAAAAATATCTTTGTATTTTTTACTTATATAATGGACAAACAGAACAAACACAATTAGAATTTTATCATCTAAATTGTTACGATACTGTACGTTGTATGAAATTCTGGAAAAAAATTGAGTTGTCTTAACACGTTGTGTTGTCGGGTATAATGATTATGTTTAGAAGTGTATTACTTATTCATTGTTGTTAATTTCTTTGAAGACATCTACAACCTCTAGACAAGGAGTATTTCTACTAGAAAATTAATACTGCTACATGTGCCTGTTCTCGAGTAGATACATTAGATTAAATTCTATGAATTTCTGTGACATTTAAAAACTGAAACTTTCAGTAAAGATAGCTTTGACACAGCAGCTGCTTCATGATAAAAATAACCCAATAGGAATATATCATAAAATCTAAGATAAAGATAATTAAAGATAAAGGTATTTACATGCAAGCTAAATATAAAAAAGAACAAATCAATGATGAGTCCTTTAACAAAAAGAGCAACCCAACAGTTACCGCCTGGAACGGTCATTCGGCTAAAAGGACCGACTAAAATGCTTAAACCGATTTTTTAGAGCTAGGCCTGATGCCAACAATTATGCAATCATTTACAATTAATCGACCTTTTATAAATCGCTTTATCAATCAATTGACTTTTGTTGTATTGATAACTGATGTCCTTGAGATAACAAATGCTTTTTTTTTCAATTCCTGACGTTTGCTGTCTTGGACACAAAAGGAAAAGGACACAACTAGTCGCCGTTGCCCTTAAATCAGTGCTTTTTGCAAATGATAACATTTTCGCCCTCTGAAATGAATCTTCCGGGCCAATTTAATCGCTCTTTTATACCCTCAATACGCAGCGATAATTGGTTGGTGCAATTATGTTAATTATATTGATAATCAAGTTCAGTTATACGATGGCGTATTGTGCGGACATGGATATAAAGCCATAAAAACACGGGATATACGTAGTAGTCCTACATGTCATTATAAAATTCGGCCATGTCCGTTTCTCCATCTACATGTATACTTTATTATCGTTTAGATAGACATATTTAGCTACATTAGGATTTGCGACCTTAAGACATCCTCTTGGACACTGACAAAAAGACAAATATACATTAGGGTCATAGGAAATGGTTCAAACACGGCTTGAACAATTTGTGCATCTTTTGTAATCCTTCAACATAAAACACAGGGTCATGTGAAACCAGCGTTGCGATCTCCTATAAATCGTGTCAAGGACAACAGTTCTGTTGGGACAAAGCTTCGATCACTCATATATCGGCATATGATAGAAGCCCTGATAATAAAAGAATACTTAACTTGCTTTCAATACGATATATAACGGACTTACTAGTAACACAGACAACACCAAATAAGTAAAACAAACTGCGATCTACATGTATGAATGCTTTGTTGACTAAAAACAATCCCATGTCGCAGGCCTACACTTTTTGACTGAAACCTATTTGTGTTATCTGACACATATAAACGGAACATTATATCTCAATATGGCAAGCTTGTGGTATCCTGATAAAACTTATTTTAAACAAGTGAATATTTTCGGACGATTGACAAGATGAACAAAAACTTCGCAATTAAAGACCTTTTACAAGTCATTGGGCAGAACTTAAATAATTATTCCACAAACTATTATATGTTTTGTAATGTTTAAGGGTCTAAATTTGATAGGGTCTAAATTTGATTGATTGACTAAAACAATCTAATAAGCAATTAAACATATGTAATATGCTGCGGAAAGCAGTTTTGTGCTTTAGTAATTACTATATTTTCTGGAAAGGTTCGTACAAGACTATGCTGTCTTCATTAAAGTATATGCATTGACACTCCTGATAACCTGATAAAAATGCCCCTTTTTACAATGAATGGTTGTAGATTTGTATTAATATGTAGGATAATGTGTCAGCTAAGGAAAATAAAAACAAAAACAACAACAACAACAAAAGAATACAATACTTCTTTGTTTCATTATTGCAAATGAAATGAAAATGCAATTGAATCATTTTCAAGAAAACATATTTTATATGAATAAAAAGATAACCCTGTAAATTTATTTGATCCAATTGTTTTGCAACGTCCATCGAAATAGCAAATGTATAGACCTACCAAAGAGGAATTCGTTTAAATTATATATACATGCAATGTTTGATTCGATTTGATTGAAGCGTCTATAGCTAGGTTTTTAGGTTGTTGAGGTTATTATCTCCTGTGTACATTGTACAAATGTTGATAGTTGATTATATAAAGAGTTATTTTGTTTGTATATACTATAATTTTATATATATTCACTCCCGATGCAGGTGATTACTGTTAGTTTTGTCAATTTGATGGGACATTTTTTTTACCCTGTTTGTTTGTTAAAGAAACATTCGGGAGGTTCGAGGTTTGAGCGCTCTACAAATCAGATTTTATCACCCCATTAAATCCTTTCGCCAACTGTCCGTTCCAACGAGGTAACTGATAGAATTTCTTTTTATGTGTAATGTCTCGTGTCTGTGTTTTGTCACTTTTACATTTACTCTTTATGCCTTTGTTTGGAGGTAGTTTAGATTAAAATATCTCGTAATTCTTATAAGAGCTTTTCACATTTTCATATTAGAAATACAATGTTTCATATTAATAGATCTTCACAAAAATTATTTATAGTATCCTTAGTACTAACACCATTGTGTTAAAAGACGTTGATACCACAGTATTCTAGCCTTGTAGTACAAAGAAGGATATAGTCTAACAAGATATTTTTGGATAATACAAATTAGTCAAAGAAAAGATGTGATTCAAAGTTAAACGCAAATTTTAGCGAAGCAAAAGTTTAAAGTGCACTATATGTGTTAGTTGGTTTATTATCTTAGAAAAAAAATGAAAATATGTATATTTAATTGTAAAATTAATAATGCTATGACTAGTGTAGCAGGAGGCAAAAAGTTGAAGTACTTTATTGATTTCCGTTATAATATCTCCTCAAGCGACAGAGAAAAAATACATTGCTTTTTAATCAATAATTAATTTGGAAGGTATTTTTGTTACTTTATTCTAATTACTTGAAGAAATTCTTTCCTTTTCCCGATTGTTTGTTTCTTTTTGTAATAGTAGTTAGTGTCTATACCAATAAATTAAATTGTACTGTTGCCTTGAAAGTATTAAATTATTAGCGTTTATAAAATAAGCATGGATGTGAAAGCTGTATGCTTGGATAAATATTAATACATATTGCGATCTATTTGAAACAGTAATCAAATAAGAGCATATAGAAATAATGTCATTCAATTTAAATAAGGCGCCATACAAAACATAATAAATACAAGCCTAAATGTGTTCCACATGCCGTTATATATATCTTTCAATTTTGGTGGAAATCTAGCAGAAAGATACGTTTGATGTCTTTGGCAAAAACAAGCCAACTTCTGCGAGTTTTCCTTTTTGAAAAAGCGGAAGTTGCTATGATCCAAATCGTTGACTTTAATTGGCAGTATTGTGTCCTTGAGTCTCAGTCCCCAGCTTTTTGTCTTACCAATTTATCTCACAAATGACAATGCTTCGGATCTAAGAACACTACATTCGCCACAACATTATTTATTTTCTTTGCGATAAATACTGTTAAGAACTATTTTCTCCACTCGGAACAACCCTTATAAAAAATAATCAGAGAATCATAAGCGAGATGCGAAATGGAATGTGTTTTTTTATAAATTTATTGAAATGCATGCCAATCCTTTTACATATTTACAGTTTTATCATAATTCAGTGCAAGTTTTTTTATTTATTTTTTTTATTTTTTTTAGAAATACTAACAATTTATGCCAGATTTTACTGTTTCTGTTGTCTGCATAATTTTACATTCCTTTTTTAAATTTATTATGTCTGTATACAGTTGACAATTAACAGACCTAATGTTGTCAAATGTTATAGTTTTTCTTAATACAGAATCGTTTGGATTTTTAAAAGTTATGTTCAGCATCAGGCATATCTCTCAAATAAAGTACAATACATAAAACCTGCATAATAGGATGTAA
Source organism: Sinonovacula constricta (assembly GCA_007844125.1). NCBI lineage: Eukaryota > Metazoa > Mollusca > Bivalvia > Cardiida > Solecurtidae > Sinonovacula > Sinonovacula constricta. Next base: position 40,585,564 of record CM017555.1, read on the forward strand.
GTATCAAATAAGGAGGACGATAATTTAGAATAATGACTGGCCTGCACTGCAGATATCTCTCATTAATGTGTCATATCTTTATGTTAACAACACAAGAACATATATGTCTACATAAAATAACTCTTCTCATTGTTCCATAGACACCGTCATAAAAATGTATAAATCTATCAAAATATGTAGACCTGACATTGAGAAAAGAAAGAAAAGCAGAGAACATAACAGAGCAGTAGGTAGTAAAATAATACGCCAGCAAGGAGTGAAACCACATCGGTAGACCAATATCCATTCACAGCTGTTACCAGTGGAATCTGGTTTCGTAGTGGCCTGTCTCAGACTTTAATCTGCATGCTAACATAAAAGCACGTAAACCGCTAAAACGGCTCCATGTCTATAATGTGTACTATATATAATTTGCGATTTGCTTCTGTTTAGTGCATGCATTATGCAACATTCTTGCGGAGTGTCAGTCGTTAAAACAATTGACTTCAACGAAGATTATCAATAAGTCAAATAAAATGCCCTTTACTGTTTTTAAAACCTTGATCCTGTGTTTTACTAGCATTTCAGATGTTTGTATAATAAAAATTAAATTTTGCGAAATATTTAAAACCCGCAACTTTTATTTCGACAAGAATAGAACATGTATGTTCAAACGTATTTATGATTTATACAAGTTAATTTCATTTACAATCTACAATTATCGAAATAATACCACTCTTTCTTTCCCCATCCCTCTCTCTTTCTCTCTCTTTCTCTCTCTTTCTCTCTCTCTCTTTCTCTCTGTCTGTCTCTCTCTCTCTCTCTCTCTCTCTCTCTCTCTCTCTCTCTCTCTCTCTCTTCTAATCAGTTTGGGACATTATTTTTCAATGAACTGTTGTTACTATATCGTTTCACTACGCATTGTACCTCGCAATCCCTGATCAACAGGTGTAATTAACCGCCTGTTGTAGTTCCTACGGGCTGACATACAGACATCCCTGAATATGATAACTGTCGTTACAAGCAGCAAGGAAACCTTAAAATTAGTATGGCACGATATCAAACCAGTATAACAAAACGTCCATCTATCAATTCCCATGATGATGTGTTCTAAATTAGGTTCCTGGGCCAAGAACACTTTCGAATACTTGGTCAGATGACAAGTTACGGGCTCGTAAATCAACACCGCAGCTTTGCTAGTATCGCCAATTGAAATTTGCCCAGGGATCGCTGAGCGCCTCTTATGCGATAGTCGCAACTGTAAGGACGACTTTCAATAGCAATAGCGTCAGCGTCTATAGGAAAACAATATTGTCGTGTTACCGCAGTCGAGCTATAAGGCAGAGCTTGAATCTCCAGAACTGCTTCACAACAATCGCGCTGTACAACAATACAGGATAGAGTAGATGCAATAAGTGTCTCTCGGTCTTCTGCATGGCTCGGATTTAGAAATTGTTAATGTGTGTCTTTTATTAACAGAGGAAAAGATGAAAGCACCGTGGGCAATCGAAAGTGAAGGAGAGTGCTTAGAAAGCCTTGGGACAGCAATTCGACCAGGAAACTGTGAGTTGCAAAAACAAACAGCGGTTAAATTTATATAAACATAATTTGGTTTAACATGTTTAAATGTTCAAAATGAAATTAATTACGAATGCACATTTTTATGTAACAGGATAACAATAGGAAATAATAAGGCAGTTACAAAAGTTTTAAATGTTAATGTTTAAATGTTAAAGCGATCTACCTTTTTCAATGGGCTTTGAATAAAATATAGAACAATATATAATGAAGTATATGGCGAGCGGCGCTAATTTTGAAGCAGAGTTTAACCATAATATTAAAAATGAAATGAAACTGTATTAATGAAAAGATAAACATAAACAAGTTAAACAAGTATTTTTGAATATGAGTCTAAACTTGAATTTAGTTTAATATTGCCTAATAACTTTGCATATCCCTTTTGTTATATAGCATACCCGAACAACAAAAACTTGCTTCGATACAAAAATCAAGTTACGTAAATAGGCAAAAGAATAATCAGATGACAACGACTGTAATATGTAACAGATAGAATCATTCTTTGCCAAAAGACAGTATTTTTGTGTAAAAGAAAATCATGCTCAAGTTTGATCATTTAAGACGATTCTTTCTAAATTATTCAAATGTTATCGTCTAGTAGATATGTATCAATTTAGCATAATGGAAAATGAAAGATAGAGCGTATGTCGACTGAAATGTCGGAACCATCTCAAGATCTGTCAATGAACATTTACATACCAAGATATATAAGAACTTAACGCTTATCATATAACATTTACATGAAAAGACAATAATACATAATGACTGACACCCACCAGCAAACAGTACAAATCTTGATGTAAATGACTATATGCCTGATCAAGGCATTCTCAGCCGGTTTTAAATATAACGAAGATTGATATGACAAGCACCGCAATAAAAGTAAGAATTCCTTCACGATTTTGAGTGCATCTAGAAAGGAAATATAGGAAAGGAATATTTAATTTACAGCAACATTCACCAAAGTGATCAAAGTGTCATTTATTCTATGTACATTTTAATACTTAAATTTACACTCTTTGCAATGTTTTCAAACATTTCTCGAGAACATTCTTCAGAAAGAGATTGCACGGCATATAATTTATTTCTAAATAATAAGCATATCTTATATAAACATATATAGATTCGATTCTTTAATTTGAAAAAAAGTAAAAGAAAACGGGCTATGAGCTTAAAATTAAACGTTCTAAATGTGTTTCAAACAAACATTAATATTATTATATTAATACTAATGGTTTGATCGAATTTGCTTCAAAGTTCGGCTTATACTCTACTTAACTGCTGACACGGGTGTTTGATTTGCTACGTATGATATTTGCATTTACAAGTGCCACTATTTTACTGCTACCACTATTTTACAAGTGCCCCTATTTTACTGCTGCCGCTATTTAACTGCTGCAACAATTTTACAAGTGCCACTATTTTACAAGTGCCCCTATTTTACTGCTGCCACTATTTTATTGCGGCCACTATTTTACTGCTGCCACTATTTTACCAGTGCCACTATTTTACTGATGCCACTATTTTACTGCCGCCACTATTTTACAAGTGCCACTATTTTACAAGTACCACTATTTTACAAGTGCCACTATTTTACAAGTGCCACTATTTAACAAGTGCCACTATTTTACAAGTGCCACTATTTAACAAGTGCCACTATTTTACAAGTGCCACTATTTTACAAGTGCCACTATTTTACAAGTGCCACAAGTTTACAAGTGCCACTATTTTACAAGTGTCACTATTTTACAAGTGCCCCTAATTGACAAAGGACACTATTTAACAAGTGACACTATTTTGCAAGAGCCACTATTTTACAAGTGCCACATTTTTACAAGTGCCACTATTTTACAAGTGCCACAATTTTACAAGTGCCACTATTTTACAAGTGCCACTATTTTACAAGTACAACTATTTTAAAAGTGTCACTATTTTACAAGTGCCACAATTTTACAAGTACCACTATTTTACAAGTGCCACTATTTTACAAGTGCCACTATTTTACAAGCAAGTGCCACTATTTAACAAGTGCCACTATTTTACAAGTACCACTAATTTACAAGTTCCACTATTTTACAAGTGCCACAATTTTACAAGTGCCACTATTTTACAAGTACCACTATTTTACAAGTGCCACTATTTTACAAGTGCCACAATTTTACAAGTGCCACATTTTTACAAGTGCCACTATTTTACAAGTGCCACAATTTTACAAGTGCTATCTTACAAGTGCCGCTTTTTTACAAGTGCCACTATTTTACAAGTGCCACAATTTAACAAGTGCCACTATTTTACAAGTGCCGCTAATTTACAAAGGCCACTATTTAACAAGAGCCACTATTTTACAAGTACCTCTATTTTACAAGTGCCACTATATTACAATTGCCACTATTTTACAAGAGCCACTATTTTACAAGTGCCACTATTTTACAAGAGCCACTATTTTACAAGTGTCACATTTTTACAAGTGCCACTATTTTACAAGAGCCACTATGTTACAAGTGCCACTATTTTACAAGTGCCACTATTTTACAAGAGCCATTATTTTACAAGTACCACATTTTTACAAGTGCCAGTATTTTACAAGTGCCAGTATTTTACAAGTGCCATTATTTTACAAATGCCAGTATTTTACAAGTGCCACTATTTTACAAGTGCCAGTATTTTACAAGTGCCAGTATTTTACAAGTGCCAGTATTTTACAAGTGCCACTATTTACAAGTGCCACTATTTTACAAGTGCACCTAATTTACAAAGGCCACTATTTAACAAAACTACTATTTTACTGCTGCCACCATTTTAAAGCTGCCACTATTTTACAAGTGCCACTATTTTACAAGAGCGGCTAATTTACAGCTGACTCTATTTTACAAGTGCCACTATTTTACAAGTACCACTATTTTACAAGAGCCACTATTTTACAAGTGCCATTATTTTACAAGTGCCATTATTTTACAAGTGCTACTATTTTACATGTGCCACTTTTTTACAAGTGCCACTATTTTACAAGTGCCACTATTTTACAAGTGCCACAATTTAACAAGAGCCACTATTTTACAGCTACCACTATTTTACTGCTGCCACTATTTTACAAGTGCCACCATTTTACAAGAGCCACTATTTTACAGCTGCCACTATTTTACAAGTGCCACTATTTTACAAGTGCCACTATTTTACAAGAGCCACTATTTTACAGCTGCCTCTATTTTACAAGTGCCACTATTTTGCAACTGCCACTATTTTACAAGTGCCACTATTTAACAAGAGCCACTATTTTACAAGTGCCACTATTTTACAAGTGCCACTATTTTACAAGAGCCACTATTTTACAAGTGCCACATTTTTACAAGTGCCAGTATTTTACAAGTGCCAGTATTTTACAAGTGCCATTATTTTACAAGTTCCAGTATTTTACAAGTGCCACTACTTTACAAGTGCCACTATTTTACAAGTGCCACTATTTTACAAGTGCCAGTATTTTACAAGTGCCACTATTTACAAGTGCCACTATTTTACAAGTGCTCCTAATTTACAAAGGCCACTATTTAACAAGAGCCACTATTTTACAAGTACCAATATTTTACTGCTGCCACTATTTTACAAGAGCCCAATATTTTACAAGTGCCATTATTTTACAAGTGCCATTATTTTACAAGTGCTACTATTTTACAAGAGCCAGTATTTTACATGTGCTACTATTTTACAAGTGCCACTATTTTACAAGTGCCACTATTTTACAAGTGCCACTATTTTACAGCTGCCCCTATTTTACAAGTGCCAAAATTTTACAAGTGCCACTACTTTACTGCTTCCACTATTTTACAAGTGCCACTATTTTACAAGTACCACTATTTTACAAGTGCAAATATTTTACAAGTGCCACTATTTTACTGCTGCCACTATTTTACAGCTGCCACTGTTTTACAAGTGCCCCTGATTTACTGCTGCCACTGTTTTACAAGTGCCACCATTTTACAAGTGCCACTATTTTAAATCTGCCCCTTTTTTACTGCTGTCCCTATTTTACAAGTGCCACTATTTTACAAGTGCCTCTTTTTTATATTTGCCAATATTTAACAAGTGCCACTATTTTACTGCTGCCCATACTGTACTGCTGCCACTCTTTTACAAATGCCAGTATTTTACAAGTGTCAGTATTTTACAAGTGCCTCTATTTAACAAGTGCCATTATTTTACAAGTGCCACTATTTGACAAGTGCCATTATTTTACAAGTGCCATTATTTTACAAGTGCCCCTAATTTACAAAGGCCACTATTTAACAAGAGCCACTTTTTTACCACTGCCACTATTTTACAAGTGCCACTATTTTACAACTGCCACTATTTTACAAGAACCACTATTTTACAGCTGCCTCTATTTTACAAGAGCCACTATTTCACAGCTGCCTCTATTTTACAAGAGAAACTATTTTACAGCTACCTCTCTTTTACAAGGGCCACTATTTTACATCTGCCTCTATTTTACAAAAGCCACTATTTTAAATCTGCCTCTATTTTACAAGGGCCACTATTTTACAAGTGCCACTATTTTATAATTGCCAAACTTTACACGTGCCGCTTTCTTACTGCTGCCACTATTTTACAAGTGCCATTATTTTACAAGTGCCCTATTTTACAGCTGCCCCTTTTTTACTGTTGTCCCTATTTTACAAGTGCCACTATTTTACAAGTGCCTCTTTTTTATATTTGCCAATATTTAACAAGTGCCACTATTTTACTGCTGCCCATACTGTACTGCTGCCACTCTTTTACAAATGCCAGTATTTTACAAGTGCCAGTATTTTACAAGTGCCTCTATTTGACAAGTGCCATTATTTTACAAGTGCCATTATTTTACAAGTGCCCCTAATTTACAAAGGCCACTATTTAACAAGAGCCACTTTTTTACAACTGCCACTATTTTTAAAGTGCCACTATTTTACAACTGCCACTATTTTACAAGAACCACTATTTTACTGCTGCCTCTATTTTACAAGAGCCACTATTTTACAGCTGCCTCTATTTTACAAGAGCCACTATTTTACATCTGCCTCTATTTTACAAAAGCCACTATTTTAAATCTGCCTCTATTTTACAAGTGCCACTATTTTATAATTGCCAATACTTTACACGTGCCACTCTTTTACTGCTGCCACTATTTTACAAGTGCCACTATTTTACTGCAGCCACTATTTTACAAGTGACACTACTTTACAAGTGCCACTATTTTACAATTGCCCCTATTTTACAAGTGCCACTACTTTACAAGTGCCACTATTTTACAAGTGCCACTATTTTTCAAGTGCCACTATTTTTCAAGTGCCACTATTTTACATGTGCCTCTATTTTACAAGTGCCACTATTTTACTGCTGTCCCTACTTCACAAGTGCCCATATTTTATAAGTGCCCCCATTTTGCAACTGCCACTATTTTACAAGTGCCACTATTTTACAAGTGCCACTATTTTACAAGTACCACTATTTTTCAAGTGCCACTATTTTTCAAGTGCCACTATTTTACATGTGCCTCTATTTTACAAGTGCCACTATTTTACTGCTGTCCCTACTTCACAAGTGCCCATATTTTATAAGTGCCCCCATTTTGCAACTGCCACTATTTTACAAGTGCCACTATTTTACAAGTGCCACTATTTTACTGCTGTCCCTATTTCACAAGTGCCCATATTTTATAAGTGTCCCTATTTTGCAACTGCCACTATTTTACAAGTGCCACTATTTTACAAGTGCCACTATTTTACTGCTGTCCCTATTTCACAAGTGCCCATATTTTATAAGTGTCCCTATTTTGCAACTGCCACTATTTTACAAGTGCCCCTATTTTGCAAGTGCCACTATTTCACAAGTGCCACTATTTTATAAGTGCCACTATTTTTCAAGTGCCACTATTTTACATGTGCCAATATTTTACAAGTGCCACTATTTTACTGCTGTCCCTACTTCACAAGTGCCCATATTTTATAAGTGCCCCTATTTTGCAGCTGCCACTATTTTACAAGTGCCACTTTTTTATAATTGCCAATATTTTACAAGTGCCACTATTTTACTTCAGCCACTATTTTACAAGTGCAACTATTTCACAAGTGCAACTATTGTACTGTTGTCACTACTTTACAAGTGCCACTATTTTGCTGCTGCCACTATTTTTCAAGTGTCACTATTTTTCAAGTGCCACTATTTTACAACTGCCCCTATTTTACAGCTGCCTCTATCTCATCTCCTCAGAGACAGTCGATTATGTATAAATAGTAAAACAAGAACGATATTCTGTTTAAAATAAATGTATTACCACATTTTCATTGAGCATATTTTATTAAATAGTTGTCAATATAATTATGAAGTTTCACTGCTATCAAGTACACGCTTGAAGCCTCTATCGCTACTCAGAATGTGAAAATGTAGCTTCAGTTTGTAAGAATAACACGTCCATGCTCACAAACACGTTTGTAAATTGTTGCCACTATATCGTTTACATGCACTTTGTGCAAACACCATATTAAACTGTTTAAATTCGTAAAAATCACCAATCAAAGACATACATGTGATATCTACCGCATTTGTGATAGACACTCTTGATTAAACCAGGTAATAAAGAATGTGTAATTAGTAATATATTGTTAAAGTTTAACATTTATTAAAGTTAATATTTCACATTTTTAACAGTTTAATATTCAGTTGTTGATAGAACATTTGACTATAAAACAGTTATAAAGATATAAAGCGTGCTAAAGTATATTTTTTTCCATGAAGCACAGCAACGCATTTGTCTTACTATGTATATCTTTTGCTGGAAAATGATTTACATATTATAATACCAATTAGGGTACTGTTTGTGCTCGACGTATACACGTATAAAGAATATATTAATTAGTCCTGCAAGCTGTCTTCAAAATACCTGTATGGTGACGAACTTCAAAAGTATATAATGTTTTAAAATGGTGCTTTTAATCCGAAGCATTCTTGGAATCCGTTGTTAAATGGATTTAAAATGTGTTACACATGAAAAGCTAAAATGTTTACATACTGTGAACATAAAGTCGCTGTTTCTTTAGGATTGGTGCAAAGGCACTGTCACAACCACATGCAAATTGGCTGTATGGCAAACTTTGTTCCAGACAAAACTTGAAAGCTCTAATTCGGAGCGATTTTATTCCTGGAAAAAATACTCTATGCTAATTTATCTCCGTACGAGCGGTGACAAGCGAACATAACACTTGTCAATCGAGTTTCTCCTAGAAAATGTTTAACAACGATTCTTACATTGAAATAAACCAGTGTTTTTGGCCTGTATTTAATATCCAGCCATTGTGATACCGTTTTCATGCGTCATCTGTAATGCAAAGCATCAGCATTTGTTGTGTGTGTGTGTGTGTGTGTGTGTGTGTGTGTGTGTGTGTGTGTGTGTGTGTGTGTGTGTGTGTGTGTGTGTGTGTGTGTGTGTGTGTGTGTGTGTGTGTGTGTGTGTGTGTGTGTGTGTGTGTGTGTGTGTGTGTGTGTGTGTGTGTGTGTGTGTGTGTGTGTGTGTGTGTGTGTGTGTGTTGTTATCTGTTATCGCACGGACAGTATTGTGGCGAAATCATTCTAACTATAAGTGAGGAAGTCCCCAGATATATGCCTAGATTAAACCACTAGAACACCGCAGGTGAGTGATAAGACCTCCCCACACGAACGTTCTCGCCATGACCAGCACTCAAACTCATGCGGTATGGGTCTAAATAAAACGTACTTCCAGCTCCTGAAATCTATGAATTCAGCCCTGTTGATTGATAAATGGCTCGTTATTATTGATTTATGCCACAAACACGAGAATACTAAATATCTTGTCGATGACATATTAGTTTTATTAATTGAATTGTTCTGTTATCTTCGTTGTCGAGGTCGGCCGTGTCTTTGTGGTAGAGTCGCGGATTTGTTACTCCTCTGACCGCATAGCCTCTCACCGTGAGGGTTCAAGAACAGTTCATGGCAAAGGACTTAATGTGGGAAGGTCTTCCAGCTAACCTGCTATGTGTCTTTGGTTCTTCCCAGACATTTGTTTGGGGTCTTCCTCCATCAAAATAGCTGAAGATCGCTATAATGATAATAATTTGTCGCTGCGAACTTTTAAAACATATATAAATATCTTTGTGACAATGAAACCTAAAACTATATACATTGGTTTGTTTTTTTTTCAGAAATGTTCTTAAATTGAAAAGGTATACTACAAACATACAGCTGTCTTAGAATTTCCGGTATTTCTGACTAAGGCAAATGCTAAATCTTAAATCCATGCAATTCAAATATGATGCAAAGTCTATATAAGTGTATTTTTGTCGTTACGGGGACTCCCTGATATTGAAAGCTTCATATATATATATATGACTTAAATATGAATCATAAATAAAGATATAACCCACAAAACTTTCGTTTTAAATAAGATGCAAAATAAAACAATAACAAACATTTGTGTTTTTGTGATTATGTCAATTAAATTGTGTCTATATTGTTTTTCACATGAATATTCGCCTACCGCTTGTTTAAATGTGATTTTTTACCTGTAATTTTGTGAATGATTGTTGTAAGCCAAATGTGCTTATAGAAGGTGCACTAAAATTTCCACCAAACATTATTATTAACACCATATTAACATGTATAATAGGATCAGACACAATTCGTCTTTTAAGTCGATTAGTATAATGACATTCTTTCAATCTTATTTGACATTCAAACGTTTTGAACAACCCCTCTCATAATCGAATTTAAAATGGAAATACGAGCTATTCGATTAGGCAGAATGACAAGCCCACGAAGAAAGTAACAAAATTCTATGCATGTATAGCACAATTGGAGTCCAAATCTGCGATAAAATATCGACCACTTTAATCTCCTCCATTAGAAACCCTTCTTTGCAATCAGACCGAGAAAGTCTAATGCAAATCTGTAATAGTGTTTGCTTATTTGATCAAGGGCTGTAGCGTTAATGAATTCGTTTATCTCTTGTAGACCCAGATGTCTGACTGGTTGGTAAGAACTTTTAAGAATCAAGCTGTAAGCTTTTTCTGAAGATTGTTAAATATCTGGGCTTGATGTTTCTATCCTAAATAATTAAAAAACAGAAACTAACAAAAGAAATGATACATTTCTAATATAAAAATATAATTTGTCTTCGTTATAAGTAAAAATAAATATAATTAGCCAAATAACATGTTAGATAGAATGTTACAGCAATCAAACTGTTAATCGTAAGAATATGCTTTATGCCAAGAGCGTGAAATGTGTCATATTTAAACTAATATCATCATGTATTGATTGTTGGTTACAATTTAGTTTTGTCTCAAAAGTGAAAAGAGTAAATAGTGTGATTTATTTCTTCCTTTTTGTGTTAATTCCACGGTGTTAAGGATAGCCCCTTCCCAGAACAAAGTTGTATCAGTAAGGCTATATTAAATACATATTAGATACGGCAATTAAGAAAATGATTTTGTACATGGAATAACAGCCCTCTGTCTTTTGTTTCGTGGCTTGTTAAAATAGTAAAACAACAACAAAAATATAGTTTACTTTAACAGGAACTTCGCTAGCAAAACAACTGAATGAACAAAATAAAAGCACATTAGTAAGCAAAACATAATTATAAAATGACATTGAGTATAAAATTTGATTTCAATTCTCTCATAGTAGATACATTTACTTGTGTAGCAAAGGCATTTTCGGCTGTCTCAGACTGTAAAAGAGGCAATGAATTACAAAACGTTATCCCTCTTTGGAAATGTAATTTGACTAATCCTATGCACCTCTTTCAAATTAATCGCCGGCGGTCTCAGATTGGGAAGGAAAACAGAATTTGGACCTCACATTGGAAAAATAGATAATATTAAATGATGCATTAAAATAAAACTATATAAGACACCTTAACAATAACCATTTCCTTCATGACTGAAGAGAACAATGAATGTTAATGCAGATATAATTGTATGTAGACTTCAGATTTCTAACGCCTTTATCCTTTCCTGCACTTTAAAATACATTAGCTAAAATCATTTCATTCTGAGCACCATCAAATAGATTTCTGTCGCTGCTAGATAGTTTGGGAGTGTTACACATAATAAGCAAAGCAATTGCAAATTGAAATGAAGCTGGTTGCAGAAAAGATTTGTCTTGAATCGAGTGCTATAATTTCCATCTAGAATTATGCGAATGGTATATTGCATACATAAGAATAAAATAATAATTATACAATGACTTAACAAGTTTACTGACTTTAACCCAAACCATTTAATAGACATGAATATTATACAAGTCCGCTTTGTAGAGTTGTAAAGATTATTTATATATCAAACAGTATGTCTTGTAATTGTGTAGCGCGGCTTGTTACCATATCGTCTTATTTCGTTAAGACTCTATCAAATCTAATCGATCGTGCATGCATATTCTATACAAAGGGTGAATGGCAGGTCATTGTTGATCGATCGTGACCATTCTTTTGACAATTTCAGGATGTAGAAAGTTCATCTAAATCGATATACACGAACTCTTTAAATATGCATGAAGACTATCTGGGAACAGGAATAGATGAGATGCTCGGTTTAGTGATCTTAATGTCATTATTGAAACTTTTTTTATTATTTGTCGTAAAAAACTTTGATGAAAATAATTATCAGTAAGACAAGGGAATACACATTGGAACAATGGCAATGTATTGTTTTAAATGGCGACATTTTAAAATGCATGCACACTTCGCTTCCTCCCTACATGAGACCACTTCTTTTAAGGAAAGTTTCAAAGAAATAATCAAAGTTTCAACCCAATACAATGGCCAACAATGAATCTTTATGCTGTTTTCCTGGCGTATAAGGTGTTCATTAGACATTTTTCATAACCATTATTTATATCCAGAGAAATGTGTATATTTTACATAATTTACATTATACTCCAGATAATGTGTATTGCAACGCTACCTGGGACAGTGTCCTGTGCTGGCCCGCAGCCCGTCCTGGTACCACCATCCGTCTGCCATGTCCACCAATTATGGGACTAGACCATACAAGTAAGTTATAATTATGAATTTTTTAATTAAATATAATATGAAAAATTAAGCGACTAAGTTACTTTCATCGAACATTGATATTTCCATATGTCATATTGTTTAAATGTTATATATTTAGCATTTATCTTTATTTCTGTAATATGCTCTAAATATTATCATTGCATAATACGTATATATTCAATGTAGTAGATTGAAATTTTGATAAGCAAAAATTGGGAAAAACAATAATGACACATTTCACTTTAACTTATTTTTGAGAATGGCCTCCGAAAGCACTAATAAGCAAAAATCGACAAACGCATACCAACTGACTGTATCTCAATTAAACAATGCCAGATCCATGTTGGTATCGGTCTCTCTGGGCTTAGACCGTTATTAACGGTAGGAGCCTCCCCTCACCAATGTCACACTATCCGTAATTTTACTGCCACAGCATTAGATGGAAATAAACCTCATATACATCTGGACAACTTTTACTTATCTGGAAAAACACATTCTCACTAGTTATATAAACATTTCTTATGTGCCTATTTCTCACTTTAAATAGATTAAGAACAGTTTTAATGTAATGTTTTATCAATACTGTGGCATCTTGCTAAATTTATAAACGACTTGTAACAAAGTTTACAGCTTATCAATTTTAATTTTTGAATGTGCATTGGTCGTGCTGGCATAGCTTAAACATCGGTCATGTCACTCTAGATTAATTGGAGGAGGATTCTATAGATCGCCAATAGAGTGTTTGTTGGTGACAATTCACTGACCGGAATGATATTGAGATTGACTTGCAGCTGATCGTTGAACAATGAAAGTCCCTAACTAACATAAGTGACTGGATTTAAGCAACTTACCTTTTTAATGTCTTCGTCGTGAACTTTTGAATCTTACAGCGTTACTGTAATTCGTGGTAATTATTATAATATCTATTCCATTAAGATGGTACTGCTCTGTTGTAGTTGGAAAACTATATTCATCGCATATATCATGAAAATATATTTTTCTTATTTTAAAATCCGATGTTTCAATACGCCCGTAGCGCCAAACTCAATAAGTTGACCTCTAACAACACTGTGACACCAGCCCCGATGTTTTCTCTAACAATTGCCCTTCATTGTATCCAATTCCACTTCTACACAATAACGTTTATTTGACATGTTGATTGATATCAAATGCAATTAATTTACAACATCCGAGTTCTTTCCGCTTTTTTTCCCTGATTTGTCGACAGCGATTCGGTTGTTGTCACTCAGTTTATACATGGCTTCCTACATTAAAGCGTAGGCGCCATTTGACGAGCGGCAGGAGTCGCAGGTTTGTACCCAATCGGCCTCGAAGCGCCTTGGCCTGAGACCAGATCGGAACTTTTATAAAGGGAGGTCTTTCATCTGACCTACGGTGGTTCTACCCTGGCCTGGTGTATTCCTCAACCAATGATTAGCCGGATATGCGAAGATCAACCAGTATCACTACATTTATGTCGGTGTGATATAAGAAAAACAAACAGTCTATATCATATGCTACAGTTACCACTGCCGTCTCGAACGTACGTGATCAAAGTGGAAATATTGCTTTTGTACATTGATATAGTTCCATATGGCCAAAATAATATAAAAATAAGAATTGTATCGCTCAAATCTAGTTTGTCAAGCGGTATGTCTTTTTCATGTTGGCAAGAGGTTTACTTTGATTTGAAGAGGCAGGAGACCTTTGAAGTTGGGATAGCAATCAAATATGGTAACGTAGGTAGACATGGAAACATTAGCTCAATATTAACGTATACTCACACTTTTAAAGAAGCGCTTATTGTGCAACGTGCACTGTGATATAACACGTCCTAGACGGTTTATGAAAGTGGTATATGTGAAAAATTAAACGGGATCCTATAGTGTCTAAACTGCCTTTCGCAAAACATATAATCCTCTAATACAAACTTCCTCTGATTGCAGTTTACAAGTTGACTGACTGCTGCTTAAAGAAATAGTAAGGAATTTGCTCCCTAAAATATTACAAGAAATGTTTTCAATGTGCCTATCATTCCGTGATTCTGTGTTTGTATATTTACCACTACTGGAGGATGTTGACTTTTTAGCTCAGTGATTGTTTTTCTCTTCGTTGAACAGGGTTCGAATTACGATTTGTGGCGAGATTTTTTTTTAAACTACTCTTTGTTACTACTGTCAGACGTAAGAGCGGGGTCCTTTAGAAAATTATTATTTATTCCCTGCATTACTTCTTAACATTCTGCATACAAATGTTTACCAATGGGCCTGTGTGAAATCTCTATATGTGTGTATTCGTTAATTACAGAGTTTAGTTATCGTACCTGCAACATAGATGGCCGCTGGGAGGGTGACCAACCTAACGGTTACACAAACTACACCAACTGTTATACACCCGAGTCTCTAGATTTGTATAAGAAATACTTTCTTAACAAGACTCCCGAGGAAGCAAAGGTAAGATTTAAACACTGTTAACATCCTGCGTAATATGCCCGTAACCAATAGCTGTGTTCTTTCTTTAGGACAAATATATATGCTTGCTATCAGGAAATAGAGTGGGTGACAAAGTTTTCAAATAAAATGTCGTTTAAACAATCGTATATTAGCAAGATTTGAAAGGAACTTGAGGCAATGTAACTTGTTTTTTTTGTCTAGTTATTTTTTAAGTTTTTAGTAATGGTAGTTTGTTACATGTATTTTATCTGATAATTCACTTGTATGAGACCTTTTTAGAACTTGTGCTGATAATTAATTATTAGGTTTCTGAAATTGGATTTATTTATTTATTATATACATTGTGTTGCTTGTTCGACTTATTATCAGCAGTGGCAAAACATATAGTTTACAGAAACCCTTCATATTGTTGTCCATCAAACGGAAATATAATGGCGTTTTTAGAATTTAAAATAACTTTTTACAGAAAACTAATACAGTGCAGTCAATATCCTTTTATTTCCCATACGAGTCGTGCACTATGTCCACCACAGCGAGAAGACCCAACGCATGTATGTTTGAGAAATGTGATGTTTCCACAATCATATATGTAGAAACGAATAACATAAAAACAGACACCTACATACAATAAAATGCAACCAGCAATTTTACAACTAAATATACTATGTATTATTTGTCCCGCATATTAAACGCACATGTAATTATCTTTATTGAGAGTATCTAGCTTAATATTAAAAATATACAGACTTATATTGCAAAATAAATTACTTATTTGACCTGTTTGATAGGTTAGTTGCCTTTGAAACATTGCAAGCATTTGAAGTGTTTTTATTTTAAGCTCGTCGATACTTTCAGAAAAGTGCAAATCTACAAATGGAGCATTTATTTCAAAAGACAATTATGAACCCAAAGTCATTGTTTAATTGTATGCAACTGTTTGTGTCATATTAAAACAGTGTCGGACTCAAAGATGCTACAAGAAAATATTAATAAAAAACAAGTAATTAAAGAAGTCTTTAAAGTATTTTACATTGAGTTTCCAAAATTAATTTGGACTCGTTGAGTAACTAAAATGCTATTCATGCTTTTATAAAGTGTAGATATGGTAATGGTTGGAAGAACGACTGTTGTTTCGACCGGTTTATTCATTATTTTGTTCTAACTTTAGATAATGCGGGACGTCATCAACGGTATTCGGATAATGGATGTTGTGGGATTGTGCCTCTCGTTGATCACTTCACTGATCTCACTTTTCGTCTTCACGTATTTCAGGTAAACTTTCATAGAATGTGTGTATATAAATGTATTTAGACCCGTATGCGCCTTAATATTTTTATAACCGTTACATTTGACATGCCTTTAAATACGCTTGTCTTTTTCAAACTAAATTATATGCTGCCGTACTTATAGGATGTTGTCATATATTCTTCTTCATTATCTCAACAATATGGCCTGTACAGTGTGTCTGTCGTTAAAATCTCAACGGGAATGCCGTCTATGCTATAAGGATAATTATGAGCTTTTAGACGGTTGGTCTTCAATTCCATATACACAGAAACTTAAAGCTACAATTATTTTTACTTCTTCTTTGGTGATATCTGTCCTCAAATATTTGATTTCTTTGACAATCCAGATTTTTGATTGCCTGTTCTAATTAATAAAAAAAAATCTTACCTCATCCAAATACAATGTCGACATATTTTAAATACGTCACTTATTGTTATTTCTGGCGTAATTATTTAGATGCAAATATATATCTTTATTTAGACCGTTTTGTCTTGCAAAATCTTGCAACATATAATTAAATTTGAAATGCACAAGACATAGACATTTAAATGCAAGGGAAATGTAGAAAAAACCAAAAGACATTACATAAAATAGAGGAAACAAAAAGTTGCGTTGTTATGTTGTGCTTCTACTCTTCTACCAACTTCATGACCTTCAATAAATTGCTGTCAGCCTATAGAAAGGCACTTATTTTTTAATTTTAATAGATATTACATGAGTCTTTTTCCTAATTTCGACATGTCCTACATATTATTTTCTATAGTCACAGACATGTTTAAAAATCTGTCTCTTTGTAAAAATGAAACTTTAGTGTAGACATATTAATGTTTAACTATTTTCCTTCTAGAATGGCATGAAAATCAATTGGACGTAGTAACTGTTCTACATTAAAACACAACCAAACTTTATAAAAAAGAAAGTGAAACTTAGGGTAAAATTGTTCCTGCTTCTGATAAGGAGCTTGCTAAAGATTTTCCAATTATGGCTTTATTGTTTATGGTCTCACGTTAATGTTCTCGGAAAATAAATTGAGATTCACACACTTAAATCAGACATGGCAAAGATTACATCGACAGCTTCAACACTTGTTTGATGTTAACCATTTGCTAATGTCATTTGAGCAATTAAATAAAGTGAATTGAGACAAGGTATTAAACGCCAAGCTGTTGAATTGTATAAATAAAGAACATAAATATATATGTAATGGGCTTAAATTATAAAACTATAATGTATAGCCAAAGCAGCTTTATAATTCCACTAGATTTGTATGTCTAATTTGGAAATTTTATCTCATAAAATGTTATGTAATATTTCCCTGAAAGTTTCATACCAATATCCTATATTATTAACTATGTAATAGGATCGACTTTGATTCACATTGAAGGTAAAATAAGTTCCAGATATAATAAGCTAAACCTCATTTATCTTTTTTATTTTACAATTTATTCTGGCAAGCATAGAGATTTTGCTTCATGGAAGAAGATCAATGATTGATTAAACTACATTTTACTTTTTGCTAAATCGTTGATAAATCAAATCTAACCAGCAGTGTACCATTGAAAGAATCACACTTCAGATTATGTATGTCGAATAAAAGAATAGACAATTTATAATAAAAAAATCTACCATAATAGCTATAAATAAGTTCGTTTTTTTGTCCGCATCATTTCTAACCTACCCGACTTCATTTTGTTTCTTTCACGATTTCATTATTTTATTATTCCAACCAGAATCAATAAAGTCATACTTACTTTGCGAATAGATCGTTCTAATGATAGCTCCGTCTTGTCGTCGTCAGACGAAGTCCAATTATCTTGCAGTAAGCCTAGGACAGTGTCGTTTGTAGATAAACTGGTAACGGTTTTAATGGAAGAGCTTCAAGATTTTAAATGAATGGTTGCATAGAAAATATGTGAAAAGACAAAATCATATTGAGTATTTATTGCCTCTGTATAAATACAAATCAGAACGTACAGTGCCTGTCAATTTTATCCAATTTTCATTTCCTTTCTTTTGTATTTGATAAATTTATGAAAGGAAACCGTTAATTGGATATCCACTCATTCAACATGCTTGTTTAACAGAAGCATTTTCAACGTTTGTTCAACTCTTAAGATTTAATGGGAAAACATCATGTAACTACATGTAAATATGTAAATTCAAACACAATAATTTGTAAATGTAATTGTTCTGGCTAACTATTCTATATCCAATTTACCCAAGAAACATGCAGGCGTTTTAAATGCTAGGGATTTATCCAAAAATAGAGGCCTGTTGTTAAATTTGCATACTGTCACCATGCACCATAGTAGCCAGATACCGGCAGTCGGAATAAACATTTTTGGATTAGGGCTGTACCTGTCAGTGATACGTAGGAACTATATTGATATATATGAACATACTTACTGATCATGAACACAACTTTTTAAACTTTCTATACGTCAATTAAAAATTATTTGGGACATATTTAAAAAATACTCGAAAATTCGAACTCATATGGCAACTTTTCGCGATTTTGTTATCAACAGTGTAACATCTCCACCAACTAAACCTTAGTTTTACATCTTAAAAGTTGTAAATAAAGAACACTCTGCAATTATTGTGGGTCATCGTCAAAGCAAATTGTACAATTTCTGGTCTCTAGAGTCTTGAGTTTCTCACCCTGCGTCAGCATTTGTAGTTAGGTCAGAAATGAGGTTGAACTACACTCTCTGAAAAAATATGACATTGGCATTATATATGCTGGACGTTTATACATACACATTAGTAAGTGATATACAAACTTCTAGAGTGTGTGATTTCTTGTTAATGTGTCAATTCCATATATATTTATTTCCACTGCATGTTTTTCTTTGATATTTAAAATTTATTTTTATTGCTTTTATCACGCGATCGTTTTATCCTTAGTCATAATGACGCTTCACTCTCGTAAACATCTCGAGTACAGGTCATGCGAAAATATACCTGTTCATTATTTATTTATTTATTTAGTCTTTTGCTCTTTAGAACTTTACGGTGCCACCGGACGAGGATCCACAGAAATCTGTTTACGGCCATAATTATCCAGGTGTTTATCCGGTTAGTTGTGTACGTGGACCAATTTGTGTCACGTCACTATGGTACCCAGGTGGCCGGCATGTCTACAGGCGCTATCTACAATACGGTAAAGTATATGTTGTCGCAAATATCTTACATGAGATGCGTAATTATGTTTAAGTACAACCATTAGTTTAAAAAATGTTACACTCTATGCACCAAAAAGACAAACAACGATATATACTAATGTCGCAGTGCAAAAGTGCAGAATTGTAGCCTGTAATTTCAAAAAGTATAGAGTAATTTGCAACCAAAACGAAGCTTGAGACTGGTAAATATGTATTCCTTTTGAAACAGAATAGTGTTGCCATTGTAAGAGGCTACATGTATATGTTTCTCTATACTGACACTGTAAAGTTTATTTCATCGTTTTAATTGTTTTACTTGCGTCGTTTTTTCTAGCCGGTCCTCTGTGAGTTGCTAAACGTGATACTGGAGTACTCAAAGACAGTCCAGTTTACATGGATGTTAATTGAGGGATTGTATCTCCACAATCAGATCGCAGTGTCTGTGTTCTCAAAGAAACCCAATTACGCCATCTTCTACATCGTTGGTTACGGTAAGTATGAGGCATTGATTGGCACTTCTCTTTGTGTTTAAAAACCAACTTGTAGTGTTTAGCCTTTGTTTATCTTTGATTATGTGTTTTGTTGTTTTAAGCTGATTCGTCAGTACTCCACCATAAATGCTCTGTAGTTAATTGTCTCATTTTTTACAATGTGACAACGTTAGGAAAATACCTTATCCTGACGTTAATACTTAATGATAACTAAATATATTATCATACACTATGCTCTACATGTAATTTGTAGTTGTTTTACTAGAATGGCACGTGCATGCATAAGTTAAAGCTGAATTAATTTCTCAATATTTGATTGTTAACAGATTTGAAAATGTTGCGTATAGTTTTATTGTAACGCATGCGTGAACAAATGTTAAAATGAAAACTAATTATTTTCATAACATATACCAAAAGCGGTGTATGCACTATAAAGCGTAGTTTGTAAGTCATCTTCACGATGAAGATGGAGCGATAGTTCCTTCCTTAATTTTTTATTAACTTAACTTGTTGTATAATTATTCTTCACCTTTGTACCAGGAGGCCCAGTTCCTATTACATTTGCGTGGGCGACAGTAATGGCGTTCACTTTTAAACCAAAGTGAGTTCTTCATTGATCTTTATTGTGTTTAATCATTGCCAACAATTAAAATGCCGTATATAAACTCAAGATAAAAAATCTCACATATAAGTATTTAAACAATGTTGTATTGCTTATCGATGCAACACTTTTCATAAATTAACAGCTGACACCTTTCTTTAAAATGTGCAGTGCATTATATCGTGCTACCTAAAAATCGTGTTGAGAAAACACAATCATTAAACATTTAATATCATTGGAAACTTTATATGTTCATGTTATATGACCTAATGTTTATCACTTTATATGCTGTAACGTTGACCACTTTTGCAGATGCTGGTACCCTTATTATTTTACACCCTACATATGGATAATAGAAGTTCCAAGAATACTTATCCTTTTTGTAAGTTGCTATTTGTTTCAGTAATGCAAAAATACAGGAAGTTTTAGTCATCATGTTTATGTATTTAATATGTACACATATTTTTTCTTTAAACACAATTATATCTTATGATCTCTGAATATGCTAATTTGATGTTTTTTTAGCCAAAAAGATAGTAGATTTTAATTTAAACAACATGTATATCTTTAAATTTTAATTTATCCTTATATATAATTATTTTGTGATGTTTGCTTTCTATGAAACATTCCAGTGTAATTTGCTGTTCCTGTTGAACATCATTCGAGTGCTGGTTTTGAAGTTACGAGACAGTCATACACATGAAGATCAGGTCGTAAAAGTAAGGTAAGGGTTGTTACAATAGCTTTTATTCTGCTTGCTGAAATGAACTCATCTCTTTGGCAACTTGTTAAAATAGAAATAACTTAGAAATTATCTAATTATTTATAAAACCATTAAAGAAGTCTAATTAACTCAAGTCATTCGGTTCCATATTGTGTCAACTATACACAACATGGCTTCGTCTCCAGAATCTTTTTGAAAGCTATGTACTTTCACAAATAATGTCCTATATTTAGCAGCATTTTTTCTAAATTCTAATTGTGAGTGTTGATTAAGTTTGGAAAGATGCTGCCATAATATATTACTATATTATACTAGAACAATGTTAAACACTGATTCCAATGTCTTCTTTCAAGTTAACTTTTAAAACATATGAACAAAATTGTAACGTGAAAGTAAAACAATTATCTCTGCTATTATATTGCAAGTCTTGAAATAGTCCAGCGTTGATATCAATATATCAAAACCCGAATCTAGAAATAAAAATATTTTGGGCTTGATGTATGCGTTGTAAGTGAATAAATATCCATGTGGTACTACAGATCGTCGTATATTGCTATTGCAAGCCAGAAATTTATCATGCAGAAACCTGTTAACTGGAACTCTTCAATACTTGAAAGTCCTAACCTTTTATAAATTAGACTGTGTTTTCGTCTCAGCAAAATCAAAAGTAGTAATATTTTTAAAAAAGAACAAAAAACAAAGAAAACAACCTTGCATCGAATAGGAAATAAGAATAGCCAGCATGTGTTTTTCTTTCAGTTAATGGTTTACTAGCAGGCATTTTATCTGAAGTTAAGCCTAGTTTAGAGTGAAGGTTGAAACTAGCGGCTTTCTTATTACTCTTATTTTTTTTCAGAAAAGCAATTAAGGCTGCACTGTTTCTCCTCCCGTTATTGGGTATTACGAATGCCCTGGTGATGATTGAGGGACCGACAGATCCGGCAGAGTTTGCCGTCTTATTCTTTACATCTCATTTTCTAGTTTCTTTCCAAGGCTTCATCATATCGCTGCTCTACTGCTTCCTAAATGGAGAGGTAAGTACGACAAGGCTTAATAAAACTGTAATCAAAGATACTAAATAACAAAGCGGTTATTCTTGTTAATATGGCAATGCTACACTTTTCTTGCTCCAAGTTCGAAATCGTAAGTTTAAAGCAAATTCGTTTCCACTTATTTTTATGCCAATTTTAAAAGAACCGTATTCGACATTTTTCTTTTTATTTACAGGATATCGAGGGCCATTTCTAAATAGTCTGAACATCAATTATGCACATTTCAGAGAATAAAACTGGTTTTATACTAGTACCTACCTTAAAAGAAAAACGTAACCGGCACTTGAACTACAGTTAGCTTATATTCGAATACCTTTAAATTTGATTATATCCATGAACATGTTTTGCAAAAGACAAACACTTGTAGGCTTCGTTTAAGAATGGATGTTTTTCACAGGTTCAAGACACGTTGCGTCGTTATTTTTGTACGACTGCACCTGTTTACACCGAATGTTCACGAACTTCTATTCGGTTGTTTCCGCCATCTGGTTTTGACTCACATAACGCCTTAATTAATGTAAGTTCTCGGGACCAAACTGTCTCCCAGTATAGTTATATTTTTATTCTTCTTTCCTCGACTTTTTCGTCGTTGTGCAACTGAATGCTGTATGTTCCTGTGCCGCAATGATTCCAAATCCTCATACGATTCCTACTTCTAGCATTTCTTGTTGCATACAGCACGGCTCATTTATAACAAATGGGATGGAAATAAGAAACATATAAAGAGGATGAACCCGTTTTATTTCAGCGTATCTTTGCTTCGTTGTTCCTTTTCTAAGTGTTACCGACAATGACTGCTATGGCAAGATCGAGATTTTCTTTGCCTTAAATAAAAGTCATACATATTTTCGTCTAGAAAACATAACGGAATGTACTCTCTCGCTTGTTTACTTATTTATTGGACTGGCAATCTTAAACAGGTTAATTAGTTAACGCCTTTCCACGTAGGGTAATCGGTTACAAGCTATGTAAGCGGTTAATCGTTCTTCCTTAAAATATGTGGACTATGCTAGGTTACTTTTGTATTTAGTCACTGTTTACTAGTTTTCATCAAGAAGTCGAGAAATTAACTGGTGTGAACATCCGATGTAATTTACTGTGAACATGCAGTTAATGTCGCCATATTCGAATCACACCCACCCCTCTCCCCAATCTAGATTGGCATTTTCTTTGTCACAGTCGCTATTTAGCAAATAGCAAACATGACGACAAAATGGTCAAATGGCATATTGTACAAAACAACGGTATACCAGTCGGGAAGAAAAGATAATACATTCGAACGTAAAGGTGAATCTTAGGTGCATTTGAGCATTGATTAACAGTCACCTTCATCATTCATTAACTATGTAAGGATCCGCTTTAGTAATGGTGACATCTTTCTTATATGTTATTACACTTTTGATTCATTGCCACATTTTACTGTAAACTTCCACAAGGGCTAAAACAGTGATTTAATTTGAAGCGGACCTGATGTCCGTATCAGTTAATAGAAGTACCTCATCCCTAGAACCGAAATAGGTTTACAGGTTCTGCTGTCGTAACTGTTGCCATCCCTGGTATTTAGTTTGTTAGATTGTTCTTTCACTTTTTCTCATATTGTGTCCGTATTGATTCCTGTTGCATGGGTTGCATGTCCTTGTTCTTTCATGCATGCTTGTTTGTTTTGTCCTTAATCAGGTCCAGCAGACCCTGAGAAAACGTTGGTACAGATACCACCAAAGCAGATTGATTCACAACTCTAGTTTTCGACGCCTCAGTCGGTCCTTTTCTGCATTTACCTCTGTCACAGATGCCCCAAATTCAAACATGCAGGTATAAAAATATTATGTCTTCTCTGACAATAAGGGTCTACACTATTAAATTTAATTTTGTAACAATGTGTCAATGATGGACAGACATACGTTTGGTTATTTTGTTAAAAGATCTTTCATGCCTAAGATTAATTTTTTGAGTCCCTTATTGTCAGAGAAAATGACTCGTTGGTTTGTGTAGGCTTATCTTTGCTATTCCCAGACAACAGATTGTTGTTTCTTTAACTTTTGGTGTTTCTAAATGGCATCATTTTAAATGATTTTCTTCCATGTGGAACTAAAACTATTTTAACAGAAAATTGTTTTAGTATCCAGTGAATCAAATGTAAAGAACGTCTGATGTTGATTGTCCTAATAAATGCTCCAATTACTATTATTAAATAGCATAATAAACATTATTTGTCCTGCTGATCTATGTTCTTATTCGTTTATTCGTTCGTTGTGTTCGCTTACTTTGTCAGTCTCCTTTACTCTCTTATTGTTGTTGCACAGATTGAATATTTTAATTTTCCCTTACTGATTAAAAAACAACTCTACATTTTTATTGGTCTTTTGACTAATATAAAAATGGAGATGATGAATCCTGTAATGTTTACAATTATGTTTTTTTTCTTGCAGACGGGTTAAATTTTATTTATTGGCAATAGATGTCATTTTATAATCGACGTTAAATATCAGATCGGTCAATATATATAATTGTTTCGTACGTATATTTTCCGTTGCATTCGTCAAATCTGTTCACACTCGTTAATTCGCATACTTTAAACTGGTTCTGTAAAATAACCAAAGACAATTAGGTTAAAATATTAAGAAAACTGTTTTTACATTAAGTAAATTAAAACAGGTTTGGCTGTATATTATTAATAGTAAAGATATGTGTTTGATTAGTCAATAACATATGTAATCTACGTTTGGTGATAAATCATAAGCGTATTTTCCAGTATCGCGGTCAGGTGCTGCTTCCACCAGCCAATCACGTGAATGGTATGCCGTTGCTAAGAGACCTGATCACGAGGCAGGAATCCGGACTTTAGCCGCTCCTAGAAACCACACTGACGGGAGGCTTTCTTGTGGTCCAAAAAACAACATAATCTAATGCCTCATCTTACCATGGCGTACGGAACCGAGCAAATATTACCTTCCGATCGGTGACGTCAAATAAACACTTACATATGCCGTAGTGTAACACTTTGAAGAGAGCAAAGCAAGAACTTGAACACCAGAGTTGGTTTGCCTCTTCCACGGATAGTTGGAGATAACAATCGAAAACGTCAGTTTAAAATGAATCACATAATTGCAAATGACATCTTCCATTTCACAGGTATTTGTGGCTGTCAGATTATATTAAGCATGAAACATGTACTTTTGAAAAAAGTGACACATTTTCCTTCTTTTAACGTTTAATGGGCTAGTGTTGGGGAGTTTTAGACAGGACATCTGTTGTATTAATATGTACTTTTTGTGTGGACATTTGTATCTTTTTTGTATTAATATGTTAGTATATTTACAGTGACGTCGTTAACCGCTTCAATATTTAAACAACTGATTCCTTTTCTTACTAACTACTTTATAGCGTCGACAGCGCTGGCCCATGATTGATTGCCTTGCTAGCGGAGCATGCTAGCAAATCTTTGCTATGAACAAGAATTTCCAAGAATGAACGTTAAACAAGCCTGCTGCAGCTATAGGCTATGAGGAAGCAGACCTGTGATACTTACTAAAACATAATACAAATTTCCATCAATCGGACACGCCGCAAATAGCTAATATTGATTTCCTGTTTTCAGTATGAATTATGAACGCGTATTTATATTCCAATATTATAATAGCCATATGCTTTCCGTTTAACATTTACAGAGCTCATTATACAAAATCAACGTGTAATATTCAGTACTGACTGAATAGTTTTGAAAAAAGGCAATTGACTTTAATGTCGAAGACAGCTATAAAGCAAGTTTATTCATTAATCACTTGACAATGGCGCATTGGTCAGCATTGACAATACCGTTGGGGTCGTCGACTGAAGGCTGATGATCGGTCTCTGTAAATGGACCGGTCTTGGGGAAACGCCATTTAGGCTGGTCGGTTGGCATGGGTGGAATAACACTAAGCGCCGCTGTGGACGATTCTCTCCAGCCTGACCCTTCGTCTTGGGAGTCTCCCGAGGCCAGTGCTGTGATTAGGGGATGCTCTTCATCAGTTACAGCAACGTTGCGGCCGTTTTTCACTGAAAAGAAAACCAAGTCCGTCTGTTGCAGCAAAACTTTCGCATTCTAAAGCGGAAATAAGCCCTTGCGCGCGGTGTGGCTAAGGCGATGGGCTGAAAAAGGACGAGGATCGTCAGTCGCTCGCTCTCAAATAGTTGACCAGGTGAATCTACATGTATCAATACAGACAATTCCGCGGTCGTCTGAAAAGCCATCTCTGTAACCACCGCCCTAAGGACTGTAAGTTTCTCGCTATATGCCTATGAGGGAAAGACGAGTGTACACAAAACCATTCGACTACGGGGACTGTTGGAGCCGCCGGTCGGGCGTGTCATGTCTGTTAGTATGCCGAAGAGGAGGTAAATTACCTCGGACGTAAAGGGGCGGAGGCCATATGCTTCTTCCTTTAGTGGAAATAATTCGAATGAAGATTAAAATGTAGTAAAAGTTAGCAAACACAGTGAAAAAGAAACAAATAATTAGTAAAAATGAAAACACAGACAGAAGAACAATAGTCCTAAATATTGCCATAAAAATGTAATCAACTACATGACTATCACAAGTAAAACAAGTAGGCAAGTAGACTTAATTAAAGGTAGTTTCGAGTAAATACTCCATATTTAATAATTAAAGGTGGTATGGAGTAAATACTCCATATTCAATAATTAAAGGTGGTATGGAGTAAATACTCCATATTCAATAATTAAAGGTGGTATGGAGTAAATACTCCATATTCAATAATTAATGATGGTATCCATCAGTTTGCCTATATCAAATACGTGTTACATTATTTAACTACTGCATTGGTGAAATTTGGCATAATGTCTGCATAAACTCATACAAAAGCCTCAACGAGGACGACATTGAACACACTCTATTGTTAGACAATAAAAATAGAGAACATTTTCCCTTTCAAATTTATAAATAAGCAAGATTTGAACGTCAGAGCGAATTACACGAATTATGATATATTTTTATTTCAAAAATAGGTGTCCACGTGGTTTTGTTAGTTTCAAAATAGCATACCCTGTAGCATGGCACAGTTAAGAAACACGTGTTTGTATTGATGAGTGAAATGCTTTTCCTTACATTTCACTTAAATGTAGACCATCTACAATCAGCAGTTTGCATGATCATTTTGTGTAACACTTTATAATTGATATATTAGGGATTTTAGGTCTAAACTGTCAATAACAACTTTACGGCCTTAAATAAAAGTTAAAATATACAAAAGGAGTATGTATATATAATATATCGTGAGTACAATGTCCGCGCTCGAATCTTCTTTCTGATGTAATCCAGCATTTTTAGTGTGCATCATAATTTTCTTTCACCGTATTTACATAAACGTTCGTTTCAGTTCGCATTTTACTTAAACTTGTACAACGAATCTAAGTTTCAGCGGCTTATCTATTTAAAAGTTGTCATCAACAGAACAAGAACCGCAAGTATACATTCTTAAATTGTAAGCGTGGTTTTGATGAGATATACATAAGACTGATTTAAGAGAGTGGTTGTACCTAAGGTTCGTGATCAACACTTAGAGATGTGAGATTCTCCTAAGTTTCAAGTTCAAACCTACCATTTATCACATTCTTAGTCTAGTGTTTTATATTAAGCATTTGTCATCCGCCTTTTAAATTGTTACTTGTTCCTTTTTTAAGTCTTAAATATTCTTAAGTAGAAACAGTATAAGACGCGAAGACTTCAGGGTTATGTAAGTTTATTATGTGTATCAGTACAATTTACATAACACTTACTTTACCCATTGTCTGAAACGATCTTCATTGATGTATATCGTAACAGGAGTTTCAAAACTGTCTCGTCATTAATAGCCTTTTTTCTTTATTTATCCTTTATATACGAGCTCTCATAAAGACCGTGAACAATGTAACATACGCAAAATGAAAAACATTTCAAGTGCCTTTCAGCGTTAGACTATAATTGATCTATCTGTTCACGCATTTTCTTATTGACTGATGTTCATAGATACTTAAAGAACCTATTGTGTTTGTATTTCTTAATTTTCCAAACTTGTGTTACGTTTATGTTCATGCAGAAGAACCGTTGACAATATGATGTGACCATTGAGTCTTATTTCTAATAAATGTTACTCGATATTACGTGTTTGGTTGGATATTCTATCCATATTAAAATGCAAACAAACAAATGGTTATTGACATTTCTTTTTCAAACTCAAACATGATACCCTAGAAAAAAATACAAATAAACGACAATCGATTCTTGAATTTTCTGTATAGCGGACAGAAATGTAAAGGGTTAATTACATTTAAAAGCCTTGTCGGCGTATAATTGAAAAATGTGGTCACAATATATTAATTCTGTTGATAATGATTCTTCATTTTTATATTACCCATTAAGAGTAAATAGTAGAGATGTGTTTTCTTATTAAAATCATATAATCACATGGTCTTTGTGCAGCATTCACAAAACGCAGTGATTGTCATATTTTGAACGTGTTAATATGAAATGTATATCTCCTTTACCTTGATATAAACTGACGCTTTCCATTTCTTGATTGTACATGAATACAACATAAATTACCCTCATAAAAGAGGAAGGGTCATTGTACTTACCCAAAACAAGAAGTGCCCAAGTGAGTCTTAGAGGTTTTTCTCCACAAATTAACAAAAACCGTTTATCGTATGACATTGACACGACGTAATAAAAAGACTTGTTTCCTAATAATAAATATTTAAAAAAACACTTACGCTTACATAAATCCTTGCATACAACTTTAAATAAATCTAAATATGTCCTTTAGCTTGACGCCCACATGCATGTAGTTTAACAAATATTAAGGCGCATGCATTTTAATTTGCTAAAACAATGCCAAATATACACGAGCCTATTAGAGGCGTATTTCATCTAACTTAGGTTCACACGTAACTGTACAGCACAAGGTGCCTGCGAAGTGTAGGTGGAAAGTTCAGTCACTTTATTATAACCAGATGCTTTTTAAAGTCACTTTCTTTCAATATAGTTTAAGTGGAGATTTGAAGGATTGCCGGGAAAAACACGAACAAAATAGGTGCAAGATAAAAAATTATGATTAAAATCGGATTTTATATAACGTGACGTTATAACATAGAAAAATAGTAAAGACTTTCAGCAATCACATATTTTCTGCTATAGAAGAAAATTGTATTAAGGCGCGCTTTTACATTTTGGTACATTCTTAATTGACTGCAAGAATAACACAGTCCATCCAAAGGCAAAACACTTCTTATTTAAGTATTTTAAGCATTTGTGATGATCAAATTATGTTTCCTTTCTTTCGCAGCAGTGTATCTGTCTTCACAGTAAGAATCACTGACTACATGTGTCCGTTTAACCCTAGGGTCAATCTTAATATCATATATGTAGTTAACCACAGCGTGATTGAGTGTCTAAACGACGATTAATATAATTATATACACCGAGCAGGTATTTTACCTTTAACGGTGACATAATCACCGAATACGTTAAAAAGAAAAATAATTGTTGTTCTGTATACTGTACGGCGAAGGTTTTGTCGCCAAACAGATATAGAATTATATTGAACGGTATTAGAAAACGAGGTTAAGCAATACCCATTATCTCTGATGTTCTGAATACTTCAGGCTATGGAAATCTTATTTCAAAGTTCGCTGTTAGTAGTTTTGATTCGACAATATGTATGTATGCTTTTGACACAGAATGCTGTGTATTGTAGTTAATTAGATCTAGTTTAGGCTTATGGTATAGGAAAAAAAAGGACAAAGAAACAAAATAATTAATTTTCAGATTCTCGTGAGACGTTATTAAAATAAGGAGAATCCTCTCAAGTGCCACATCCACAGCCCTTGTTAAGAAAGGCCAAAGAGCATATATAATATCAGCATGCAGGCCTAAAGAACGAATCCTTCTATAAAAAGGATTCACAGATTATATCGCATCAAATATGCGCATGTCTGTCTGCTTTGTCCTTAACACGGTTAATTGTTCAATTAGTACCATAATACAATGTGCAGAACATGGTAAATGCATAGGTTACAAATGGTTAACAAAGGTTAGCTGTGCCTGGGTAAGAGACAGCATCTGGACAATGGTAGTTCTATGCGCTGGTAATCGAGAAACTGACGTGATTACGAACCGTTCTGTTCGTACGGGCGAAATCCATATAATCAGATCATGAGGAATTTGTTCTTGACGAAACTCAATTAGATCAAGATTTATATCTGTTGTTATTGTAAGCATTGAGGACATGTCTGCCTGCTAAATGAATTACCTTGTAGCGTATATCTGTTCGTCATCATTTGTTTATTATTACTTAAAATAAGATTCATTAGTTAACACAATATTAAATGCTCTGTATATTTCTTGTAAATAATAATAAAGATATAATAATATCTATTTTTTCGTTCAATAGTATGATAGGCGTTTTTCGCATTCTATATTCTCTACTGGGAAAGGACGCAAAAACTATAGAGTGTCTCTTTTTGGAAAGGTTTCTCTTAAAATATGCCAAGACTGAAATTACATTATTCGTAAATGAGGGTTTTCTTCAGACAACATTAGTTGCTGTCCATGAAGAAAATATTGTAAGCATTATGCTATGATACTATAGGGTATAGCTTGGTAGATCGCTGATAGTTGTCCCGAGCCCAAATCATTGCTGGGCCTATACAGTTTGGTTAGAGAGCTAGATATCAGATTCGCAAGTTGTTTCGTCTATATTTGTAGGATAAATTCGGATTAAGTAGTTTCTTAGCATTTCATTGAATGCATTGCTTACCTTCGATGCCGAGGCTGAAATGAACAAAAATGTCAACTAAGAATATCATTTAACTTATTTTTGAGCTACGGCACCAAAATATACATTTTTTTCTTAAATCAAGTCAGTTATATTTTAAACCGTTCACATAACCTGCATACTATAACCGCGACTATTCTGAGTATTAAAGCAAATCAAATTTCTTAAGACATTAAACGAATGCTGTGGAACAATCCGCACAATGCTTCCACAAATTACATGTAGCTCATTGCAATAATTAATCGTCGCCGATCTGTTTAGTTATTTTTTGCATTAAAGTCCTTCGTTTTCTCGTACAAGAGATCTAAATATGCTTTTTCGACACCTAAATGAACAAAACTTGCATTCTAAATAATTAAAATCAACATGTTGTTCTACTGCGAACAATAATTGTTTATAAGTGATTGCCAAATAATAATTACTAATACGTAATTAGTGAAAACCAAACAAAGGTCAAGCTAGGAAGAAACGCCACAAAGTTTTATACAAGAAGGATATTGGTGGAATAGGTAAATAAGAAAAAGGTCCCTCCAAATTTCCACAGATATTTAAATTTTATCTACCTGTAGACAAAGGTAAACAAGGTTAATATACATGTGACAAAAACACAGAGACGAGACATAACACACATAAAGAAAAACCAGCAGTTACCGCCTTGGATCGGTCAATCGGCAAAAGGGCCGACTGCGGTGCTTAAACCTGATTTGTGGAGCGCTCCAACCTCGCACTTCCTGAAGGTTTTTTCTTTCCAACAAACAGTGTAAATAACAATATCCCGTCAAAGTGGAACTACTAACAGTTAGCACCTGCATCGGGAGTTAAAACATATACAATGAACGTATATACATACATAATATCTAGTAATAAAATGCACTATCAACATTATGTACAGTAAGTACAGTAGATAAAAGCCTCGGCAACGTAAAAATTCAGAATGAGAGATTAGTTTGAAATAATCCAAAGCCCAAGCGCTGATATATTATAAGAACAAATAAAACAGCCCAAGCGCTGATATAAAATGAAATCAATTTAATTATGGCATACAATGCCATGACAATGCCAAAAGTGTCAAAAGAGAAATGTAAAAAAAAATGAAAGGAAACTTCGAATTTTACAAAACAACTTACCAACAAAATAAAATGTAGTATTGTTAAGAGCTAATAAGATTTATCCGCAGTTGGCATATTATATATAAAAAGGGTACCAAAAATCCCGATGTAATACCTACTGTGCAATCTCTCGTAAAGGGTATGGAGACTGCTCAAGTTGACTCACCTATTTATGGCACGACTGAAGAGATGAAGAGACAAGAATTCCAACAGTAACTGTCCAATTATGGTTTTAAGTCTCTGTTTTCATATAGTCTCAACGACCTGTCCGGTCATCGTGTAATTTAAAAGCAATGCAAGTTCCTGACTGTAAAAGGGTAAATTGCAAGCAATGCTGTACAACGAAGGATTCCCTGGTTGTAACCGCCTGCAATACATTTTCTGATAAGTTTTGTAAAGTGGTCAGAAAAGTTATAAACGATGGCTCATTCAACACATCTTTCGCTTATCTGCTACTTTTGCTTTTTTGTGTTTTTGTAAATACATTGTAGCGACAAGTTTATATCATTATAGCGACGTTAAGCCATTTTGGTGGAGGAGGACCCAAAACAAACATATAGGTAGAATATCGCAGGTCAGCCGGAAGATTCTCCTATTTTAATTCAAGTCTGGTACCCTACCACTACGCCATGTTTGCCTCTAAGCTACTTGTGAATCACAAATATGGGAAGACGCGCATTAGCAGGCACTTGCACACACCTTGTGCACACTTTGGTCGATTGTTAAGTGAAACATGCCTTATTTCGATGAGTACATGATGTCGGAAATAAAGACCAATTAGATTCGCTGTGATGCTTGTCACATACTGCTGACAATAGCATATACATATATGCCTTGGTATTTACGAGTATGAAGCACATTGCATTTGTGATGTTGCCTTTCAGAAAACAGGAAGATACTCTGCTCTGACATATTTGCACACACCAATCATAAAGCCGTACATTGCTCACTTTTCCGCCGTAAAGCATACAACCTCTCAAGCCTTAAATTCTATAGCAATGTCTAGCATTGCACTGAAAGAGAATGTTGCTTAGGCATTGACGAAATCGTTAGGGTTGTATGCCGATAGTATTACCTTCAAATGATTTGAAAAACACTTGTTCAAAGAAGGTACTGTATATGATTGTCCGCTGGTATTCTTGAAAAGTATGCAATGTCGTGAACTGTTCAAGCTAACCCGCTCTCTGAGTCTTATAATTCAGATTGCATGAGGTTAAATTGCTGGCCAACAAAGCATAACCTTTGTATGAATCTCCACTTCAATTATTTTCCCATTCTGGCAAAAAGGGCTCTTTTTACGTAAATTAAGCTAGTCGATCTCTTTTTTCTTTGGCTCGATATTGATATTACAGACGGAAAACTTGAATAATATCATTTGCCGTTTGCAGCTATTTAAAAGTGTGTTTGAAGAAGCCAAACTCAGGCACATTATTTTACTTCTCAGCTGCAAGTATAGTCTTGCATTTCCTTCTTAAGCATTTTACACATAATTTATTCTTATCGCCTTCAACCTCGCTGTAGATTGGTCACCGGGTCCTTCTTTATATGGATTCAGTGATTTAGAATTGTAAAGAAGCCATGTTTGGAATGATTTAAAGATCAGAATTAACAGGTATCTTACAATGCCAGTCGTGAAGTTTAAGATAACCATGTAATCTAGCAAGTAGTTGTGAAGCACAGCTTGTTAAGACCTTTATCAAATGTAACCCACAGTGTATTGATATACATTACGAATGGCGAAAGCATTTGATAGTATATTGGGACACTTCTCTTGATGACGTTTATTTTTACGTATATTTTACAGTTCGCCAGCTTATTTGAGATGAAACATAGAGTTATTTGGAGGTTCAGACATGCATATCACAGGCTGAGAAAGCGAAAAAGAGACGTACTAACAAGATATTGAATATAATGTTGAATTCACAACGGGATGATCACACATTGTCAGCATGAAGGGTTTAATAAATGCAGGCATGTCTTTTAAAAACACTTTAATTACAAAACAAATCCAGTGCTATCGAAACAACTTCGAGAAAATTGATTGAAACAGTGCTTCAAAGATAAACCAATCTCCATGTCTTCCAGACGCAGCGAGGAAATTGTTGTGATGTTTTAAAAACTGTATATAGATTATATCGTTAGTGTTTGCATAGACCTTAATGATCTTTCATATGACCAATATATCAACTAAAGCGTTTTGCGTAAGGTAGAATAATTTACTAAGATTTAATATCAGGACTTTTCGAGGTATGGTTTAAACATTTACATAATTAATTTAAATACTACATTTAAATGTGCGCCATTGTCAACATTTCCAAAATACTCTATGCCTATCAAACGAGTAATGGTGCTTCCTAAGTGTGCCCGTTTGTTTATTTACATTTCATTTATATACATTTCTGTACAAAAGATAATATAAACTTTAGATAACTTTATCTGCATGCAGATGTATGGCGCATAGCGTATCAACGCTGCAGACACTACATTGAAATGTTTAATCGACTTATGCATGGACATTAAATAATGGGTATCTGTTGTATTTTCCATTGCATTTGAATGTAAATATGGGCCTTTGAGATAAGAATCACATATATTTAGATGATGGAATGTTTTCGAAACATTTTTCCTGACGCTTATATTTTTACAATTATAGTAGATACTTTTATTTAAAGTTGTGTTACACTACTTTTCGTTTTAACTGGTTTGTTGTTTGTCTGTCTGTTATTCTATTTATTTCTATGTTAAGTTGTTACTTTCAATACTTTAAAATCGTTTTTCTCGAAGCTGGAGTCTTGCCTCTAGCGAAATATTATAATATAAAAAACATAATATTAGGAAAAGTAAAAATAAAAATGGTCCTGTGAGAATATTCACATATATTAAAAAATAAAGTCACGTGATAAATTTGCACTCATACAAACGCAAAGTTAAAGTGTTAACACTACAGGGGACGATACCTATGAAGAGATAGAAAACAGTAACCGCATTTGAACGTCCAGTCTACAAAGTGATCTGAGATATTACTTGCGTTTTAAAACGATGATAACAACAACAACACGATGATCGGAAAGGCCGATAAGACTTCATAAACACATTGACTAAAAGCCATAATTTGAAAGTGCCAGATAGACTTCTGTCTTTTCGTTCCTTGCTCGTCCCCGAAACATTTGAGACAGTCTCCATGCCTTTTACGTGCAATAGCACAGCAGGTATAACTTCGGGATATTGTTTGCCGTTATTAAAAATACGTCATTGCGAAAAGTGTACATAATTAGATGGTTCATTGCCATTGTTGATATTTTACTTGTTAATTGTATTCACTGATCAGTTTTTAATTCCTGATGAAGGTGCTTATGGATGTTGTCTCATATTGGTGGGATATTTTTATTTGCACGGTTTGTTGTCTAAGACAAACCTTTAGGAAATGCGAAGTTATAGAGCTTCACAAACCAGGTTTAGGCGCCCCAATCGGACCCTTTGCTCACTGAAGGTTTCAATGCGGTGCCTCTTTTTTTATTCTTTTTGTGAGGAATGTCTGTTTTTGTACGTGTACATTTACTCCCGTTGCCTTTTGTCTAGGGGTAGCTCAAATTTGAATATTTGTGCTTTTGTCATATGATCTTTTCTTATTTTTCTATTTTGAATTAATTGTATATTTGTTGTAAATCTCTCAGAAACTTGACATATTTTTTTTCCTATTTTGAAATGAACACATTTTAATAAACCCCTATACCTCTTCTGATCGTATTCTTTATGGATAGTTGTAATATGACGTGACATGTATTACGGAATGAACGAATAAATCATGTTTATTTTAAATTACTTGAAAATGCTTTAGGATGTTCCCATCGCTACATTAAATAAATGACAGCCAATACATAAATTCACCCACGTTTTCTTTCTATGTTCAATACCGATGTTAAAGTGGTTTTTGACATTTGTTGTAATATTGAAATGAATTGCTGTACATCACATGTGGTCTGTTTAGTTTTACTGTGAGAGCGATTATGACGACTTTACTACCTTGATATGGTATTGTGACAAATCATAGGGTTTCTTAGCATGACTACTCTGTTATTTTAGCTTTAAAATAGATGCCCGTCAAAATGTTCTCATTTTACAGAATTTCCAGTTTGTATCACAATTCGGCATATACCAAACATTTATGTGTACCCTTTAAAATTAAGAAGCATGTTTGAGTCATAGGAGATCAAACTTGCAACGGAAAAACACATTTTATCTTCAAAATAAAAACGGATTACTGAGCTAGAGTTGCATCCTCAATATACTGTCCTGACGAAATAATGCTATGAATATGGCCTTTTTTAAACTGATGTTGTGAAAGTTACAGTATGCTTTCTTAACTTGAGAAACAGATGTTTGATTACGTTTTCATACTTCTGAAGATGAATTTCAAACCCAGATAATGACCGAGGTTTTCCTTAAACCTAACTTGTTCTGATATAGACAGAGAAACGAATTAAACATATTTAGAAATATTATATTCAGAAGGAATCTTAAAATTTACATTTTGGTGTGGGAAGTTTTCCATTAAATTACATTAATAATAAGAAGTTTTTGTCCATAAAGAATTCTCGTTCAGAGAATACAAAATTAGATCATACTCTTTCCCTCCCACGCAGGATGATCTATATTAAAAAGTCTGGCGTCAGTTAAAATGAATTTACATGTCTATATGACCATGTAGATAATATTATTTTCTTTTTACTGAAACGTTTTTTTCCCTTTATAATGATGTAAACATAAGATTGCTCTTATTTTCCAACGTTTTGATTATCTATGTAGAGGTTAATTAATAAATGAAATATTTAAATAAATTCACGAATTTTTAACGACATCATTTCTGTTACTGTATATGTTTCAAACATCCATATATTTTGCGTTGATACTGACACCAAAACATTTATTTCAATAGCTAGCGCTGTCTCTGATTTCTCTGTCCAAATTTTAATTTATATATACATTATAGCAGAAAAAGTGATGCGCCCTAAAGTTGAATATATGTATATTATATGATATTCAATATGTAATAAACAGTATAATGAAAAAAATGCACTTTTTATACTTTCGATAAAGCTCACACACATATTGTAGATTGCCATTTATTGAAACGGACAGCCATATGTAACATATGTAAATAAATATTTTTGCAAAGGCCCAAGGACAAATTTTTTTTATCAAGAAATGGCCTATTTCTAACTATGTTTAATTTTAAATCACACAGGGCATCATCGACTGCATTTAGACAACTTCATTGCTTTCATTTTTTATTCGTCTTTCCATAAGATTAGAGAAATAAAATGCGAATAAAAGAAGCTATCGGTTTTGAGACCCAGTCGGCCCTTTTTGCCGACTGACCGTTCCAATGCGGTAACTGATGGTTTTTCTTTGTGTGTGTTATGTCTTATCTCTGTGT
Organism: Sinonovacula constricta; assembly: GCA_007844125.1. NCBI lineage: Eukaryota > Metazoa > Mollusca > Bivalvia > Cardiida > Solecurtidae > Sinonovacula > Sinonovacula constricta. The sequence goes on from CM017555.1 coordinate 40,623,296, forward strand.
TTCTGTTACATTTACATTTACCCTGTTTGCCTTCGCCTAGAAGTAGTTTAGATTAAATATCTTGAGGTTTTTTATCGGACCTTTATTTATTTACATATTTGGATGGGTCTGTCCTTTCGTTTTTGTCATACCAGTCGGTCCCTTTTGCAGACTGACCGTTCTAACGCGGTAACTGTTTGTATTGCTTTTTTTGTTAAATGACTCGTCACAGATTTCTTCTTACTTTCACATTTGGCTTGTATGTGAATGCCTTAGTTCTGTGCCTTTTCAAAGTTTGGTATATGTTACAATACTCATAGGTCTTTGTCATATATTCTTATTTTACTGTTAGATTTAAACCGTTTCATCATGTCATTCATTTCTATATTATTTACCATGTTTAACATACACACATTAAGAAATGAAGTCATTTTCACTTCAGACAAATGTGAAAGCGACAAAATCATCGACACGAGACAAACAATTGATAAACTAGTAACGCATCGGAACTGCCAGTCTGCAGATGGGTCTTCTGGCGTGCTTAAATATTTGTCGAAGCGTTCCAACCTCGCAGTTTCTGTTTATATAAACTCAAAATGACACAAATTAAAGTTTACGCAGCTCCATCAAAGTAATGCAGTGAATAAAGAATACAAGTAAAAAGAAACTTTAAACTAAGTATTATCATACATACAACCTAACCAATAAGGATCTCGGGCATTAAGATGTGGCAACAATATCATTTGTACTACAGTGTTTCTATTTTCAGTTAAAATGTAAACGAATGCTATGTAAACAATTTTACCATTTTGATATCCGTTCAAATTCAAATACTTCTTACCCGAGCTAATGAGAGTGATTTTTTATAAGCTGAAAACTTGTAACTACTTTATGTTTTAGCGATTATTTTGCCGACGACCTTTGTTTGCCCACATTTCAATTAGCTATTTTGATAATTAACTTTCTCTTGAAAAGCAAGTACCACTTTACTGTACCGTAATTTATGTAATTATGTAGAAATAAGACATCAATTAAATATATCTTTCTTTATGATCAAAGTCATGTGAGTCTAACAAAGTGTCACATACTTAGGAAAACTATTTGCGAAAACCTTATTTAAAGAAAAAGCACTATTTACGACAGAAGACGACACTTTTTGAACCTAGTAGCAAAATACTCTAATGCAAGGACAATTTTTTATGCAAATGAAGTAAAAAAACTTTTTGTAACATTTGTTTTACATTCATGTAAATTAAAACAAATTTCTAACAAGCACAACGGGCTTAATATGTTTTAGGCTTTTCAATGAATTGTTAAATTATTTTACGTGTTTTAAAAGCTATCCAGGCATTGATTATTTGAAAAATATCACATGGCGACGATGTAAATCTTATTTAAGAGATTTTTCCTAATTTTTGCAAAGTTTATCGTTCCACCAACAGTATTTAACTTAACGAAACAATAATGCTAATTAATACTTGAAGGATACATGATAACGCTCTTATGAAAGAGCTTAGGATGCTAATTTGCGTATACAGTGTGACCATTACCGTTTAACTGACGTTCGCTATGTATATATTTTATACGTCATTATGTAGACCTAGCCATGGGTCACCACTTTGACGGTTTTGTTTCAGACTGATTTGCTTCCTTTTCACTGTTAATATTTTATGAAACAATAAGTAGGTCCGATATGAAACAAGCTCCAGTTACATGTTATTCGCAATCCCTTGACGACAAGATAATATTCTAAGGACTGTTTTCTAATGATATTACAGATACTCTTGAAGGAGTAACCATTCTATATTTAAGCTGTACCATTCGGTTGAATCATACAACTTGAAACGATAAAGAGGAGTACATAACTATGGAAAGTGAACAAAATGTGCTGCTTGTAGTATACAATTTATTATTTGCTAGTTTAAAAAGACTACAGATAAAAAAAAGATAGCCCTAAAAAGTTGTTTTCATATGACTTCTGGAAATAAAATATTGTTCATTCATTTTTTAACATATATCAACATTTGAGAAATAAGAAGTATGACACAATCTCTAACTGGGTTTGACCAGGACATGCAACGTTGCTGTTGTTGCTGTTGCTTGCCTCAGAATATATGTGTTGTATGTAAATTAATCTTACTAAACCTATGATTAGAGAATTTTCAAATTTCTGCTTTCTTTAAACTGGTATTATGGGCGAGTGTTGGAACCTACATAATTTAGTTGATTTAGGTAGTTGATGAAAACAAATCTAGCATATAAGCAAAGTTAAGGTGTTTAGTATATGTATATGTTTCTGGATCGAATTCAAATGACTTTTATGGTAGACACATGGACTAAGCAGAACCCATTTACATCCGGTTGCGTCTTTTAAAGATAGAAATAAAACGGAATTTCAATTCACCACAATATTTTTGAGGCATTTTTGCTAACAAAAGATATCGACAAAATAATGCAAACGCCATAAATTGACTTTCGAATGACTTTCTAGTACGATACTTCTCATGGACATTAGACCTAATTAAATTGACAAAAAAAGATATTGCAAATGTTGCAAAAAGAATATTGCAAATGTTGAAGGAATAGAGAATTTTAGGTTTTCATCAATGTTTTTGTTTACTTTCGACAAAACATACATTGCTTTTAAATTACACCATGACCGGACAGGCCGTTGAGACAATATGAAAACAGTGTCTTGAAGCTATAATTGGACAGTCACTGTTGGATTTCTTGTCTTTTCATCTCTCCAGTCGTGCCCTATATAGGTGGGACAACTTGAGCAGTCTCCAATCTCTTTACGTGAGATTGCACAGTAGTTATAACATCGGGATTTTTGGTACCTTCATTATATATAACATGCCAACTGCGGATAAATCCTCGGCTTTTGTGATATGTTTCTTTTAAAAACATAAACATTTAAACGTAAAACACTTAACAATACTACATTTTATTTTGTTATTTTGGGTTGTTCTCTAAAATTCGATGATTTCTTTTGCATTTTTTACATTTCACTGTTGACACTTTTGGCATATGACGTTATTGCATTGTATGACGTCATTATATTGTTCTAATTATATGTCAGGGCTTGTTCGGCTTTAATTTATTTAAAACTACTCTCTCATTTGGAATTTTAGGTTGCCGAGGCTTTTATCTACTGAACATACTGTATTACTAGTTTATTTTGTATGTACATAAGTTCACTGTATCTGTTTTCACTGCCGATGTAGGTGCTTACTGTTAGTTGTGCCACGTGGACGGAATATTTTATTTACACTGTTTGTTTGATGGAAAAACCTTCAGGAAGTGCGAGGTTGGAGCGCTCCACAAACCAGATTTAAGCACCCCAGTCGGCCCTTTTGCCGATTGACCGTTCCAAGGCGGTAACTGATGGTTTTTCTTTTTGTGTGTTATGTCTCGTCTCTGTGTTTTGTCACATTCACACTTACCTTGTTTGCCTTTGTCTACAGGTAGATAAAAAATAAATATCTGTATAAATTTGATAGGACCTTTTCTTATTTACCTTCCAACAGAAACCTTGATGTGATAAGGTCTTCCAGCTGACTAACGGTGCGCCCGTGTTTCTACCCAGACATTTGTTTGAAGTCTTTCTCCACCAAAATAACAAAATAGTCTCTATAATTATCATAATAAGTCAGTGCGATGTATTTCAAAACAAAACAAAACGTGAACTGAGATAGCACTTGACAGAAAAATTTAAGTGTGCAAATGGAAATGAATCTTAATTCTGGTATTTACAATTAAATATAACATAGTACATTAGTCTGGCATAGTCAGAGAATATATATTTCGGTATTGATTTTTTTACGGACAGGGTAGAGAAAATATGTGCAGATCTTCTAACTGCTGAGCAAAGGCAGTTCAAATTATGTAAATTTCCTAAGACTGCTGAAACGATCTTTGATTAGCCCAAAATACACGTCCTGAATTTCCATACATATTATCACAAGATATTTTAATGCTGTTAAACAAGCTAAGATAAGAAGTAAGTGTTTGGTGACGCTAAAGAATACAGTGCAGAAAGGTTGTCTTTGTGCGATTTAAGCTTGATATTAAATCTCTTCAGTTTGATAAAAAGTACAACTTAATGATGTATTGTCTTAAAACTTGTTTTAAATTATAATCGGCTTTCAAAAGTTAACTAGAGTGTGAGTTTTCTATATGATTATTTTGATGTACAAAGCGTTTCTATATCCCCATCTTTTCTGTTACACGAACGCTTTGCGTACAGTTTTACTGGGTCTGCTATTTAGTTACAAGAACGTTTAAATCAATTTCATCGAATGTACTTTTCTGTAGAAGGTGTATCCAATATAGGTGAGACTGGTTCAGTAATTTGAAGTCTTTTTAAAAGATTTGGCAAAGGTGCGACGTAACCCCTGACCATTTCAAATCTGGTGTCAAATGATGTTAGTCCAGGACGTCATAACCTTGACGTCATCTCGCATGGCCTTATTCTACACACTAGACAAGTTGGAGACTGTATATTTATTGAAATGTTGTTTTATAAAGACAACAATAATTAAAACACTACAAATGGTGACTGGACCAAGTATTGTCACCAGATGGCGTATTCCTATGAATATCTTTTTCAGGTTCATCGTCACAACGCCATATAAGTAATCAGGTTACAAGGTTAATATGAAACGAGAATGACGGCTTTCACTATAATAAGTACTACTGCAAATCAAACAAGAAAATCAGCTATTTGTAAATCGAATAACTTAAGGTCAACCATACAAAAAAGCTATCAGAACTGTTAATGTCATCCAAATTTAATTCACGATAATGTTGCGAGTGTGAAGGCGGACTTGTTGCGTTACTTCGACACATACACATGTATGATAGAAAACGATATGTTTTTAAATTGCTAATTGTTACTCATGGCACCATCATCTCGTCATCAGTTGGCTTACAGTAAAGTTGGACGATATCGAGGTATTAGTACTCTCACCGATACTATGCTTAAATAGTTAACACTCTAAAAGAGTTAACACTAAAGATTTCTTTTGGCTGATGTGGATATTCAAAGGATTTCTTATTTATAACGATATACTTTGGCTTTCATGTCAGTTATTTGGTAATTGGAAGTAATGCTTACCATTAATTAATCAAAGGCGACTACGATTTATTTCCATTTGCGAATAAGTCACACACACACACACACACACACACACACACACACACACACACACACACACACACACACACACACACACACACACACACACACACACACACACACACACACACACACACACACACACACACACACACACACACACACACACACACACACACACACACACACACACACACACACACACACACACACACACACACACACACACACACACACACACACACACACACACACACACACACACACACACACACACACACACACACACACACACACACACACACACACACACACACACACACACACACACACACACACACACACACACACACACACACACACACACACACACACACACACACACACACACACACACACACACACACACACACACACACACACACACACACACACACACACACACACACACACACACACACACACACACACACACACACACACACACATATACATTTAAAACTATTATTGGTCAATGAATTGTTTACATAAAAGGTTTGCTTTGTAATCTTTCTTTATGCCCATCTATATTTTATACAAGGTGTGCATTTTTATTGCATTGATTGTCATTTCTCCCGTTTAAACAAACCACATGTATACTTTAAATCCGTGTATTCAGTAGAGAGAAGTTACAGTGAATAGGCCACTCCCACGTTCACTTCTATTAGAAAATATGACAAAAAGCAACGGGAATAAGATGTCAAAATTTTAATAAGCACTATATCAAGGCCACCTAAATATAAATGTGACCAAGCGACGAGACATGGAGTAATAATACAAATAGGTAAATAAGAAAAAGTCCTATCAAAATTTCCACAGATATTTAAATTTTATCTACCCTTTAGACAAAGGCAAACAAGGTAAATGTAAATGTGACAAAAACACAGAGACGAGACATAACACACAAAAAGAAAAACCATCAGTTATCGCCTTGGAACGGTAAGTCGGCAAAAAGGCCGACTGGGGTGCTTAAATCTGGTTTGTGGAGCGCTCCAACCTCGCACTTCCTGAAGGTTTTTCTATCAAACAAACAGTGTAAATAAAAATATCTCGTCAAAGTGAAACAACTAACAGTAAGCACCTGCATCGGGAGTTAAAACAGATATAATGAACTTATGTACAAACATAATAACTAGTAATAAAATAAACCAACAACATATGTAAGAAAAAACGATTGGTCAAAAGGACCGACTGGGATGTTGAAATTTATTTACGGAACTATATATCTCGCTCATGACGTCGTGCAACATACTTAAACAAGAAAAAAAAGAGACACACAAACAAACAAACAAACAAAAATCTCCAGAGATCATTGTGTCACAAGCACACGTGTAACAGCTTAGTACGTGACGACAACAACTGCGTCTTTAATCTTCTTTTCGACTTGAATAAATCTCAATCTATATATTAATATTTTACCTTCTTGTACCGTAAACATATGTTAGTTCTAACTATTTATGTCTTTCTCGTATTACATGTTACCGGAAACGTCACATACGTGCATATTCTATTTGATGTTAATGTTCCTAAATGGATATTTTCACGACATAAATAGTGTTTACGTATGATAAAACAATTAAACACGACATATAGTTATAAAAAACATGCCAATATGGCTTTGTTTTATTTGAACATTTACGGATATTTTGGTTCTGTTCTTCCAATATGTGAATATGATTTATCGTTATAGAATAAAAAATAGAAAAAAAAAAACGTTCCTTCATAATGAACTCCAGAGATATACACTTTTACCTGTGCTAAATACAGGTTCTATGTCTAACTTTCTGATAATAGCTCGTACAATTGCACTCCCTTTGCCGGCACCAATCTGTAAATCGTTGGTTACCCTGTGCTTTGTTCTAACCATGAAGTGACATTTTCTAACTGAAGTATTTATCTATGCTATGGTAAAGTAATAATGTTCGCCCTGATATGACTCGTAAGACTCGTCAATCTCTTAAAGATCCATGTATCTGACCTGTTTACACAGCTTTTTACATTTGGAGCTGAAAGCTTTACTATACAGTTCGAATATATATAAACAAACACAGTGAGTCAATATATATACATATATATATTCACTCACTGTGTTTGTTCAGAAAAAATGATTGGTGCCAACAAAGCCATTTTTTGACGTGTATTGATTCGAAATATTTAAGTGCTAAGAAGAAGAAACAGTTTATATTGGATTAATAGAGTTTATAAATTGCAAAAATTGAAAACGCCTTACTGATTTATTTGAAAAGATATATTTTATGTCAATAAGCTGTTGCCGTACAGTTCTAAGCTTAAACACATAATTTGAAAGAGCATATAAGGTGTTCATTCATTGTTAATTTGTACTGCTATTGTCAAAGAAGATTGTTAATTATTTCTTGAATGTTTTGTAAAATTCTCACGTAAAAGTTTCGCCTTCACCTAATATCAATCAGGCAACATCAATTCAAGTCATAAAGAATAAAAAACGAGAGCGTGGGAAGGGAAGACACTTGCGGCAATTTTCTGTCAAAACGGAACTAGGGCATGATTAATGCATTCACTATAATATCCCAACTACACATAATGCAGATTAATTATTGTCAACTAATACTAAGGCTCAAAGTGTTCAAAGTGAATTCAGACGCTATGTAATTCTGATTTTTTATTTCTAAATTTACGCCAGCAGTAGTGGACATTTTCACCTTTAAAAGCACATTGTTCAATGCCTCAAAGGGAACAAAACAATGAATCGAGAACGTCACATCTACATGAACTGTTTTATTGAGATAATAAATCGGTAACCTCAAGTACTATTTCAGATTCTAGCTGAAGAAGTCTGAAAGTTCAACATTACTTCGAAATATTGGAAGAACCGGTTTAAACTATGCTCTTGCGGTAAAATTCCATTAAAGTATATACCCTAACCCTTCTTATACATGATTTAAATGTAAAATAAGAACACTTGCCGATTTAAGCGTACAAAACCGCCGACACTTTTACGTCTTTATCTTGCTCTTTTAAATACATTAGATATGTACAATAAAATCTCTATGAAATAATCGTTTTCTTTTTCTAAAAGTGCTTGTTCTGTTTTTTAACGAACGCATGAGAACACAAATTGCATTACAAATAGAATTAAGGTCGAAGAGTGTATCTGCCTCAATGCGAGTGCAACAATGTCATCGTATCTCGGTAGCTATGTCAACGACATATTGCTAAGTTCTATTTTTTCATATTGTCTTGTATTAATGTTAATGGTACATATCTAGCAAAGATAAAACCAAGTCCAATGTCAACTAGCTGGGTTCTGATGTCAGTTAAGATATTCTGTCAAGTTATATGATTTAATCGGCAGTGTGTCTATTTTCCCTAGAAATGGCAAGGTAACAATTACGGCGACCATGACCGATAGAATGTCTGTCTTTCGATAATCCGATAGTATGCTGCTGTAATAAATATGGTCATTTTAGTAGACCTATACCGACGAAGTATTTTTTTTTAAATATTTCAAATTTTAAGATATCATATCATATTTTGTTGTTGACATTTGTCATTAAGGTCTCAAATGAAAAACTGACTGTTTTGTCATTTTTACATTTTACATTAAAAACTTTTCAATATATATGCAGAAATACATTTTCGGGAAAAATTGTTTATTGAAGTTGACACAATTCGATTCTTTCGACAGCAGAAGCAAGAGAAGATGTTTAATTTGTGCATACAACTGCCAAATAGCGAGAGATAAACGAATGTGCTTAGCATCTGTTGTGACAGGCATAACAAAATTCTATTATTGACATAAAATGTTTAAAGGTTAGTTATTTATAATGGTAACAAGAAATATACTTTTATCATATATAAGTTTATGCATTGTGATAAGATTGAATAATAATTTGAGCGTTCGGATAAAATAAATTTTAAAGCATTTATTCAATTGATATTAAACGCCCCAACTAAAAGTTGATGTTGATTCTAATTCGTAACAGCCTGCTTTATCTTCAATATGAAATGTTTGAATATGTTTGTAAAACAGAAAACAACTTGCGTCTGGCTAATGGTATCTGTATATAGATCTGCCAGTATGTACATAAATTAAGCTCATATTGACTTTAACATTTCATATCAATTCCATGCTAGGACTGAAAAACAGAAGACATAAAAAATCTTCATGTTTGTTACCAAATTTATATACAAAACATTAAGTTGTAAAATGCTTATTATGTGCATCTGGATTATTTCAATTTCTTTTCAAAGATATATTTCAATCTTCCAGATAACATGTAATGGACCAGATAGCAAGAATGTAACTTTATCTACATGACGCACGCAACCCACACTTGATAACGCGTACTGTAACGGTACATGGGAAAAGGACGTTTGTTGGCCCGCGGCACGAACTGAAAGCCGTAAATCCTGAATCTAGACCACGAAAGGAATGATTGGACTTTATGGACACTGGTTCGTGTTTTATACGACGTAAGGCAGAGAAAAAACAACAACGGTATCAAAGTTAATTTATTCAAGTGCATTCTATAAAGAATAACATTTTTAAATGATTGAAACTATGTGAGTTGCAAATATTTGCCTTATCTGCGCGCAACAACCGCCAGACCAGAAGACATGTTGCAAAAGAAACAAACACGTACGTGATACTACACACACACACACACACACACACACACACACACACACACACACACACACACACACACACACACACACACACACACACACACACACACACACACACACACACACACACACACACACACACACACACACACACACACACACACACACACACACACACACACACACACACACACATATGTATATTAGTGTTTGTGCATTTTTCTATTGCTCATAATTTGCACAGTTTTCATCATCATAAAGATCGTCAACATCATAATTATCGTCGTAGTCGTTTTAGTCGTCATCGTCATCATTAATGTATGCATAGGTAAATATATCAGAATATTTAGAGCAAAGTACAACAAATTCATTTTGTATACGCAGAGTACATATAATGCAGGTAAGTGGTTTATGTGCAAAATGCATTTACATAGATTATTACAAAAATAAATGAACGAACGCATAGAGCACAAGTCTGTGTACAGCTGAATTCGGACGGACTAGACTTGGCTGAAGGCAGGATTCTTTGTGTTAAATGCTTAAGATCGATATCAGTCTTTTTCTCGATCTGAATCCAACGAGCAATTATCGCTTACTGAGTGGTCCTTTTTGGAATACAGCAGTCTTGTTGGTTCGCATTCTGCCGACACTAGCTTCAGGTACCCGCTATATGGATGTGCTGTTGGACAGGTTATATTTATGATTAGCCTACCTTTATATAATTTTTTTTTATGCTTATCATACAATTTATTTACACGATATCGGTTTTTAAGGAATTGACAAAGCATCAAAAGAAATTGGCATTTTATCTTACATAGATGTTATTTCAGTAGTGCTGTATTTTGAGGATCTTAATTTGTTTAGAATTATTCCTTCAAGTCAGTCTTGTGATTGACCGTCTCAATCTCTAACAAGGGAAAATTCGCAGACTTTAAGCGACTGACTAACAAGGCTTGACCCATATTATATCTAGGTCTCTTAGGAACGCCGGCCCTTATATTATCTATTGATGTTGGAAATGTCTATAGGGTGACGTCACAGCTTTAAAAAGCGATCGTATTTGTTAACGGTTTTGTTTATGCTATTTCAGCAGTAAAACGACTAATTGTTATATATCTGTTATCGTGTTTGGTTTCTTTTATTTCTTAAACAATGGCGGCTGAAAACATACAAATAAATACTATCTGTGAAAAGAATTCACAATAAAAATCCTACTAATATCAGTTGTCCATCTTCGCATGAACAGGATACTACAACCATTTATTCGTCTCTGGTAATGTTTGTTCATGATTTAGAAGGTCAATTTTATTTTTAGTCAACCATTTTTGTGTAGTTTTTTCAAATCGAAATAATTCCATATTCTTTTCTAAACACTATGTGAACATTATTTTTCAATGACGTCACTACTTTCGTCATTACTTATAGGAAATTTCAGCGCTTGGACATTTTGTATTCAAATAGATCGTTTTTCTTTTCATTGCTTGCATTTGAGAAACTCGTCAGGAAGTGCGAGGTAAGAGCTCTGTAAAACCGGTTTAAGCACCCCAGTCGGTCCATATTGCCGACTGACCGTTCCCAGGCGGTAACAGTCGGGTTTGCTCTTTTCGTTAAATGGCTCATCACAAATTTGTTCTTACTTTTCGCTTGGCTTGCATTTGAAATACCTTTGTTCTGTGCCTTTTCGGAGTTTGGTATATGTTGCAATGCTCATAGGACTTTGTCATATATTCTTATATTTACATTAAATGACTGCACTGATTCGTCTGCAAAGGCAGACTGCATTTATTATCACAAGTTTTTACAGAATATACATAAACCTTTTAATAGACAGATTTGTAAAATACCTTCGTCAACCAAGTTTTGTTGTTTATCAACTGTTTGGTTGTACTTTTTTATGGTAACTATGTATTTAGTGTCATCACACTTAATACAGAAATGGACTGACAGTTCGCGCTTGGTATACACGCTTATTCCCACGCATATTTACTGTAGTTGAGATTGTTCCATCTATTATGAATTTCCAGACACTTATGTGACCTTGGTCAATCGGTGCTTATGTTAAATGATATGTAAAATATAAATTTACAGATAGATACCTAGTTCAATTTGTTTCCGACTCAAATTGAAGTGCTCTGGATAACAGACATATACTTTATATGATTTCACATATGTCTATATTTAATGACTAGCAGTAATGACGTTTATGCGACACTTCCATCAACACATACAAAGTAAGTGAGCATATATACGAAACAATATCGGTAACAATTAACATTGTAATGACCGATAATGACCAACAAAGACAGACATAGACCAACCGTTCTGGAAAAATTCTTAGGTATTAAACGATAAAATATATGCATTAAGAATATTTTATGGATGGTTGATTTGGATGATGATTTATTTATTAAAACAGGACCTGTAAATATACTAAAGAAATTGCTTTGTTAATTATAAATGTAAATGTTGGCCCGAGGTATGAGATTGTCAAAGCTCGTATGTGCATCTGCATTGCGAAAACATTTTCTTTTCTTGAATGTTCTGTTTACAACATTTTTACATTACTTTCCGGCGACTTTGATGCTCTGCATCATTTTTTTTATAATAAGAAATATATCTTCAACTATTCATTCACAAGTGCATCATGTCATAAGTATGTTAAACACTTCTTCCTTTATTTGTAATTTGGGTTTTACGACACACCAAATCTTATTAGGTCACACGGCGCTTAATGCGGTAAGGCTTCTCGTAAATAAAGGGTTATGTTAAAAGTAAAACACGTGGGCTGATTAATAAAAGATCTATAATATTAATTTAATGACTAAAAATTATTGAATACAAGTAAGGATAATAAAAACTTAAGTTTAAGAATTTATAAGAAATACCAATTTCGTTTAGATAGAGTATTTATTTATATATTTCTGGAAGTTTAACTTGAAATGGTCTAAAATTTGATGATTTCTGTTGTGTTTTTTTTTATTTCACTTATGACATATGACGACACGGCACTGTCTGATGTCATTAAATTTTAATATACATCATTGTTTGGGCTGTTTTATTTCAAACTACGCTCTAATTTATAACTTTTAGGTTGCCGATGCTTTTATTTAGTGCACATATTGTATATATGATGATAGTTTATTTTACTTCTAGCAATTTTACATATATATTTGTTTATTTTATCAGTTTTAACTCCCCATGTGGGTGCTTACTGTTAGCTGTCTCACTTTGACAGGATATTTCTATTTTCACTGTTTCTTTGATAGAAAAACCTTCAGGAAGTGCTAGATTGGAGCGGTCCCCAAACCAGGTTTAAGCATTCCAGTCGGCCCTTTTGCCGACCGACCGTTCTAAGGCGGAACCTGCTGTTTTTTTAATGTATTGAAATCATCCAGCCATTTTCCCTTTAATCGGGTACCTTTGCCCGAAAATCAGATTTCATTATAGATAAACAAACGTAAATTTAATTATGAAAGTGTCGCGTGTTTAAAAGATTGGTAAAGAATATCGTCAAGTCTAGCAGCAGTTTCAATAGTTGTATCCAGTGCATCCTAAGTTCTCTTATAGAAAAGGGTTTGAATATTCAGTATTGTTTGACTTAAAATTGATTTACTTTTTTTTTAAGCCGATTCTTTCCGTTTTGAAATTCATTAGTAATTAAGATAATTGTTTGAAGATGACGAAACGTTTTACTGCTCATTTTTGAGACAATATTCCGCCAAGATGTTCATTTGACCTATCTAATTATACGTCTTAACGTTATCTAATCTCCTACTAGTAAGTTAAATTTCTGAAGAAGTACTTACTGTCATTTCATAGTTTAATTGTTTAATATTTTAGGAAAGTGAACACTTCCGCAAAAATGATCATGCACATACCCACTGTAATCTATTAAATAATCTAATGTTGATTTTGAAATGTACGATTAGGTGAAAGCTTAACAGAGCAAATCGTAATGACTTTGTGGACACTGTTAAACGAATGACAACAGACTGTACATCAGTATTAAGGTGAAACTTTGCATGAGGTAGTCTGGATTTGACAATTACTACCGATCATCCAGACACTCTCTCACACGTTGTATGAATGTGTATCAATGTGATTATATGTAGGAAGCCTTTAAAATAAATTTAACCATTTTTCTTCAGAAATAAAAGCTTAGCACAGCTGCGTTAAAAGTTAATTATGTTAAATTTAATAACAATTAGCTTAAAGTCCTCGACAATTTCATTGTGCTGTTATTCGATGGATTTTTTAACAGGCATATTATATTGGCGCATGTGGCTTTGATAGTTTTTCTGGTGAACTTGCTTTCTAACTTTTTGCCTAGCTAAGGAAGGTTCACTTCATGAACACTCCATATTATTCTCACCAGTAAAAGAGCTAAGATCGTTTGATGCCTTCTGCTAGCGTTTTATGGAGGGTCGATGTTTGTTGTCGGTTTGTTTGGTTCTCGTTGTGCTTGTGTTGTTGATTGTGTTGCTGTTTGTGAAGAGCTTAATATGTTTTAATGATTTGCGTTTCCGATTTTATCCCAGGTTGTGTTCATCTTTCATTATGGCCGATTTGACATTTGTTTTAATGACTGATGAATAAAACTTCGATGTTCAAGTCATTTTCTTGTTACAGGATATGATTTTTTTACAGTTTTGAGTCGCACTACGTCCTATTTTAAAATTTCACATGTGTTTAAGTAGGCTTGTTGGTCTTTGTCACATTTTGTGCCCCAATTATAATACAAACGAATTCGTTGTGTTCGTCTCTTGAATAAGTACATTTTCCGCATTATATGACATTTTTGTAGTAACTTTCGTGATGTCTAAATCTTTCACACCTAAAAATAGAATGGCTTTGGTTTGGAGATGTAGACTCCTTTTTTAATCTGACTGTTCTGTATTTTGAAGTTTATTGCCGTATGGGCTGAATTTGTTGCCAATTTTACTGTTGTTTAATTTCGATGCGTTTTGCAGCTATAACCCCTTTACTGGCGAGATTTATGACTATGTCTTCTTAAAAAGTCCTCTAAATACACGTACATGGTGTTTTTATCAAGCCTTTTGCGAAGTTAAGAATAGGTAAATAAGAAAAGAGACTTGTGTGCAGATGTCGTATAGTTATTTTTAGTTTTATATGTCCTATTTTGTTTTTGTTACTTAAATAAGAAGAGATCCATTATTCATTTTTCTTCGCAGAGTTTGGGTTTCCAATTATACCTTTTAGTAATTTTTCAACATTGAACGGAGACGTATTTTACACTGGTTCGAATTTTTTTATCTGCTTTTAGCATTTCTGTCAAATATTCTTTCAGAGTCAGTGTTAAGTATATTCGGTCGGGGTCGGTCCTCACCCTCACGGAGTCTAAAGAGGGGACGCTTATATTTAGTGGTTCTCCTACTACAAGCGCCAGAGCTACCCATGTGCAAAACTCAACACTGTAAGGTATGAAGTGACTTTAAGGCCTCCAGATTAACACATAAGCCAACGCGTTCTAGATGATGTTATAGACGAAAGTTAAGGAAAACCAAGCCAGGTTTGTACCAGAGGAAAATATATGTGGTACATATATACATAGAAAAGTAGCTGTAAGTATAACCTAAGTCTCGGCGTGACCAGCCGATTGATAGTACCGGGTACAAACGACTACCCGTCTACACAGAAAACCCAGGGGTGACTACGGATATACCGTATGCCAACCCTGTGTGTGCTCATCTACCAGAATCCCATCTCCCGCTTCATGAGTCGCCATGCATGACATAAGGCACATTTTCGACTGAGTTTTGCCCCTCTGTATGGATACAATATAGGCCTCGACTTGGCAGTTCTTTTTTTAAAACATATTTTTTTTTAGAATTGTTAAACGTCTTCATATATATTGTAGCACCTCTCTTACCATAAATGCAATTTGTAATTGGACAAAAGCCATTTAAAAGAAACTTGAAACGATATTGTTATGTAATATAAAGTGCATTTAAAAGTATATGAACTTATTTTGAATCACGATAGGGTAATTTTTTAATTGCATAACACTTTAACGACCACCTTTAATAAAGCTTACTGATGTTATATATATCTGTTTTCGCAAAAAGCTATTTTTTGGATTTTGAATGAATTTAAGTTGCCCCTTTGGCCTTGATTCTGTTTCCGTATGGAACAATGGCTGTATACCAATTTCTACCATACACTAACTATTAATCATGTGCACGTCAATACATGTATACATTAATACCATTATAAGTGTTTTATGTTAACAAGTGTTAAATCATACCATGTCTTCAGTCACATCTGATATATATGGCATGTTTTGTAATACAAACGCATATGTCGGCTTTAACTTACGTCTAAAAAGTAACTGAAATCCAGCAAAGTTAACAGCAAAATATCTTAACAAAACATTATTTCCAACCGTTCTTAATTTATGGTGGCAATTTTCAACTTTGGGATAAAGGCTGCAATTTTGATTTATGTTACTTATTTGTCATATATCAACGGTTATAAAGTACAATGTATTTCCAAAGTAAATATTTACTAAATCTGTATCAAATTTGTTCCTGGACCTTAAAACAACATTATAACAGATAAATGATGCTAATAAAAGTCATTTACACCTTTAAATGTGTTTCTAACAAACTAGAGCGGATTAGTACTATACATCAAGTTGTTTTGTGACATAACTTCAATGATTCAACATAAATTGATTTTCCAATATTTCTCTTGCAACGCGTTTGTCTCGTGAACAAAATATTTTGGTTTTGCTTTTTTTGTTTAAATACTCACCTTATGTTCTTTTACATTTGGCTTCCATGTGAATACCTTTGTCCAGTGCTTTTCAAATTTTGTTATATGTTGCAATATTATATATAAAAATTAAGTGAGATCAGTCTTGACAAAATAAAAACAAAAAAAAAACGAAACGTCTAGCGGTAGTTTTCAATTAAATATAACATTATCCATTAGTCCCGTATAATAAGCTACCATATATTTCGCTGTACAAAATCTAATGGCGTTATTGCAAAGTTAACACCTCTAGGTTTAAGTAAATTACATAATTTCCCATTTTCTTACAGATTTGTGACTGTGGCTTTTGTTTTACGTGGTATTTATTGTTGACACTTTAGTATGAATACCGGGGTGTTTCAACAAACAGGTATATGTTGTGAAGTAAATCACAAGACTGAAGGTGCCGGTTCAATTATTTTTCTGTGAGATTTCAATTCTAACAATAACATTTTATCTCTATAGACAGAGAAGCAGCATTCTGCCGTGCTACACTTTGATAATTGGTTTTAGTTTTGCTTCACATTTTGATACATTCAGAAATCACTACAATTTTGCAACAGAAATTACTGTTTACAAATGTTGAAACATTTACAAACCGATCTTGTCACTTTTTAAATGCTATTCGAAATACATAGGGCATGGATGGCTTTTGTCGAGCGGATTCATATAGTGTTGTTGCTTTTTTAGTGAAGTGCAATTAGTTGTACAGCGTTACGTGAATGTCATTTGTGTCGGACACATAGTTTAACTTTAAGCTAAAATAGAACGAACAATTGTATTCCTTTTTTCATATGGCATAATGTTTCATTTTTGCTTTTCAGAACATTTCGAAGACATAAAATTTAATTAGTTTTTATACAAAGGATGTCAATATAATCATTTTCATTTATTTCAATTCATGTAATGAACTAAAACGTACATAAAACTAAGAAAACAACATATGAGAAATACCACAGATATTAAAGTTTTAGCTACCACTAGACAAATGCATAGAGTGTGTCTTTTGAGATTCTGATGTCATAATTTGTAACGCTTTTCTTTTGAAAATATTTACAATTTTATCAGTGACAATGACAATACGAAAGCTAATATAATATTAATATACTTACAATTCAAACCTAAATGTAGGTAGGGTAGCCCAATGTGTTCAAATAACATAATAGGAAAAAAAAAACGAAAACGATTTGAACCATACGCATTTAATCTCCCATTTACTTCTTAAAACTAATAATTTTGCATTCATAACTTTTCATAGTTAAATTTAAATAACACAATCTCTCATTGCATGACAGCTTTTTTTCTAATTCCTTTCTAAAAATATCAGATTTGGATATTTGAACATTTCTAACATTTTGGTCGCATGCTAAAAAAAATCTTTGATTAATTCATTTTTATGTGCATTAACAATGTGCGTACATAAGATCAACGAATATACGTTAGCTGTTTTACATGAACAACAAGAACTTCCATTGTCAGTCTTGCAAGGTGTAAATGCTTCCCAAAGGAAGCATAATGTAAAATGAATTTGTACTTTCAATACCGTAGAAAACAAACAATTGTCCAATCCAGTAAGTTATTAGACAACCTTTTAATGTCAGAACTGAACAACGTTTTGTTTATTGCCAGGGTTTGCAACGTGGTGCGTTAGTGCGCCGCTGGCTTCTTCATGAATGTTGTTTAGAAATACAGACTGTCGGTACATGAGGACGTAACACTGTATCAACTAGCCCTTCATCAAAATATTTGCTTTTCATGCACTTTTATTTTCCAGTTGCGTACAGTCATATTAGATTAAATACACACAGGCTCCAGACTTTAACGGTACTGTGGTGTTTGCTCTTTTTGATAAATGACTCATCATATGCTTTTTCTTACCTTTACATTTGGCTTGCATGCGAATACCTTTGTCCTGTGACTTTTCAAATTTTGGTATTTGTTGCAATGCTCACAGGGATAATGTTCTTTTGTAATTTAATTGTTTTATATTAATATTACTTATGTTTTACATTTTGAACATGTTGTTTATATTTAAGTCAATTTGTGTTTCTTAGCTTTTACACTTCATATATATTAAATTGTTACTTTTAATTTTTGTATATGTCCTATGAGAATTCGCAGTACATATCACTGATATTTATGTTATATACAACATAAATATCAGTGGTATGTACTGCAATTTTTAAGGACATTGTAATATATTCTTAAGTGTGCTTGTTCATCAGCAAAGGTGAAAAGCTGTTCAAAACATTCATGTTGCCGAAAATGAACCATCTTCAACAAACAGACCAAAATGCAACAAGAGTTTTGTAAATGCATGGCATATTTAAATTGAGTTGTTCTAACCAGGTATTTTTGTAAAGAAAATGCTATGCCAATTCGCCTTTAGTAGCTTCGTCACAGTATTATCGTTTGCATATTTTAGTATTGTGTAATGTTACAAAATGAATATAATTAGGAATTAATGCATGCCTCTCTATTACAAGTTACTCGAATGCAAATTAAGCATCGAGCTATATTAACAGTAATTTATAAAGTACATGTTTATGTTTATTGAGTTTATCGTCCCACCAACAGTACTTTAGTTATCTTGAGACAGTGTTCACTTGAAGCAGATAAAGTGCTGCCTTCACTGTGTATAACATGCCGTTAACACCTGGCATGATACCACACCCAGTCACTATAAAGTATATAATGCAAAGAAACCAAATAAAAGGCAATATATTTTATCAAAACTTTCGGCTCAATGTCTGAAAAGCAAAGATTTGAAAGAAATATGCCATTTGACTTCAGTATAAATAATATGACATCGTGCCTGTTTAATTCGTATATCATATCCGGCTCGTCTCGACTTCTTTGAGTTCTTTCATTATTTGAGCTTTCAAATCGGAATCAGTCAAATCAAATTTTCTTTAATAGATCGTGTGATGGCTCGCACTGTAATTTTTTCGTCAGCCGATTTCCAAATATTTTGCAACAAAGCTTAGAAAATATCGAGACCTACTGTAATTTCACTGGTAACAACGTTAACTAAGAAAAAGTACGTTGTATATGCTGATGTGGAAATTTAGAAGAAGTGTTAATTTATAATATATTTGGGCATTTATATAAGTAATTTTGTTGCAAGTAGTAATGCATATTAACTATCAAACGTGTTTATTACGATTTAACATTTCGTAAGCGACAACCACTAATCGTATAATTTAATAAAAGGTGTATTAAAGTCATAGGGGCCAACTGGCCGGAGTCACAATTTAGCAAATATTATTCGTATATTATTTTGTTTTTGAAAAAAACAACACATCAATACAATCAATGATGTAAAAGTTGTATGAACTTATTGTATTATCAGGTTTATATCAATTGCAAATGAAATGTTAAATTACAAAAGAAAACATAAAACACGAAAACAGAAACGACTTATTATAAGTGCAGAAAAATAAGTGATTTGTATAAAAGGCTTCATGTTTTATCTATATATTATGCGAACATCGCACATCTTTCTCACTAGTTGGCTGATGTGATACTTGAATACTCGAATTCCCTAACCCCCTGTTAATGTAAATGTAAAGAGTGACTTTATCAGATCACAGTGTCTGTGCTTTTAAATTCAAATTACGCCATCTTCTTGGTTATGGGGATGGTCCACATTTTTACTGACATTTGCTTTGCTAGACATTTTTCCTCATTCAGTGGTGTTTAGCTAGAGTTCAGTTAATGTTTTTTTAACCTTCGTTAAGGGTTTCTTTACCGCAATGCAGTTAACACTTTTTATCAGTAATTCAGCGTTAATCGGAAACAAGATTGCATTCTTCACGCGATGTTATCCCAAATAAAACACTTTATTGAACATAAAATATAGTTTTATAATATATATATATATATATATATATATATATATATATATATATATATATATATATATATATATATATATATATATATATATATATATATATATATATATATATATATCACATATAGAAAATATACTTATATAAATATAGTTGTATAAATTAGTTATATAAATAAATAAAAAAATAACAAAATGACATTAATTCACACAATTTGCGTGTACAAAGTGTGTAAATAAATGTCATTTTGTTGACATTGGGCCGACTTTTCGTGTGCCTGTCGAATCGCTATGAAATTTCAAGTGGTAAAATCTATCTTTATGTAAAAGATGAATATCATTTTATTAAAATCAAATTTGCAGCTTGCTTTACTCGTAGGCAAGGTTTATGGACACGCAGCCACATAAGACGGAGTGTTTTTTTTTCACACGTTTTTTCCTCACGTGTCACCACCTATGATGCTGGTTATTGATTATTCTCACTTATCAACTGATTAAATAGAATTATTCACTTTCAAGACAATACGTCAAGTAAGTCCTTCAATTGCGTCAATTTAAAGGGAATAATACTATCGTACAATTTATGGAACTATTATTAATGTATTTTTAACAAAATGATATCACTATTTAATTCAATAACTAACAAAATTATTGTAGTGGTCTAGTTATAAAGGCGTCCGTGATAAGCTCTATCAAGTTTTTTTTTAATTTAGAGATTATTTGAGATGTGAAGGTTTATGCTAAAAGTTTTAGCAGCAAAATGACCACACATACAAACATTAAGTATATAAGATTTGAGCAAGTTGACGGCTAAGAAGTCAGATGCAGCAACAAAGAAAGCCTGAATATGCAAGCAGATGACAGTTACAATCTTTAGTATCGCACAACAGTTTGTTGTTTTATAATTCCTATTTAAGCAGTGTTAAGAATCGACATCCATGGGGGTGATTCATGTCTGTGTGTGTTCATCTGTTTTACAATTTGTACGTAGCGAAAATAAAATTCAGAAATTGTCATTGGATGTTTTATACCTTGACCATCATATCTTGTAATAAAGTAATTTTGATTTCTGTCTACAAACACGAAGAGAGGAAATCTTAATGACTGTTTTGTGCACATGTTTGTGTATGAACTTTACATGACAATTTAAACTCTTTGTCACCGCCAAGTAATTTTTCTTTATTTTCGCATTCTATAATTGTGTCATCAGTTATAATAGTGAGGGATGTAAATACTATTTTCTTCCCTAACGCTACAAATATGTCAAAAAATGTATCTTTGTGTTAAGACATAGGGTTTGATGGTCTGGAGTGTGTGTGATTGAAAGCAAACACTTGAATCTGATTAAATTCACTATATCAGTTCATACCTTTTTTCATTTTGAATGTGTTTATTTGACGCTATTTTATTGTTTGTTTATGCATAATAAACTACCGAAGTGAATTATTTGCTTTTAAGTGTGTGAGAAAATAACTATCCATTGACCGCTTAGAATAGAAAATAAGTTAAAGCACTATAAGAACATACACATAAACTAGTGTTATAACAATAAATCAGTCACAAATGCATTCGACATTCTGAACATGTATCTTTTAATTTTAGAAAGGTTCAAAGGAACAATATAAAAGAGTTTATAAAATAAGCAAATGATGAACGATCTAACTTAAAAACAATCATTAATCATCTCGATTCGATGTAAAGCTTTACTTCTCAACACGCTTTGAAAAGATTGATATGTTATCTTATATCTAAATGGATTGAGAATCTGAACATATAGAGTGCAGTGCGTGAAAATGTTCAGATGAGCGTTTGCCAGTAAAAGCATTCATTTATCAGATCATCCTGCGTTATCATACAGGCCACATTAAAAGTCAAACATTAATATTCAAGTGTACTTTATTTCACATAAAGCAAGTAATTCCATTTATTTCACCCAAGAAATGTGCGAGTTTGGAGAGCTCCGTTAACCAGGTATAAGCACCCCAGTAGGTCATGTTGTCGACAGATCGTTCCAAGGCGTTTTGTATCTTTATTATATGTTATGTCTCATTTCTGTATTATCACTTTTTCATTCACCCTTTTGCCTTTGATAGAGGTGGTTTCCATTTTAAATATCTGTGGTAATTCTTATAGGACCTTTTTTCTATTGATTGTAAGCAACTTTCTTTTTTTCTTTATTTCAAAGTAACCAAAAACATTTTATGATACTACAAAACGCTCTGCCAAAGAATCAGGTAATTTTCTCTCAAACATTGCACCGGATAGAATGCTTATCAATCACATTTTGTTTCAGAACATTAAGGCAGCATTTACTGTCATATCATCTCAGGAAGAACAATGCACTTTGTACAAAACAGTTTAAAACAAGAAGTCTAATGGTACAGAATATTGGCCACAATAACAGTGGCTAACCCTCATCAAACCCTACTTCAATCGAAATACAGTGGTAGCGACTATTGAAGCCTGTCAAAATCATAACGTGTGTTATGTTGAAATTTAAATAGGAAATTGTGGCGGAATCAATTATTTATATGACAATATGGAACAATCAGTAGCAAAACTCAGCGGTGCCGTCAGTAGAGCAGTTGATTGCAACGCAAGAAGTCCAACATCTTATCATTGTTTTATTTTTTGTATTGTTTGATTACATGTTTCTTTGGTCTTCCTTTTTTTCGTATTACCATCTTTTGAATATATTAGTAAATAAGTCTAGATTTAATTTAAATACAGCTCATTTGGAACTGTAATTGATAAGATATATGAGAATAGATATAGAATACTTTCCTTTAGTTAAACCTTAACGACTTGTTACTTCTGTGATTGTTTAGCCTCTCATCTCGTTCGAGGCAAAGGACTCAATGTGGGAAGGTATATCGTTCTTGAATAATGGAGATGTAGGTACGTTCTAATCATCGGTCTTGAGTAATGTGTAATTTAATGAAATATAGTGAAAAAAAAGATAAAAGTTTGTCGACATATCACAATAGTGATCAAAGTAGAGAGAGCGATGAAACCTCCATTTTGTACATTATAATCATCCCCCAGAATTGCATATACATTTCCATTAATAAGTCATATCTCAAAGTCGGCGCCGTATAACCTATCAAATGTCGCTGTGCCGTAAAATCCTAAATAAGTTATATTACAAAGTCTCGTTTAAATAGTGTTGTTAACTGATATACCTGTTATCCTACAATAATTAGTGAAAAGTCCTTCTTATTTATAATTCTTAAGATTTCAGTTTGCCCCTTACATGCTGCAATCGCCCCAGAAACTTATTAAGGATAAGTTGCAAAAAAAACACTATATGGTTCGAGGCACATAACGTTGACACATTCGAAGGAAAACACATGTTTACATCGAATAATCACGAGTTTGCATTCCCTCGTTTTCACAATGTAAATGAGATAACGACTTAGTTTCTGTAATAAGAATACATCACAAAGTCCTATGAGCATTGCAACATTTCCAAACCCTGAAAAGGCAAAGGACAATGGTATTCACATGCAAGCCAAATGTAAAAGTAAGAACAAATATGTAATTGGCCTTTTAATAAAAAGAGAAAACCCAACAGTTACCGCGTTTGCAGGTCAGTCGGCAAAATAGTATTTCCTGGGGTCTTTCTCAAATGCAAATAATGAAAAGAAACCCGATCTATGTGAATAAAAATGTCCAAGCGCTTATTTTACTTTTGTATGTTATGTCGAAAGTAGTGACGTCAGTGAAAACTAATGTCCACATAACATTTAGTAGAGAGAGAAGTATTATTTCTAATAGAAGAACTGCACACAATTGTTGATTGTAAGTGAATTTTACTTTTTGAATCAAGTTCTCTAGAACCTTCCAGAAATCTGTCAGCCAGCACAATTCTGTGTCAACTTTCATTTTATTTTTGCGAAACCAAATGCTTCTTGGTATTGTGTTGCATTTATTGCGAAGCATTAAACGATGTCTGTTCGTATGCCTTTCATTATTATAAGACTTCCAGCTTCATAAGAGAAAAACATAAATGATTCATTTACAAACAATAAAACCACTCATACTAACTGCATATTTGCTATAGCCTTAGTGTTCGTGGCACCACTCAACGACCACCAGTTAGCGCTTAATATGCATAATTTTGCATACTTCTGTATAAAGATAACATAAATAAAGAACTGCGGTGAAGAGACGACTCTTTAGGTCAGTGGTTTATGTATAGGTTTCTTATAATTCCGAACTCAAAACCCGGACGGTGCTGAAGAACGGTAGGCTTCGTCATATAGTATTGTGCAAAGAAATATGCTTTGGCTAGGCTTGCAGTTGTAATATTGCCAAAATGGCTGAATGCCATCATTAATAATAACTCATTTTCATCTATCAATAATAAGTATGTAGGAAAAAGGTTATAACTCATGACGCTTTTAACAATTCAAGTATGACAAGATTGACCGATAAATTGGAGCTATAATTAGTTTTTTTCTAGTTGTAAACGCATTATCCGGTGATAAAATTGACTTAAGAACCACGTGTATGATAACTTTGTTATATTCGAAAAAAAATGTCTGGTTGCTTTTAGAAATATCACCGCATTATAAAGTTGTTGTCATATGTTATGTCAATTTCTAATTTACTCATTGAAGCGTTGTTTAGTTTATGCTGAACATTTAAAAATGTCAGTTAGCTATATGCACTGAACCGACTCAAAAATACATAAACCAATACAAGTATTAATGTGTCGGATCCGAAACCATGATTATACTTGCTAAAAACTTTGTCCTTGTAGTGTATTCAGAAGAAATATCATAAGATAGATACGCAATAAAACAATTCTCTCACATAGACAACTAATATGTGTTTGACTTGTTCGTACTTTATGCTAAAGTCCAAACTTAATCCTTACGTAAATCTCGGCAGTAGGCACAGGTAAGATAATCCAAATAAATGCTTAAATACCGAATAATTGTAGAATTTTGTTTTAAACGGCAACATTTCTTTTCAATTATTACAATCCTACATATCGTTTTTACCGAACATAAATTCAGTGTTTATCCTTTTCAATAGATACATGTATTTCAATGGCGAATGTTATTTACTTTTTCAGGCTAACACAACATGTGAAGAATTTATCAAAAGCCAAAACAGTATTAATATTAAAATGCCAATGTGTTTAACTCAGCAGTGCTAGTAATATTGATACATTGTAACCACAACGGGAGATATAAATGTCATGTTTCGCTAGATAAACGTATCTGAATACGAATTTAACTCTCCATTTGATATTGGCATACAAACAGCAATCAAAACACAACGACTTTTAGAAATGTAAATATGTTTTGTATCTGAACGTTTTAATGCGAAGTACAGACTAAACTTATACAACGAGTAAAAAATGTCACAATTACATTCAAAATTACAGCAGCAAGATCCCCTATGCACATCTTCATGCCACAACTTTCTAGATAATATACACTATCATTTACAAATAAACTTGAAGTGGTAGATTGTGTGGCTGTTATGTTCACGTTTTACGGGCCCTTGCTACCGAGCGGTTAAAATCGCCGAGTTGTTACTCCTCACCGCTTGGGTTCAAGTCCCCGTCAAAGTGAGAACGTTCATGTGAGCAGGTTTTAGCGGTGTACTGATAAGTCGTTTGTCTTCTTCCACCGACATAATTGTGTCTATGTGATGTAACAAACATCAACATGTACGCATCACCTTTTTCCCGAACGACCCAGGTGGTTTTGTTTCCTTTTCTCTTAGTTGTTTTCCTTTCAGTTACAACATACTGTATTTATATAGCTACGAAGAGTGCATGACATGTTGATCGGTTAACATTTCCAAATACGCTGTTGTACCATTGCGTAAGGCGATCAGAGAATGAGCCATAAAATTTAATAATTACAAGCGATTAAGTGTAATCAAAAACAGAACATAAATTGAATACCCTACGGTTCGACGATAGATTAAATTTTCACTTACATTGATGACCATGTTACATTGTCGTGCCACAATTCGAGACTTGATTATCATAAAATAGCTGAAGATAGAAAAATACATTTTTAATATAGGGTTAATGTTTCCAGTTTATTCTATTATGTAATTCGTGCATATTTAATCGAACAATGGCGTCATTTTGTTTTAAAAATGTATTTTTTCCTGTGAACGCCATGCCCTGTTTATTCCAAGCTGCAATTTGTAACATTGTGTAAAATGAAGCACATTATACGATTTACTTTTGATTTCTTTAATTGAAAAACTAAGACAAAGTTAACATGTCTCACGATAGTGTTTAGAATTTCTATGAAGCGCTGGTTTCCGACCTAGTTTGATACTGAATCCGAAAACATTGTGGGGTAGAAACCCATGTACTTGATCGTTCATAGTAACATTAAACTGTTATTATTATTTTTTTATATATTCATGACTATTCAAAGCTGTACTGCCTAATACAATAGTTAACGATAAAGGACAGGAATAGCTAAATAGCTGACAGCAAAAAAGCGTGCAATATATTGTAGTCCATCTTGCAAGACCGAAATCTTACTCTCTTAAGCACCATAACTAGGCTTAGGAAGAGCAAAATAAATAAGGAAGCAAGTAAAAGAAAGGTATATTACAGTTGCTATTTTCTTGACTTGAAATGGACCCCTTTCTAGGCAAGATGTCTGCTGGATACTACATGTACTGTATGCCGGAGCTGAATAAGCAATTATGTGCACTGCTATGTCTCTCTGTTTTTTAACAAAGAATATACTACACAAAAGTTTTTGCATTGACTTGTTGAATTACCATATAGAACACAAGGTGTTCGTCAGGGTTCAGTGCTGAATCCGCTTCAAAAGGGCTAGCTAAACTGAGACCATTTGTTCTGATTACAAATAGTCACGAAGAGCTGGACGGAAACCCGTCGTGCAACTGAGCTAAACATAGATTTACACAAGAGGTTCAGTGGCATGGCTTGAAGCCAGTTATAAGTCACCTTTTAATAATGATTCTGCAATACCCATCTTCAACTTTAATTCAACGATTGATGTTCGGATATATCAACACCTTTAATGTTTAGATAAACACATATTTGTTAGCACATATGCTATAAACTATAATAAACGGTCTCTGTGATATATGTTTCTTTGTTCTTCTTAACTCAAGATTGTTTGCATAATTAATATAAAAATGACACGTGGTTCAAAAGTTTTGATTCAAATGTCAAGTTTTAAACGAGCTCACTAATTAATCGCAATTGTTTGTAGACATGATACATGTAGCTCAGATTTAAAAACCTTGCCATGAAAAAATACATAAAAACATGAGAATACATACCTGAAGAACAAACAAATTATACAGAACTTAAACTCGTGTAAGTAATCTTTGGTTCTTTAACTTTTGTACTTTATATTAAGTTAAATTCGAACAATGTGTTTATTTCGTCTATTAATGATTTAACTTGTTGTACTTTATTTTAAAATAAATTCTCATATTGTGTAGATTCCGTCTATAGTTAAAACATAAGACATTTTGGCAGATGTTGCCGTAATCTTCACGTCACACTTCACATCACATTCGTTTTTATCGAGTTTATTTATTTTATCTGCAGTCTACTCATTGTCATATATAATATATTTGTAAGACATGAAAGTTTAAATTAACCACAGCAAATGCAATCGGTTTGGCGTTACTTTGGAAGAAGCAGTTGTTGCTGGAAATTTTTGGAATATGCTGAAATTGAATGGGCAAATTATTCGTTTCTTTAGAGTTACCAGCTAAAAGTGCATCCTTTGAAAGGGTACAATTAAGAAGGACCGTTTCCGTTATTATACTATTGTCCGAACAACTAATATTTTTTGGTATCATTTATTAATGCTCTAAGTAATTTATTGAAGTTATTTGCTGCATTTGAATTAAGGTTAAAAAAATCGAAACATTAAAGTCTCCTTGGCTTACACTTCTTGGTTTGTGTAGACAGTGATGAATATATTATCAGTCTTACTGACGCTTATGATTAAAGAAGGAATGTGACAAAATGTTCAAAATTCTGAATATCTACTTTAATGTCATTTGAACGGCAGTTTCTTGATTTTGTAACTTAAGCATTTAACTTGTAAATCAATTTACATGTCTTGTGCTTTTCGAATAAAACGTGTGTTGGTGTAATCAAAGAACCTTATTAATTGTTTTTGTATTCAAGATCTCAACAATGTTATCTGCGCACTTTGTTGGTCGTAAAAGTCTCCATCGGCATGTAATCTATGTTGTCATTTAATTTTCCTATCAGTGTTTTAGCATTTTCCTTTTCTTTTGACGTACATTAGACATTCGTACTTATATTCCATCTATAGATGAGCAGGATACTACAAGCATTTAAATCTTTCTTCTGGTAATTGATGTAATTAACTCAATTTAATGTCATTTCTTTAATATCAAAAACTGTGTGTTGCTGTTGCAAATACAATGTGGATTATTATTATTTTTTTAAATTACTTCCCTTTTATTTGATGGCGCCATCCCCTTGACGTTATTGTTTCAGAAAGATGTTTTGTTTTTATTGATTATATTTGTGCAACCCCTTAAGACGTGTCCGATAACAGCTCTGATATTAGGTTTGAGGAACCCATTCGATCTTTTTGCCGACTTACAGAAACAGCGCGATGAATATTTGCTGTTATTTATGCAGTGTCTAGTCCCATGTTATTTGTACCTTTGACTGATATGTGAATACATATGTCTTGTACATTTCGAAAAAACATGTTTCATTCCTCATAGGACCTTGTCGTATTTTGGTTTCTTTGAATGAACGCATTATAATACCCTATGCCCTTACAAGTATGTCACTTACTTATATTTTTATTGAATTATTGAATTGTTACACGATATATCTTGAGAATGAGAGGCTAAGTCGATGGAGAATTGCAATATATTGAACGTGGCGACAACATGCTGATATATAAATTGTTTCTGTTTCCTGAAATATTTCAATAATTTCGCCTCTTTAAGGATGTGCTCGATGAATCTCTTTTTAACTGAGAACACTATCGATCTAGAAAAAGGCACGTTACGTCTTGTTTTAAATGTCTACAATTCTAAAGTCCATATTAATTTCATTTCTCCGACAGTCTATGTTTAAAAATAAATACATGCTGATTGATTCACGTTTCTGGTCCTTTTAAAAGCCTTCATTTTTGTTCGGACGATGACTTTGAACAGCTTTCATATTTTTTTTTCAGGTAATGTAATGAAATGCAAAAAAGGTGTAATAGGCTTTATGCGCAAGCTTCAAAGAATGTGACTTATGTTGATTAAATAAGCTTCATTTGTGATTTTATTCTGGCACTCCAGTTATGTTGCAATTAGTTGTCTGTCAAGTTAATCCCAGTATATGAGTGTCCGCATATCTTAATGAACTTTCATAAGAAACAGAAAATACATCCAATTACAGACTACTTACCAGACATAAATCTACATAAGTAACGACTAAAACATTTTGTTAATACAAGCATGTCAAAGTAAAAGATGCTGAATGAAGCGTACAATGGAAACTAAGAATATGATAACGATTCTCTGTCATGTTCGTTCTCTCTCTCCCACCTCTCCCCCCCTCTCTCTCTATCTCTCTCCATCTCTCTCTCTCTCTCTTTCTCTCTCTTTCCCAGTATTATCTTTTCAATAAAGATAGTATAATGGAAACTGAACAGAAAAAAATACTCAGCAGGTAACTTTATACTTGTGTACAACAGATCAGATTTTTTTATAAACTTCTTTATTATTGAGCTTTATCTGATCTTGCTTTTTCTACCTGAGTGGTTTCTTTTTCGCCCTTTTCATGATTATAGATATTCTTTTGAATATATACGGAACCTGACTCTGCCTGTCTGTTTATTAATATGCCAATTAAAAGGAAAAATGTGTCCGCATTGACCCGCTTAATTCATTTAGCTCTTCATTCTTCTAAACCAAGTTCAATACGATTATACATACTCAAAGATATGACATACTTAGTTGATAGGTGGCTTTGATGATGACGGTTTAACCGCAATATCACAATACGGGCAATCCCTTTTTGTCTCGTATATTGTGATATATATGCATGCCTTTGTAGATAACGGATTAGAAAGTCTTATACAGAACGTTATCAAAGGTCATGCCTAATGATCACATACATAAGACGATTTACGTCTAAAATGAAAATCTGATCGAAAAAATCAGGAAAGAGCATGAATTTGACATATACAAGGCGTCGAAGAGGGCATGAGTACAAGATCTACATGGCGCCATAAAGAGTATGGATGTGAGACATACAAGGTGCCAATATAATATATAAGACAAAGTCCTATGAGCATTGCATCATGTACAAAAATTGAAATGATACAGTACCAAGGTATTCATATACACGCCAAATGTAAAAGTGAGAACAAATCTGTGATGAGTCATTTTACAATAAGAGCAAACCCGACAGTTACCGCCTTGGATCGGTCAGTCGGCAATATGGACCGACTGGGGTGCTTAAACCGGTTTTACAGAGCTCTAACCTCGTACTTCCTGATGGGCTTTTCGAATGCAAGCAATGAAAAGAAAACCGATCCATTTGAATAAGTGTCCAAGCGCTGACGTTTTGTTTGACAAGTTATGACGAAAGCAGTGACGTCATTGAAAAATAATGTCCACATAGTGCTAAGAAGAGAGATAGGTATTATTTCGATTAGAAGACCTACAAAATACGTAAATAGTAAACTAAAATAACTCTCTGAATCAAGAATAAAATGACCAGAGAAGAGTAAATGGTTGTAGCATCCTGTTCATGTGGAGAAGGAATTTAGGAACCAAAGCCCAATGTCCATCAAAGGAAATACACGTAACAATCCTTATCGAATGAATTAAATGACAACATAGATTACATGCACGGGAAGATTTTTTACGACCGCCACACTGCAGAAGTAACATTGTTGTGATCATGAATAAGAATATATCTAAGACAAAGTCGTATGAGCATTGCATCATGTACAAAAATTTAAACGACAAAGGACCAAGGTATTCACATGCACGCCAAATGTAAAAGTGAGAACAAATCTGTTATGAGTCATTTAACAATAAGAGCAAACCCAACAGTTGCCGCCTTGGAACGGTCAGTCGGCAATATAGAAAACATGGATTTGAGACATACATGGCGCCAATAGAGAGCATGGATTTTTGACATACAAGGCGCCGAAGAGAGTATGGATGTGAGACATACAAGGCGCCATAGAGAATATGGATGTGAGACATACAATGCGCCATAGACAGCATGGATTTGAAACATACTAGGCGCTGTTGAGAGCATGGATGGAAGACATACAAGATGCTGTAGATAGTATGGATGGAAGACATACAAGGCGTACATACAAGAACATTGATTTGAGACATACAGGGCGCTGTAGAGAGCATGAATTTGAGACACACAAGGCGGCGTAGAGAACATGAAAGGAAAACATACAAGGCACTGTAGAGAGTGTGGATGTGAGACATTGAATGCGCCGTAAAGAGCATGGATTTGTGACATACCAGGCGCCGTAGAAAGCATGGGTTTGAGATATACAAGGCGCTGTAGAGAGCATGGATTTGAGACATACAAGGCTCCATAGAGAGCATGGATGGAAGATATACAAGGCGCCAAAAGAGAGCATGGATGTGAAACATACAAGGCGCCAATAGAGAGCATGGATATGAGACAAACAAGGCTCCAATAGAGAGCATGGGTGTAAGACATACAAGGCGCCAATAGGGAGTATGGATGTAAGACATACAAGGCGCATTAAAGAGTATGGATGTAAAACCTACATGGCGCTGTAGAGAACATGGATGTGAGACATACAAGGCGCATTTAAGAGTATGGATGCAAAACCTACATGGCGCTCTAGAGAACATGGATGTGAGACATACAAGGCGCCATAGAGAATATGGATGTGAGACATACAAGGCGCCATAGAGAATATGAATGTGAGACATACAAGGCGCCATAGAGAATATGGATGTGAGACATACAAGGCGCCATAGAGAATATGGATGTGGGACATACAAGGCGCCGTAGAGAATATGGATGTGAAACATACAAGGCGCATTAAAGAGTATGGATGTAAAACCTACATGGCGCTGTAGAGAATATGGATATGAGACATACAAGGCGCCGTAGAGAATATGGATATGAGACATACAAGGCGCCATAGAAAATATGGATGTGAGACATACAAGGCGCCGTAGAGAATATGGATGTGAGACATACAAGGCGCATTAAAGAGTATGGATGTAAAACCTACATGGCGCTGTAGAGAACATGGATGTGAGACATACAAGGCGTCATAGAGAATATGGATGTGAGACATACGTGGCGCTGTAGAGAGTATAGATGTGACACATGTAAAGCGCCGTAGAGAGTGTGGTATTAAAAGTAAATAAGTAACTATTAACGATATAGTTTGGTTTCTTGTTACTACAATAACTTTGAGGAATAAAAAGATCGATGATTTTAAAATGACTTTATATTTTACAATATATCGGCGTAGTACAATGTATAAGGCAGGTTAAGGCGACCGCTTTTGTATATATATATATGTTCATCCTATCATTAAACGATTTAACACTATAAAATGGTAGTACAGACACAGTAGTTTCAGATTGTGTACGCGTGTGTGCTGATAGAACTTATGAAATTATAAATAATAAGTATTAATGTAAAACGTGTTTTCTACATGTAGCTTGGTTTTATTTATGTGCATTGTAACAGCGAAACTGTGCTGACACTTATTATTGAGAATGAAATATTGGATTAAATATTCGAATGTTCATGATTATGTTTTATGTAAACAGTAGCATTTTATTACAATACCATCACGTATATATATATATATATATATATATATATATATATATATATATATATATATATATATATATATATATATATATATATATATATATATATAATAAAACTTGAACCTGTTTGGTTTGCCTAAACTGAAAACATACAACAACAACAAACAAATAAACAAACGGCGAAGGTCATGGTGTCACAATAGGAGCATCGATGACCATATTTTCGTTTGTTCCTATTATTTCAACGTATGAACTATTAACTTCACCCACTTAACTCGTGTTCAACCTGGGAAATTTACTTAAGCTGTCAAGGCGGTCGATAACGAGAGATACGACTAGTTACCCGCTCGCAAACTGTACAAACAATTAGGCGAGCAATATCATGGATCCAGTCTGGTAATAGATCACATGATTTGTTTATTACATAAGTAATAAGGACCGAATAGTCATCTTTTACACATCATTTAGCCCAAACAATTTTTATTGTTGTGTCTACTTAATACTACTTTAAGTCTATTAATTGTAATATACTTATAAATTAGTATTGAATGTTATAAATGCCATGTTAGAAGCAGGATAGCTGTATATTAAGAAGATCATGTGCCGATAGATGGGGAGGGTGAGTGTCTAATGTTGGGGGCATGCTGGCTATTTCCTTGACAACGATATCATCTCCTACTCACATGTACCACCCCCACCTTAGGTGACAATTGCAACTTAAAGATCCCTGGAAGCCAAGGGATGAAACCATGTACACAGAGTGTAAGTAAAGTTTTGCTCAAAATTACGGTTGGGTATACATGCATATTGGCCCCATTTTCTGTCCTAATTGTCTTATAGCAGAATTCTCGTACCATTCACATCCCTATCAATATATCGCAATTCTGCCTGCATACTGTATGGAAGCACTTTCACCCTTCAGATGACAGAAAGAGCGTTGAATGCAACCTTTGCAAAATTGCACTATACTGCTCATGATGCAACTTAACAGACAATTGTTATAAACACAAATGTTGTTTCCGTTGTTGTTGTTTTTCTTTTCGGTTTAAATTCTGATAGTAATTACCGAGCGTTTTCTAAGTATTTGTTTTAATCCACGTTTTAGAATACATTTTGGAATACATTAGGGTATACTCGTAGACTCGTTTTGAAGGAAAACATTTTGAACAAATTGTATCCTCGGTAATTAATAAGCGTAAATAAATTGCATTTACTTCTTCTTCATATTCAGAAGAATTGGTATTAATTATTAATACATTGTTATTGTATAGTTTTTTAATGTTCATTCTTCATTGTCAACATATGTATATGTTTATTTAGAACTAAAACATTCAGAAGTCAAGAATTGTACCAGTAGTAAACACCATACTTTATAAAGATATACTGTGTGTACTAACATATTATCTTATTTCATATTTCTTGGACTAAATTATATAACGTTTTGTAATTGAAAGAAGCCAAAAGAAAAAAACAAAACAAAAAAACAACGTTAGGCTGACGACGCCTGCATTAACAGATGTGGATGTAAGAATAAATGTTTATGCATGCATTGCTTTAACAAATTACTTTTGCATAAGATGAATCGTGATACTCTCTGTCTACGGATTGATTGCATGGATATTGTATAGATCACAAACTGACATAGCGTGATTGGTTTACGATTGCGTACTTCTGTCAATGACAGTTTGGTGTTTTGTATGCATAAACAGGAATACAATCAACAAGTGATTCATACGACTTCAATATATTAACTCAAAATGATAAATAATAAATGTTCGCACTAACTTGAAAGATATGTTGCTTTCAGCAGAGATATAACACATCTGTTGATTGCATCATAATATATCTCTTGTAATAATAATCTTAAAAATATCAATTAAGACAAGTGTATTGTTGTTGTTGGAGGCTTTTATGTGTTGTTTTATTTGTTTTTCCTACAGACAGAGCTCCCATTAAACAATTTGTAAATTTAATTAGTTTTATTTCATTTGTGAAAATGCACGTTGAAGCACACATATCCATGTGCAAGTGATTCCATCATCGAATACTTTCTTAATTAGCTAATTTCTTTATTCAGCCAGCCAATGGTGGGTATTTTCTGTCTGAATATTATAGTAAAACTCTACCGAGTTCAGATGTCTGTTGCATAACATTGACGTGTAATGTAATTACTGGTACCTGATAGTAAAAAACGACCAACTCTGCAAGCAAAAGCAATTGTGTCGTGGTGAGGACTTTATTTCAAAACGTGTTAACTGACCATCAATGTTAGTTCTTAGGCAGCATTCATTACTTCACATAGTTCCGGATGATAACTAGATAAATACTGGTCTATACTATAAGTGGCCCTTAAAGAACATGTCTCCTTGTCGACTTAATATATTGTTCTTAATTATAAATACAAGGTCATTATTATAACATAAATAACTTATGACATATGAAAGTAATACAAACCTTAAATGCGTTTAGAACGAGCAAGAGTTGGGTTTAATTAAGACAATTTTACACGGATTTTCTGTTGTAACAAATCCTGTACATGTAAATTTCGCCATGCTATATATACACAAGACTATTACAACGTTATCCTACTTGAAAACATGCACAAGGTAGGATGAGATTGTTGCAAAAAGTAAAGGAATATTTCTGTCAAGGTTTCATCTCACAGACAAAAAATCAAAATATTTTTATATGATATCTATATATTAAAAAGATTCATTCCTAGCAGAGTGACCATACTCAAAGGTAATGCACATCATAATCACAAAGTAAGTCACATAATACTTCAAGTGAAGACATCAAACCGACCTTAACTTCTATTAATAGAAACTTTGTCCTTTACTTTAATGTCAGTTTGTTGCTTTTTTTTCTCAATCAGACAGTGGTGTGCTACATGGTATAATCATCATGTAAAGCTCGAAAACCCTCTAGTTTATGTAGCATGTATCTCAACAATCAGATTAAGGTGTCCATGTTCTCCGCAAACCCAAATCCGCCACCTTCATTCTCATCGTGGATAGTTTATGGCAAAGATTGACATGTTGTCGATCCAGCTACCAGCTGCAAGAATGATATATTCAGATAAACAAAACAATCAAGAATGAATCTGTCAGGCAACTGACGTGACTAGAACCTTTTGCACTGGATCTGCTTATCCAGTATGGTTACATGTATCTTGCAGATATTATTTTATTAAATTGTCTATACATTTTATCATTTATTCTATTTATAGCACATCCAAGTACAAGATGCAGATTAAAAAAGATGTAATAATTAAAGATAATATCAATCGCTTTATTACGTTATGAGAAGAAACACATCTAAGTGGTTTAAATTCTTCAACCTATGTTTACCCACTGTAACATAATTATGATGAGTTTACATTAAAACTCTTTTGTTTTGCTTTATTATCGGTTGGTTTAAAAGCAAATAATCCTCTCGGTAAAGATTCTGAAAGTCGAAAGTTAGTTAGTTCTGAAGACTTGCAAATGTATCTGTCTGAAAAATGATTAAGTCAGTTGAAATGTTGGCTTAAGACTGCCAATGTAACAAGTGGTCGCAGCATGTTTGGAATTTTTTTCATTGAGCATAGAAACCTCTTTCAATGTGTACAAAACAAGACTTATGTATAGTCGAATCATATACTGATAATAATATTCTTTTTTGGAGAATCAAGTCTGAATCCTTAACAGCTATACTATTATAAAATCATAATTTATCCTCAAAAAGGTAAATAGGTTAAAACAATGCATACAACATAAAACGTTTTCTATTACTTGTAAAATAACCTTTGGCATTATTGTATCCATAATCCCCATTGTAGCTTAGGGAAACAGGTGTATTAACAGGTCGGTTTTAATGACGGAGTGTATATTGGTTTACTTTTTTGTTTTCATTGTAGCCTGTTATTGATGACAACGTAACTATTTAATTATTTTATTAGATATTGATAGTCCTTGAAAACGAAAATGAGGTCACATTAAGGTAAGTAGATGCAGAGATTCAGGCAAACCGACCTCAGTGATGACAAAAGAAACACGACGAAGTCTCTCAGTCAAATATAACCAATGACAAATCAATAAATGCTACATGGAATACCAAATGATGCCTGATAAACAGTTTTGGATACTAAATAAAGACTAACTTACTGGACGTGTTTTGATATAGGGCCTAAGGTAATATTTATAAAATGACAAATGTTGTCAAACTGGTTGTTTTATTTGTCATTATGACATATGTTGTCTCTCATGACAGCAAACTAGAGTCAATAAACGAAGCAGTTTACTGTCCTAAAGAAAACGTTGACAACATCGAGATCTTAATGTACAAGGCTATTGATAGTACGTCTCTCCGACAGAAACTGTAAACGGCTGATATTGACTATGGGCCCTGAACACACACGCAAGAAGCTCTAACCCAAGACCGAGGTCCACACTTTCTAGTCAGCCAAGCTTGGCGTGAAAGGCAGTGAAGTCTTGGATGAGTTTCTAAAGTCCACAAGCCTTATATCACAGCTTCTAGGAGAAGCATCCTATCCCCTCCACACACACACCTCTAGAAGACAGTTCATGGAAACAAACTAATCTGGCAGTGAAACTGCTTCAGACGACACCTCATCAAAACATAATTTAACACCTTCACAACAAAACCTTGACAACACGCCAGGTATCTTAATGATCTTAATAAAAAGTGCAAACACCCCTATTGACAAATCTCAAATCGTGGTAGATGGATAACTGTAGTTAAATCAAACTGTCTTCTCACGTGATTAAGGGATCGGCGGCTTGCATGAGGGATGTTTGAAAAGCATACAATGATAACAATTATTCTTCTGTTAATCATCAACCAAAATCAATCAGCATTATCCGCCAGTGCAGATAGTCCCTCTGCACACGAAAAACAAAAGGCAAGACATGAAATACAAATTTTTCGATATGTGTGGACTCATAAGAAGGTCTTCAGCATTTTGATACAGAAAGTTTAATGAATAACTGATAAAATCACAGTTCAGAACGTCAAAACAATAGAGTAAACCTATACAACAGAAAATAAGATCATACCACATCAAACCTCATGCTGTTTATACAATGATGTTTTTTCAACTTCTACTAAGACAACAATAATATCAAATGTTACATTACTTTGCTGGTTGAAGTGCTTATACAGCTGAACTTGCTCCTTGTACAAACTATAAAGACTAGTATAAAAGAGTATATAAAATAAGTACATAGCAAAATATTACAAAACCTAGATGTTTAATATTTATACTAGTAAAGCTAAAGCGGAGTATTTTGGTACCAGACAGACAAACAACATACTTCTCAAAACTACCTAAATAAACAACATTTTTAACACTTGTAAACATATTTTGATCATAATCAGGAACTTTCTTGTTCACGATAAAACATATTGCGTCCAAGCAAATAAGATTTGTCGCATTATTTTTTTCCTTAGATATTGACTTTTTTCACATTTATTCTATTATTTGCCTTTGCGATCTGGACCAAATAGAAAAAAGCCAACAAATCAAGTAAAGGAAACGTATCAAATTGTGCATGTAAAACATGTACTTATTTTATAAACATCTACAAAAGGTAATGTGTATCGCTTATTTCAAATAAAAAAACCTTACTTTCAAAATCATATTCAATGAAGTCGCCCACCTAACCTGTGTGCAACAAATGAACCAGTCTTTTAATAAAAATCAAAACAGTAATCTCTTTGATAAATTAGTACAAAAGGACAAAACTTCTTCTTTAACTGTAGCGACTATAAAGTATTATAAGGCTATGTTATGAGACTAAAATCTTCTGATTAATTTACAATGGTGTAACTTTTATTAACATATCAAGGTTGAAGAAAATGGGTGTTTAAATCGCGAACGCAATCTTCGTAGACGTGTTTTTATTATGTTTGATATGCCAACGTCTTCAAACTGAGATTCAATAACTTTTGAACAGGTTGAGAAAAGTTATCATTTAAAATCATGAATTAATTTCAATGAAATTCTGATTTAAGAGTAAAAAAACAGAACTTGCAAGTACTCTTTAAAACTGTCAGGCACATGTATTGTTGAAACAGTGTATTTAAATATAAAAGAATGAAGTCTTAAAGTACCTGAAACTTACTTAAAAGTATTACATTTTGATTGAAATTTGTAATTATCTTTCAAATAAACTACAGACCTTATGAAACGTACTGTTTTATTTTGAGACAAATACTTAAAAAGGTAACCAACCATTTGCCCCAATTTTCATCTTGTAAAATACTGAATAAAACGCTAGTTGGGGAGGTCTTCACTTTATACATTCATGCTCATAATATTGCATATATTCGTTCTTAGGTACTTCCTGATTGTATATTCCCATCGATGACACATTAAATTTTGCTTGAATAAATTTATAAATTCATCTACATAGCTTTTTTTTTCACATTCACATTTTAATATTTACAGCAATATGGTTAAGGAGAATGTATATTTATTTATTGCTTTCAAATAAAAAACGCCCAACTGTCTTTATGAATTATCAATTACAGTCCCATAATATCAAACCACATAAAGTAGGTGTATAGACATACATTGCTGTCTCAGTTGCTTGCAATACTATGATATTATGCAATGACTATAGACGTTTTTACTATAGCCTCTTACCAAAATAGCGTGATTCATACAAAAGGTGTCTGTAGTCATGAAATATCCTATAATAATAAGACGCATGATTATGGCTTTGTGACTTTAAGTCACTGTATTGATCTGATGAATATATAGTACTGAGGCATTTATGTGCGCTGAAGTTTATATTTGTTAATATGTTGCTAAGGTAAAGTAACTTACTTCTTTGTTGGAATTTGCAATTGCTCATTTCCTTGTGTAAGCCCGAGACATAATGATATAGTTCCATAGCTTGCTCCTTTTATTATTTAATTGTTGCTTGTTACATTGTATAACTACAAAATATATGATGTTTTGTTACAAACATTGCAATTGGCAATGCACTTGATGGACTAATATATTGATGTCAGATATCAGATGTCGAATATGTATGCCGAAACTGGTATCAGCGGTAGTCACACCTGGAGAACTTAATATGTTTTGTTAGCTTCAGTTTGTCAGTTATCATCAAAAGCCTGTGAAATCCATTTTTTCTTTTTTTATCTTGTTCAACAACAGTTCGTCGTATACGCAGAGACACTGTTTAGCGGATAATTCAACTCTTATGTCAAATCTTCAGACAGAATGTGTGTAGTGCATAAGCTAATATGATATACATTTCATATTCAAATCAAAGATAAAACATCATAGAGATTTTCTAATATTTAATGAAATATATCAAGATTTAATTATATTTCTTAGTGTAAGGCAGAAAACAAATAACTTACCTCTGTATTGATACGATACCTGATCCCTAGTTGATCGCTGGACCCACATAATGTTTATTCCGGGCCATCACAGAAATTCGCCAAAAATGCGCATAATAAATGCCTAAATGTCAAGCGCATATTTGCAATTAAGCCCAAGGTCTGCTAAGCGGAGCAGGAAATAGTGAATATCTGGCACGAACATGCACTGTCATGCTATTAGGAAATGCTTGTCAATCCCTGTTTTGTCACATAAAGGACCTAGCACTGCCAGTATTTAAGGGTGACGTTTATCATAAAACAGGTAGGTACCAAGTTCTTTGTGGAAATGTTCTGTCCAAGACATAAGACAAAAGCTGGAACACTGGAATTAACGACAGTGCGCCATCAAAAACTAATTAGGTTAAGGATTCAAGCAGCATTGGGGTGCAAAATATTAGATATATGCAAATCAGGACAACAGGCATTACCCGTGGAAAAAGTAATAGGATCTGCGCGAATCCAGACTAGTTGCAGCGAAGTCAATAGAAAATTAAGCATGGGTACTTTCCTTGCTTACATTCAAAATTCAATCGTCACATTTCAAAACTGTTTTAGAAAATGAACTAGAGAAAATAATTCGTTATTAATAAATAGGTTTTCAATGATGGCCATGAGAATAATCAATCAATTTATCTCTCTTTCTACGACAAAGAAGAAATCATCTCAATGAAAATGTCACACATCATCATTTTAAAACAGACCCAATAATGGCCCAGTACCATTAATGACAATAAGGTCCTTATATGTAAAAATCGTTGTCTAAATAACAGTGGACAGGTCAGTTGTAGTGCATGTTTTCTTGTTGTCAAATAAACTTGTCATCAGTTGATTTGAGCATTTAAGCATTTTTTTTCAAAGCCAGTGTTGGCGACACCTTCGTGAAATTGGTTCATACAAATGAAGACAGACGTAATTTGGCGCGTAAACGCTTGCATAGTTTTGGTGACATCGTTGAAGTTTTTTTAAACGTATTAACTCTAAACAATACTTCGTCTTATTTTGTTGATTTGGGTTGTTTTCTAAAATTCAATTATTTCTTTTGTATTTTTTACATTTCACTTCTGACACTTATGGCATTTTACGTCATGGCATTTATGACGTCATTATATTGTTCTTATAATATATCAGCGCTTGTACTGCTTTATTGTATTTGAAACGTCATTTGGAATTCTTTGGTTGCCGAGGCTTTTATCTACTGTACATACTGTACATATGTTGTTTGTTAATTTTATTACTAGTTATTATGTATGTACATAAGTTCATTATATATGTTTTAAATCCAGATGCAGGTGCTTACTATTAGTTGTTTCACTTTGACGGGATATTGATATTTACACAGTTTGTTTGATAGAAAAACCTCCAGGAAGTGCGAGGTTGGAGCGCTCCACAATCCAGGTTTAAGCACCCCAGTTGGCACTTTTGGCGACTGACCGTTCCAAGGCGGTAACTGATGGTTTTTCTTTTGTGTGTTATGTCTCGTCTCTGTGTTTTTGTCACATTTACATTTACCTTGTTTGCCTTTGACTACAGGTAGATGAAATTTAAATATCTGTGAAAATTTTGATATAGGACCTTGTCTTTTTTACCTATCCATATGTTTTGTGACGTCACTTTCATATATATATATATATATATATATATATATATATATATATATATATATATATATATATATATATATATATATATACATTTTATGTAGAGTCAAAATAAAGGTCAAACCTGGAAGACGCATTCTGAGTGCACAGTTGCGACTCTGCATGATTGTTAAAGTAATTGGAAGAAAACAGTGCATCTCAGTGAAACTTACATTACTTTGATTTGAAATAAGATCGATAAGAATAAAGGTCACACGGATAACGAAAAGGCTAATAACGCAGCTAGAGAGTGTAAACAATTTACATTAAATAAGATGCCTTCAAATGGGGCATTTCAATTATTGTAAACTATTTGATTTACCAGTATCTAGCTTACTTGTTGTTAAAAACATATCCAATAAACAAAACATAAAATAATAATTGCAGCAAAAGAAAAAAAAATCAGGTGTTGATTGAGACTACCTCATCACAACAGAGAAAGGAGAATTCACATGTATGTCAAAGAATTATAATACTATCCACTCTTTTAAACTTTGCAGGACATAGAATGTAATTTCTAATGTGAATCTTCCAATCCAAATTGAATTTAGCTGTAAGTCTCGCTTAATTGTTTAATTAAAGTCGATTAGGGCATTTTCTCACAAAGTGAACCAATTGTATTCTTTTGCCATTTACAGGTGCATATGAAAGTATCAGCGATCCGGACACCCCTACAAATTGCACACGAGCATATTGAACATTTTCATAAATAGGTAAATAAGAAAAGGTCCTATCAAAATTTTCACAGATATTTAAATTTTACCTACCTGCAGACCAAGGCAGACAAGGTAAATGTAAATGTGACAAAAACACAGAGACGAGACATAACACACAAAAAGAAAAACCATCAGTTACCGCCTTGGAACGGTCAGTCGGCAAAAGGGCGAACTGAGGTGCTTAAACCTGGTTTGTGGAGCGCTCCAACCTCGCACTTCCTGACGGTTTTTCTAGCTAACAAACAGTGTAAATAACAACATCCCGTCAAAGTGAAACAACTAACAGTAGGCACCTGCATCGGGAGTTAAAACAGATATAATTAACTTATGTACATACACAATAACTAGTAATAAAATAACATATGTACAGTATGTACAGTAGATAAAAGCCTCGGCAACCAAAAAATTCCAAATGAGAGAGTAGTTTCAAATAAAATGAAGCAGTACAAGCGCTGATATATTATAAGAACAACATAATGACGTCAAAAATGCCATGACGTCATATGCCAAAAGTGTCAAAAGTGAAATGTAAAAAATACGAAGAAATAATAGAATTTTAGAAAAACAACAAAATAAAGCGTAGTATTGTTTAGAGTTAATTCGTTTAAAAAACATATCATAAACGCCGAGGATTTATCCGCAGTTGACATATTATATATGATAATGATTAAAAAAATCCCGATGTTATACCTACTGTGCAATCTCACGTAAAGGGTATGGAGACTGCTCAAGTTGTCCTACCTATATAGGGCACGACTGGAGAGATGAAGAGACAAGAAATCCAACAGTGACTGTCCAATTATGGCTTTAAGTCACTGTTTTCATATAGTCTCAACGACCTGTCCGGTCATCGTGTAATTTAAAAGCAATGCAAGTTCTTGACTGTAAAAAGGGTCAATTGCAAGCAATGCAGTACATATTTGCAAATAAAACATCCAAACTCATACTGTACATTTGACCCCAGAAAAAAATTGTTACCAATTTTTTTGTTTTGCGTTACTATGTCTTAATCTTAACACCAGAACTAAGATTATAATGCAGTAAGACACAACATATGAAGTGTCAGAAACGTTCTTGACTTTGCATTTCTTTTTGATGGTTACTGTGAGCCGAGCTTAGTAAATTAAAGTTGATAAATTGCGGATAATAGATTAAAAGGTATCTATTGTATCGAAACAACAACCATCGTTCGAGTTTAAGTAACAGCTCTGTTACTATATACTGTGATTAACAAGTGAGCCTTACACCGGCAACAACCCACAATAACAATAACATAATTTTGAAGGTAGTATTTACATTCTTTACAAACATAACACATGTATCTATACTTTAGTTTCTATCATTATTGTAGTTGTTTGGTCTTAAATGTAGCGGTAAAGTGCAGCCATTTCTCGAAAAAAGATACGGCATGCATAACTATTTGAGTTATTTTTAGGTTGATACATGTGTTTAAAAATGAAGTCTTGCTGCTTTCTGCTCTTTTTTGTCTGCACACACATTTAAATGTTAATGTTACACGCAATGATTGCGCAAATCAAATTCGAATTTATGCTTAATGTTAAAGTACCTCCGTAAGTCAGGTGATAAAAGAAACATCGACAAGACTTTTAAAATGTGTCCTCCTCTGAAACAGAAAACACAAAGAAAGAGAGAGTTTATAAATGTTGTGTCAATTATAATAAGCTAAGACAGAATTAGTTATGGCATGAAGGAAAGAATCAAAGGACAAAATATCAGAAATATATCGGAGAAATAGAGAGTTTATAAATGTTGTGTCAATT
Organism: Sinonovacula constricta; assembly: GCA_007844125.1. Taxonomy (NCBI): domain Eukaryota; kingdom Metazoa; phylum Mollusca; class Bivalvia; order Cardiida; family Solecurtidae; genus Sinonovacula; species Sinonovacula constricta. The sequence continues at coordinate 40,668,046 of CM017555.1, forward strand.
ATAATAAGCTAAGACAGAAACAGTTATGGCATGAAGGAAAGAATCAAAGGACAAAATATCAGAAATATATCGGAACAAGATTACATTAAAAATTTTATTTAGTTCTTTTAATTTTGTGTTAAATACATATTATTGCTGCAGTGTTTTGTATACAATGTGGATTAACAGTGATTGTTACAAATTTATTATTATTATTATTATTATTATTATTATTATTATTATTATTACTACTACTACTACTACTACTACTACTACTACTACTACTACTACTACTACTACTACTTTTATCCCGATTTCCCCAATATAAGTGCCATTCAGTGCTAATGTAAACTTTGTCAACTAGAATTAAACCATAGATATTAAGTTCTTTGTATTTTAGACTGAAAATGTATGTGATATCGGTAACTGTGTATCATATTTTATATAATAATAGATTTAGAAATATTTTATGACCAATTATAACAACTTCAATCCGTCCCGAATTACAAAGGACATTCAGAAATGCATAGTACGTCAGTTATTATATTTTTAAAAGATCACACGAGCAGAACGTATATAAAATTTTGTGCAAAAAAAACAACATTTATGCAAAATGGGATACGAACTGCATTACCACTTGCCCTGTCTGCTATTCCACTAACAGTTTACAATAAGAATATATAAGACAAAGTCCTATGAACATTGCAACATATAGAAAAATTGAAAAGACACAGGACCAAGGTATCCACTTGCACGCCAAATGTAAAAGTGAGAACAAATCTGTGATGAGTCATTTAACAATAAGAGCAAACCCGACAGTTGCCGCCTTGGAACGGTCAGTCAGCATTATGGACCGACTGGGGTGCTTAAACCGGTTTTCCAGAGCTCTAACTGATTAAGCAGCTGTTGCGTTTCTACAATAACTTTGCTATTAGTAACTTTGCTTTGGCCGTCCTTTACAAGGATAACAGTTTATATAAACTCCCTTGAATCGTGAGGAAAAGTAACACACCTTTCATTGGAACAATAAGTTGCTAGATGTGTCTCTTTGATAAGGCCAAAGTGTTACTGGTTTACTCTTGTATCTAAGTACGCTATGTATTGCTACTTACTTTCGATGTGTAGACGCTGCTGCTTGCTTACCAGTACAATGTGATTATTATGGTGCGCGAAGTTGTTATTAAAAAGATGTGAAAAAGAAACAAACGTCAAAGTTTCATTGTCTAACGACTGACAATGTTAACAAGTCATGGATGAAAAAATCACTGAACCGAGCAGATTTAGACGCCGGGAAGGCGAATTGAGAAGGTAATAGTGTAACAAATTCGCTGGAGAATGTACGTACGCAAGTGTAAGGTATTGATTTGTTCACAGCAGCACGCAAACCAATGCGCATTAAGGCTTATTAAGTGATGCCAACAAAAATCTAACAGTGGTTCCATTGTATATGCTACCATGAGATGGACTGCGTTAAAAAAACAACTTGTGTTACTTTGGAGACAATTATTAAATCGAGAAATAGTCTGTCAATAAAGAATATGCCATAAAAAGCGCCATAGTACTTACAAATTGCAAAATTTGAAGTTTTCTTATCCACAAGCATTCTATTTGGACAGTAGCATTTTTTAAATCTCTCACATACGTACGAAACAATTCCAATATAGAAGAAAAACACTGAAAAGATTGGCAGAAGATATGGCAAAGTCAGACGCTCATGAAAACTCCTGTTTCTGGAGTATTGTGGTGAAATGAATCGTTTGTACAATGAATATGGGAAAATACACAAAATACATTATTTGATATTTAAACGTTTCATCTATTGTAACGCGACCTGTATTAACTTAAAAATGTCATTCAAATGCTGGATCCAAATTCATACGAAACTGTTTTTGAAACTGATTCCTGTAACTTTGATATGCATCAAAAACATTTTGTTGTGCATTGAACATAACGTGTGCATAACGTAATTTATGGTCAAATATGTTCAATGATAATATGGCTGCTCTTTGATTTTTATTTTAAACTGAAGAGGCCAACCACAGTAATAACATCACGCAATAAATGAGTTAAAATGCAATTCATCATAAAAAGCTTAATGTGAAGACTTAATACAAATTTGCTACAAACAGATATGTTGTCTTTTTAAATATATCCCCTGATGTATTTCTTAACCTGTCAGTTGCTAAACGCTATATTAGCTCTTGAATTGACTATGATCTAGTTCCTGTGGACTGTGTAATATACAATCAGGTCACGATGGCCGTCTTCTTGAAGAAACCTAATTAGACCATCGTTTACATTGCTGGTTACTTTGAATCTTGTGATGGAGAATAATTGACATTTCTTGGCGTTTCTCCTTGCTTAACGAACAAGGAGTCTCCAGTTTATAGTCTGTTTTTTTTCTGATATTTCTAGACCAACGGTTAAATGAAGGATTACGGCTAGTTTAGTCCTTCGTTTTTTTTCCAGATGTTTGCATATATATATATATATATATATATATATATATATATATATATATATATATATATATATATATATATATATATATATATATATATATATATATATATATATATTGCAAATCACTGCAATTAATATAAAAACCGACTCTATTGACCAGCATCCAATTCAAATGAATTATGACTTGTGTGTATTTATAAGTGTCCAAGTGTTCGAATTATAGTTTGCTTTTGAAGGTAGCGTCTGACGTTAGTAAATGAATAACCTTTACACTGCTAGACAGATAAATCAAGACATTAATCCAATTCCCTTTACAAATGCAATTTGTTTTCGATATTTGAACGCATTTCTTTTTCTAAATAAATTTAAGTCATTTATAAGATATTTATTTAGGAAACACAACCAACTTCTTGATAAAGGATATTAGTCCATTTTGTCTATTCCTCTTACAGGTAAAAGGTATCAGCAGAGGTAATTGGTATAACATATCATTTAATAATTTAATAAACCTAAACAAAAGAGAGTCTGCAGAAACATTTCATTTTATCTCCAGATTAGCTAATTTAAATGAACATTGTTTAATTAATTGATACTTTAGGATGAAACTTGTCTATTGTATATCAAAGAACCGTTTACCTTTCCCACTAGGGCTTCACTTTGTTGATAAATGGTTCTACTTTCACAACACTTTCTTTCTCAGTTATCATTTCATCGTTTTATTTTAGGATATCTAAGAGTTAATAGTTTCTTTCTTTAAAAAAACCCAACTACATTATCTTCGAATGTTTAGAATCCTGGTAAAAAAAGTGTAATTTCATCGTCAGGTTAATGTTTTCTTACTTTTATCCTTGCTTACAATATTCGGTGAAAGGACTATATGATGTTTGTGATGTGATATTCTGTCTTGTGTTCTTAAGTAAATTTTTCAACAATCGTATGTTTAAATATTTATTCTGTGTCATCCATTATTTATTCGAAATGATTTTCACTAAAACTCGTTCTTAAAGCATATCTTAGCATTGCATTCTTTTCTATAGCCGTAGTGCGCAAGATATAAACTTAAGAGAAGCATTTGACCTAGGTCTGCCTTTTAATTTTAATTATTTGCTTATCTTTGCACAGGAAATGTGCCATTGAAAATCATTCTTTAGGGATTATTTCAATCATAAGAGGACACAAATGACGCACGACGCGACAAAACCGGGCTTATGGCATTATGACGTAACACTGGGAAATCCACAATTAACATGACGTCACTTTTACCAAATATATTTACTACGATATTGACAGCATGGCTTGGACTATCGTATTTAATATTGAATGTTGATGTCTTGTCAGAAGCGAAAGCAAACAAGAATAGAAAAGGAAGTAGAGGTAAGATCTATTTGTTATGTTGTGAATACATAATCTTTGTATTTTATGCATACAAGTAGAATCAGATTGAATAAAAAAAGATCTAAACACGCGTAAATAAAACTTTGACAGTGAAACAGTTTATACAGGTTTACAGAATAATTATGATGCTTTTTTTGTAATTTCCACTCCAAGTAATCATGTTAAAATTTTACATAAAACGAAATAGAACGTAAACAATTATTTTCGATAATAATCAAGACTAGATTTTTGATGTAAACGATGTTGTAGGTTACAGGTTTTTCAATTTCAACTCGACGTGAATAGGTAGATTTTACGAAATCATGATTTGGTATTACAAGTGACATTTAAATCAGTTCACAAATCAAATAGTTATATTTACTCAATAGAAAAAAAAGCATGTTCAAAGACTTTTCAATCCTGATGTACTTATTGGCTTATACAATAGATGTTATGTACTTTGGGTATACAGAGCGCTTAGCGTTGTTGGTTAGTCGAACGCATTTATGTTTCGACCACATGCAAGCTGTCAACCATGGCCACCAATTTTATTTTCTTACTTTTCTTCCAACATAGTTTTATGCCTTTTATCTTATTTAATACGCGCCCTATTTTAACGAATTAAATGTAGTATATTTCTTTCTTGGCAACTGTTTGTTGGGCTTACATTAAAGTGAAAAAAAGACATTTACAATAAACGTTGTTTCACACAATTAATATTTAACGTCTTTGAAGTTGAAAATAATGTAATATTAAATTACCGCTTTAAATTAAATAGCAGAAACCACTTCGTCGTTTCTACAATTACACTGCAGTGTCCAAGTTCTATTTAGTAGAGGAACTTACCATAGATATATCAAGCAATATGTTTATTAGATATTTATAATGCCGTAAAATCGTTTGTCTGATAACAAGGAGATCTATATTTTAACTTAAAAAAGAAAAACGGACTACATGAAATTTATAACGATTTTTTTTTATTAACGTTCACATAACTACGAGCAAATGAATGAAACGATAAAAAATAATATGCTAGTTTATAGTTATAATGTAACTCTGTAAAATGCGATGACTTAATTTTCATTAAATTGTATGTTGTTGATACTTCCGGGACAAAGCAAAAACTGGTTTCAACTTGGGTACTTCATATGGCAAACAATGACAGGACAAAACAATATCTTCGACTACCACATGCAAGTACCAGGAACTTGTTTTAATTATTTCCTTTGACTGATTTATTAGTATGAGATCACTTATGTCATTCCATTTAATGTATTCACAAGCAAATAAGGGACGCCCGTCGCCGAGCTCATATAGTCAAAGACCCTTCAACCACTGAGGTCGAGTTCCGGTCGAAGCGAAAACATTCATGTCAGGAGGTATTCATGTTAACATACAGTGCGCCAGCAGATATACCGCTTTATCTTCTTCCACCAATACAAAACTGGATATTGCAAAATTGATGCGAGGTATCTGCAACAAACAAACGAAAGAAAACACAGAAAAAAACAACATTATAGGGGACGCCGTGGTCTAATGGTCTAAAGGCTAGAATCGACGATAAGCTATTCACCTGACTCCATAATCCGTCACCGCGTGGGTTTGAGTGCCGGTCAAGGTAAAAGCGTTCATACGGTCAGGTTTTCTAGCTGATCTGCGATGTGCTACTGCTTCTACCCAGACATATGCCATAGTTTTCCTCCACCAGTAATGGCTGGCCGTCGCTATAATGGCAATGATTGTGTCACTGCACTGTATTTAACAAAACATACAAAAGTAAAGCGAATAGGCATACATGCAGAGTTAAAGCTTATAATCATACATAAATATGCATATGTAAATATGTAAAACGAGAGTTAATTTCTTATTTCAGGCCACGTACATGTACGTTGTTTTGTGGATTCCGGTTTTGACCACCTCAAAATTAAGTACCGAGAAAATGACGGTGAGACTGTTAAGGAGGTAGCTGACATTGTGTAGCGATCATCACAAGTAAACTCGTTCGTTTTCTATCCCAGGTTGGACTGGAGAGGTTGAAAGAGCTTGGACAACACTTCAAGACCTTGCAATGAATAGAGTATGACGATGTTTTTGCCGTAAACAATATAAATCAGTGTCAGCATAATATTATGTATCGATAATATTTTTAACAATCGGGTATATATTTAAGAGCTACTCGTAGCCAAAAAGGTTCGATTCACAGACTTGTAATGCCTCAATTTTTCACTGCGTGGTTTATAGTCCCGGTATGGGAGAAAACTGTGAGAATGTTTGCGATGCGCCAATAGTTTCACTTTACAAACATTATTCTGCGGTTTTCGTCCACCAAAACTGTTGGACTGCAAAACACGCAAAAGAAAATCATTGATATAATCAGATTGTTAGCCGACTGACAAAACCAAGACAGTAAATGTTGGGTTTGCTTTTTTTGTTAAATAACTCTTTACAACTCTTCACAGAGTTGATTTAACTTTGATATGTGGTTTGCATGTCAATACATATGTTCTCTGTCTGTGTTTAGTATATGTTGCAATGTTAATAGAACTTTGACGTATATCCATATTCATTTTTCATCGTTATTATATTCATTGATTTTGGTTTAACTGAGGACATTATTTCATTTCGTAAATTTGAACATAATAGCATTCCTAGAATAAATGAGACCTACTTTCAAACCAACTGTTACATAAACCATGTAAGCGTGCACTCTCATATTAATGATGACAATATTTTGTCGGTACTATTCTCATAATCATTTCATATTGAAAACATCTTAAAGTGGTATCGACTGTTGATGTGTAGACATTTTTAATTAGCGTTTCGACTATTCATTACTATTACATAGATATTTTAACCATTTATTTCTGAAGGCGAGTTTCTGTTTGTGTGATAACAATGCAATCTTTCCAATTTACCTAGACCTATAACGCCTTGTACAGTTTTACACTACAAGAATTAAATTGTCTTACTTAAGCATGAAAGAAATCTAACGGAGATAAAGTATCTCAATGTAATTGAAAATATCACATAAATCCCGTGTACAATTATTATAAACACCTTTGTTTTCGCTAATTATATGTATTTTGGAATCGTTTCTATAAGAAAAGGTAAGAAAATACATCACCATTTTGAAATAATTTTCAAGATAAATATTGAAACCTGACTTTATAGCAGACGTTTCGAAAGATATGTAATTATATGATAGTTATTTCAGATTACTTTGTTAATAAAATAGTTCTTTGTATAATCATTGCCTTCAATTAATGGTTGCTTGGGCAATTCAACCAAAAGCGTGAATCAAAAACGTTTCAGTACTTTAATGTGACTTAATTTCAAAGAACCAACAATTAAATTAAGTGGAGATGAAGAAATTAGTCCTTACCGATGTATTTGCGACGGAAATTTGGATATCAAATTTATAATTTGTTGTTCTGTTGACAGTTACAATTGAAGTACGGGAAAAATGTAGTTCTCTCAAAGGTTTAAAGAAAGAAACATATTTGGGTTAACCTCAAACGTCGAACGGTAGTAAGTTTGATATTATTACACACAGGGCAAAACGGAATAAAATCTAAAAGGCAAGTACGTCGTTATGACATCGAATGATTTATTAGGAACGGCTTGTAAGTCTGGGGATTAAATATGGTAAAAAGACATAATTATCTTGATACGTATTTTAGAATGACAGCCGCCTAGCGCCTAGATGGCAGAACACTGTCGATGCATCTTACGAAGATGTTTTTTTTTTCAAGCCTGACACTTTCGGCGTTGTTCTGATCGAGGGTTATTTACACACGTATATATTTAAATAAAAAAACTAATTCGAGAATTCTACTTGTAATGGAAAGCGGCATTCATTGATATAAATTATCAAATGCAATCTAATGCTCATCTAGGCAATAATGTTACAACATCATGCATCCAATGATTTTTCACTCCTTTCCGTCACCACTGCCCCACAGAATGTGTGTATTGATTGAACACCCTTGTTATTGCATCTATCTTAGGATTTATCTTCTGCCATAGAAATTTTGTCGTTTAGTCATGAAGAAGTATAGTCTGTAGTAAACTTGTATACGTGTCGCGTTTTGTACGGAGGAGTTAAAAGCTTTCTTATACATACCTGGTAAAACCAGCTGATTAACCTTTTCCTCATTGATCTCAACTTCTCTATATAAGAGACCACGAATAACCTTAAACTGATCAAAATGTCTAGACATTGTACGGTGAATCTTATCAGTTTTCCAAAACTTGTCTTTAGGGAATGTTTTGTCAACTACGGCTCTTAACCAAGGTCCAACAATAGCATCTGATCTTTGCGCTTTTCTTAGCTCTCTCGTTTCTAGTTGAGACATTGCAAGGTTTTCTACACCTGTTAAGTCAATTAGGTTTAACGATGCAGCGGGCAAAACGTCAATATACGGACCATAAATACATGAACAAATTGCCTTAACCGTTTCACAATCTAATTTTCTGTACTCATCGTTAACCTTGTCTTGTGGATACCTTGACATACAATCAGCGTCAACATTATTAATGCCAGGCTTATACAATATATCAAATGTGTAACTGCTAAGAGCTGACACCCAACGTTGACCAGTTGCGTCAAGCTTTGCCGATGTTAAAATATGCGTTAAGGGATTGTTATCCGTATAGACTGTGAACCTTCTTGGCATCAAATAATCTGAATATTTATCCACAATGGCCCACTTTAGCGCTAAAAATTCTAGTTTAAAAGCAGGATAGTTCTTTTCAGACTTTGTAAGAGAGCGACTTGCGTAAGCAACAACTCTTTTTTGACCCTTCTGGATTTGATACAAAATTGCACCAAGACCTTTTGAACATGCATCTGTGTGCAACTCAAACTCACTGTCAAAATCTGGGTAAGCTAACACCGGGGGATTTGTCAAAATCTCTTTTAATAGCATGAACGTCCGTTCTTGCTCTTCTCCCCATTGCCAAACTGCGTCTACTTTTGACCTTTTCTTTGGGGTAGTTGGCGGTAACAAACTAGCTAACGGCTGCGTGACCTTTGAAAAGTTTTTAACAAACTTTCTGTAATAGCTGCAGAAAGCGAGAAATGACCTCAACTCTTCAGCATTTTCAGGTCTTGGATAGTTCTTAATTTTTTCTATTTTTCTAGGATCTGTTTTCAAACCTTCTGCACTGACTACGTGCCCTAGAAATGTTACCTCTTTCTGCATGAAATAGCACTTTTCAGGGGACAATTTTAACCCACAATCTTCTAATCTACCTAAAACAAGTTTGAGCCTTTCTAAGTGTTCTTCATATGTCTTGCTAAAAATGACCAAATCATCCAAATAGATTATACAAATTTTCATATTCAACTCGCCTAAACACTCTTCCATAACCCTTTGATATGTTGAAGGTGAATTTTTTAACCCCTGGGGAAGTTTTTCGAACTCATAAAAACCTAATGGTCCTAGTGTAAAGGCAGTTCGTTCTTTATGCTCTTCCTCGACATCAATCTGATAGTAACCATGTTTCATATCGATGGTCGAGTACCAAGATGAGCCATATAAGCAATCAAAAATGTCTTCTGGTCTTGGAAGTGCGTATGAATCACTAACTGTGCGAATGTTTAATGCCCTGTAGTCAACACACATTCTTAATTTGCCTGACTTTTTGCGTACAAGAACTACTGCAGATGCCCATGGTGATTTTGATTTTCGGATGACATTGCTAGCTAAAAGATCTTCAATGTGCTTTCTAACCTCATCTACCATTGCAGGAGGTATTCTCCGATGCCTTTGCTTGAAAGGCCGTTCATCTAACAACTCAATCCTATGTTTCATGATACTACATGTACCAATGTCAGTTTCCCCTTTTGAAAATACTGTCTTCTGGCTTTCTAAGAGTTTAATCAGTTCCACCCTTTGTTCTTCCGACAAATTTTCTGCAATATTAACTGACTTTAATGGATCATCATCTGAATCGTCATCAGTTTCAAGTAACCTGCTATCTACATCTACCAGCTGTAGTTCACCAATAATTGCTTTAGGTGCGACATTTACTGTATTTGTTGTGATGTTTGACAATGTAACATACAAGTTACGTCTTTGACCACTATAGTTATACAAACTTGGGGTAATGTCAACAAATGCAGGGATAGATGACCTTTTTGAGTCTTGAATCATAACAGTGGTATGGGAGTGAAACAACTCTTTGTCAGTAATACATTTTAAAGTTATTGTCTGATTTGGGCCAATTGTAACTGTGTCTGTTTCTGCAGATTTGACCATTGACAAACAGTAATTGTTCCTTTTTAGTGCTTTTTTTCTCAATATGAGGCAATTAAAAGTAGTGTACCACTGGTGGTGCAATCCAGCTTTTCTTAAGAAGTTATTGCCATAATATTCTAACCCTTCTTCCATGAAATGGTTTAAAATGTTTGTGCCTAGCAAAATGGGAACTTTGCCGTTGTACTCTGTATCTGGTACAACCAGTAGCAAACAAACAACTTCTTTCGAGTTTGGTATACCTTCTACTTTGATTGGCACTTCAATGTAACCATTGTAGGGTAAAACGTTACCATCAGCACACTCAATTTTCAAAAGGTTACCTACTTCGTGCAATTCTAATGATGACAACTTGTTTTTATAAAATGTGTTTGAAACTGTTGAAACACATGACCCTGTGTCACATAATGCTTTTGAAGACTCGCCATTGCACTCAATGTTGACCTCTGTGGGTTCTCCAATTAAGCTTGGGTCTTTTCTGTAACTAGTGTCCGTAACACGACCCTCGGCACAGACACTGATTAGTTTGGGCAAGTGCGTGCAAGGTGACCTTTTTCGTTGCACTTGAAACAAATCCTATCAACATTGGGACAGTTTCTGGAGAAATGACCACGTTCATTGCATTTAAAGCATTCACTGTTTGTCGGCTTAAACGCATTGCCAGCAATCGGTCGAGATGTAGACATTCGTACATTTCCACGACCTCTGACTGATTGACCACGCCCTCTAGTATTGTAACCCTCTGATGTAACAAACGCCCTATCAAATTGGCGTTGCTGTCCCACAAAATAATTCTGTGAACTCTGGTTTCTCTCAATCTTATCTATCCTACTGTTCAGCTGTTCAAGCATTCCCTTTAACTCTTTGAACTGAGAGCTATCAGCACCTGCCGTACTTTGATTATTCTTAAAACTAGCATTTTGGCATACATTTGATTTTTTAAGCTCAGTTTCACATTCTGACTCAATTTTACGAACTTCCATTTTGAAGTTGTCATAGTCATGGCAAGTTTCGAATTTAAAAGTACACATTTGTTTTAATGGACGTTGTAATCCCTGGTAAAAGACATTCTTCAAAATGTGTTCCCCAGATTTAAAAGATGGAAATGAACCCTGATCGCAAGCAATGGAATATATTTCCTCAAGTCTTGCTGCGTATTCTGTTACATTTTCAGACACTTTTTGTTGGCAAGCATAAAACTGTTTTAGCAATGATTCACGAGTCTCAACGTGTCCGTATGTACTTTCAAATTTATCTAATATGTCCTGGAGTTTTGCTTTAGTTCCAAGCCTTCTAAGAATATTTGCCGACTCGCCTTTGCAAGAGCGCCTAATGCCAAGAAGGATTTGTTCTGGCGAGTACGTGCATTCACTTATTAAACATCTAACCTCATACTTCCAAGTTGGAAAAGAAACTTCACCCTTACCTGCTTCACCGTAGAAGATCGATATCCTTGGTATCTGTGTGGCACCGTGGATTGTCGATGTTTTGGGCGTTGTTTCCTTCATGTAGGTGTGAAAGTCATCAGCCGACTCCAGCTTAGCACTTTTGACTGCTTCTAACAATGCTTTGTCTGACTCTGAAATACTTGCCATTATTCTTTGAGTTTACAACCATTTAATAAAAATAGTTCAAATAAAAGATTATTTACAATTAAAAAAATGTCCAACAACTTTTCAAGTAAGAGAGGGGGTATTCTTATATACTATCACGGTAAGACCAATATATCAACTAACTACCTAGTAAGAGAAAGAACTACCTCAACTACTAGATCTACCCTTCAAATATGGTGACTAATACAAAAACAACACAAAACTTTCTCAAAATCCTCCTTATGAACCAATATCAATACCACAGTGTCAATCCGTCAATGTATGTACTGTTGCTGAGTGTCTTATCAGTGTTAAATGTTAAAAAGAGACAGTGCAGTAGAAAGAAGTTAAAGTGAATAATGTGCATCCAAGAACTTTTATGTGACTTTAAAGTGAATTATATGTATGTGTAATTTTGTGCATCTTACCCTCACTTGACAATAAAGCAAACAAATTAAAATTGTTAATTCTACGATATCAGATACAATTAAAACAAATTAAAGCAATTAAAATTTTAAACAAGTACCCAATAATACACACACAAAAATAATTGAAATAACCTTTATGTAAATGTCAGTTCCTTCATTAAATGTCTAAATGTTCCAGATATCCAGCGTTGATAAAAGCGTCGATGATCCAATGGTTAACACACTGATGATAAGTTACGATGAATTATGGTTAGGTACCTTAAAGTAGAAACAAAACAAAAAAAACAACAACTGCACCTGCTACCTTACAACTGTCAATCGCCTAGCGACACCTCCTGTCTAGACACGGCACTCTACACATAACACGGTCGACCCAGTCTATCACCTGTGTTACGTCACCACGCTACCACACCTCCACTGTCCACTCTGCTCCACTGGCCAGTCTCCACGCCTCACTGAGCTGCCGCTCTGACTTGCTCTGTCTACACCAACACACTGGGGGCTCCAAATGTTACTCGCTTATATAAGGGGGTGAGTGAATAACAACCCTTGCGATCTCTATATTATAATAATCGTCCTGCAACATATTACATATATAATTATTACACACGTGTATTATATAGGAATTATACAATATACATTATACAATATCTTAGTGATTTATAATAGGAAATACACACAATATAGTTCAACCATAGTCTGTCCTATTAAACCAACATTTAGCGTCAATTGCCAATATATAGTAACACAATTTTACCTTTTGAAGTACAGCACAAGATTCCTTAAATATGACGCTTAAATAAGTATTCTAGCAATATGCTCCAGGATATACTTTAAAACATGATTATGTGAATATTAAAAGTAAATACATGTAAACTAAAATATTGTATCAATTCATTGTGAAATACACTTACAGAGACTATGGGTCTCGTGACATATGGGTTCCAATTCTCTTTCAACCAACGGCCTTACGTGGATTAAGCTGCAACAATCATGCAATTAAAGATAGTTGTTAATATTAACATAAATTAATACAAATTGTTAATTTGAGCTTTAAGTACAGTCAGTCATGTCAGTCCAAAATTTGCCAAATACAACACCATTACTCAAATGGAATATCAAACCATTTAACAAACGTATCTAATTAATAAACTGTATTTGTACCTGATAACTTTAGAAAACAGAAATAAGCTTCAACAAGAACCAGATATTTAAAGTAAACCAACCACACCCAAGTCGATAAGAAAACCAAACTTACCCTTACAACGGCTAGCGAGTAACTGACAACGTGTCAGACCACTCTGTACCGAACTAAACAAACACGAGCCGCTCGTGTGCTAAAATACCCGGATGGTTACTACTTTGTCTAAAAAGGCACTACACTAAATTATGAATACATGCATGTACTACACTAAATTTAATTAGCGTTTCGACTATTCATTACTATTACATAGATATTTTAACCATTTATTTCTGAAGGCGAGTTTCTGTTTGTGTGATAACAATGCAATCTTTCCAATTTACCTAGACCTATAACGCCTTGTACAGTTTTACACTACAAGAATTAAATTGTCTTACTTAAGCATGAAAGAAATCTAACGGAGATAAAGTATCTCAATGTAATTGAAAATATCACATAAATCCCGTGTACAATTATTATAAACACCTTTGTTTTCGCTAATTATATGTATTTTGGAATCGTTTCTATAAGAAAAGGTAAGAAAATACATCACCATTTTGAAATAATTTTCAAGATAAATATTGAAACCTGACTTTATAGCAGACGTTTCGAAAGATATGTAATTATATGATAGTTATTTCAGATTACTTTGTTAATAAAATAGTTCTTTGTATAATCATTGCCTTCAATTAATGGTTGCTTGGGCAAATCAACCAAAAGCGTGAATCAAAAACGTTTCAGTACTTTAATGTGACTCAATTTCAAAGAACCAACAATTAAATTAAGTGGAGATGAAGAAATTAGTCCTTACCGATGTATTTGCGACGGAAATTTGGATATCAAATTTATAATTTGTTGTTCTGTTGACAGTTACAATTGAAGTACGGGAAAAATGTAGTTCTCTCAAAGGTTTAAAGAAAGAAACATATTTGGGTTAACCTCAAACGTCGAACGGTAGTAAGTTTGATATTATTACACACAGGGCAAAACGGAATAAAATCTAAAAGGCAAGTACGTCGTTATGACATCGAATGATTTATTAGGAACGGCTTGTAAGTCTGGGGATTAAATATGGTAAAAAGACATAATTATCTTGATACGTATTTTAGAATGACAGCCGCCTAGCGCCTAGATGGCAGAACACTGTCGATGCATCTTACGAAGATGTTTTTTTTCAAGCCTGACACTTTCGGCGTTGTTCTGATCGAGGGTTATTTACACACGTATATATTAAAATAAAAAAACTAATTCGAGAATTCTACTTGTAATGGAAAGCGGCATTCATTGATATAAATTATCAAATGCAATCTAATGCTCATCTAGGCAATAATGTTACAACATCATGCATCCAATGATTTTTCACTCCTTTCCGTCACCACTGCCCCACAGAATGTGTGTATTGATTGAACACCCTTGTTATTGCATCTATCTTAGGATTTATCTTCTGCCATAGAAATTTTGTCGTTTAGTCATGAAGAAGTATAGTCTGTAGTAAACTTGTATACGTGTCGCGTTTTGTACGGAGGAGTTAAAAGCAGGTATTTTTATATTTTATTTACTTATGGAATCCTTAAGCTTGACAAGTACTGGCAAACCTTATATTGTCGGTTCTACACAAAAGACATTAAAGAAGGAAATACCTTCTTACTTGTAAAGGCTAGAGTATATTAAACAGTGTCAAATAGTATAATTGTTAGAAATATGTACTGTGTGGTGTCTGTCTTGATACATGCATGTTTCATTTTAGAATAACAAATCAATACATTTGGTTAATTTTATATGTGCTAAATATACGTCTCTCTAACATACACACTCGTTTGAAAGTCTCACTTACGCCGCATATCTGTTGCACGTTATTTCTTGTTTATTGTATTCACAACAGAAAAAAATCAACCCAATATGAGTGTTGCCCGATGCAGGTGCTTACTGTTAGTTGTTCACTTTGACGGGATATTTTTATTTACAATGTTTGTTTGATAGAAAACCTTCAGGACGTGCGAGGTTGGAGCGCTCCACAATCCAGGTTTAAGCACCCCAGTTGGCCCTTTTGCCGACTGACCGTTCCAAGGCGGTAACTGATGGTTTTTCTTTTTGTGTGTTATGTCTCGTCTTTGTGTTTTGTCACATTTACATTTACCTTGTTTGCCTCTGTGTACAGGTAAATAAAATTTGAATATCTGAAAATTTTGACCTTTTCTTGTTTACCTATTGCTTATATATATATATCACTGTTTTCTTGAATAAATTGAAAGGCATCATTATTAAAACCAAAATTATATATATATGTATAAATTTTAACAATTTCTTAAGTAATTTAGTTGTTTAACTCATTGAGTGTGTTTAATAGTATTTTTTTTAATACTTAATATATGAAAAGGAAGATTCATGCACATATAGTATTAGAATGCTTGGTTTTATAGATTCATGACATGTTTTATGTCAGCCCTCCAGTACGCTGCTGTGTGTGCAAATAGGTATTGTTACATGCTTATTGCACAATATTTTAATTTAATTTTTACATAACCTATGCACTGACTTGTGAATGGATTTTTTTACCGCTTATTAGTTAATTTGGATTACAATCATGGGTATGATGGGCCAATCGGTTTTATTTTTATCAGCCTGCTGTACCATATGTTTACTTTCTCTACCGGCTTGTATCTATTGCATTTCTTTCGAACATTTAATCCTTTTAAGGTTATCTTTATAATAAATTTTCATGTTTAAATCTTTCATTATTCTAGCTTTCTGCTATGATTAATTTTAACGCTAGACGTGTACAGCATAATATTGAATGTTCCTTTCATTTGCCAATTTTTGATAGTGATAGATAGAGTAAGTTCGGTAAAAGTGTACATAATAACACGGTAATAACAAATGCTTGATAATCTCACAAGCAAAGACACATTGATCATAACATTACACACATACGTTTGAGACATTAATACATACCAGCGATAACACAGAACTACTGTGGTCATCATGTAAATAAACAGTATAGATTATTTTTGTGTTTGATGTAGTGTGTGTGTGTGTGTGTGTGTGTGTGTGTGTGTGTGTGTGTGTGTGTGTGTGTGTGTGTGTGTGTGTGTGTGTGTGTGTGTGTGTGTGTGTGTGTGTGTGTGTGTGTGTGTGTGTGTGTGTGTGTGTGTGTGTGTGTGTGTGTGTGTGTGTGTGTGTGTGTTAATACAAATATTCAACATATTATAATAATGTCAATATTTAAAAATATAACAGGAAAATAAGAAAATGTTTTGAGAACTGTCACAACATTTAAAAAATTAACTACTACTGAACAAAGGCATACAGTACTTATAGCACAGACAGATAGACAGACGGACGGACGGACAGACGGAGGAAGGGCGATAATATAAAAATACAAATATACTTAATATTTGGGAAAAAGAATTTCTGAATTTGCTTAAATATATACGATTCTAAAGTAAAATTGAGCCAGCTTTATCGATATGAAGATAACACGCTACAAGTATAAACCGACGATTGTTTTACAAGAAGTAGACCGATGTTTTAGGAGATTTACAGTCGCCTCTTGTATGAGTTCTCATCTATCTAGCTAAATAATGTCAAATCAGGTCTTCTACGAATCTTGTGGCTAATATGGCTGACTTAAATGTATCTGTGTTACTATGAGAACAATTAAGTAACTACATGTATGTAATAGTCATATAAAACAATCTCCAAAGTGCTCTGCTAAAAGCTGCATTCCTTGAGATATATGTCACAATGCAATCAGAAGGTTGTCAGTCATTCGCTACATGCCAAATATGCAAATAAATTAGATTTAAATTTTATTTATTATAATTTATGTTGTGATATATTTTATAATATCTACTTATATTATAAAAAGAGTATTCCATTTAAGGTGTTTAAACAGTTTAAATCTATATCTATAAAGGTAAGCTTCCTGGCTCTAAATTTGCCACGTTTGCTCATCTTTTAGCCATTCAGTATTGTCACATAAAAAGGTAACGCACTTTTTATGTTGTTTACATGCCATCTCCTTTCTGAACTATACACTTAGGAAAATCACATTAAGGTGATAATATTTTTCTAGGCTAATGGTGTCGATCTTTACCTCTTTGTATCTGTTTTGTGCCTTAGTTGTTTAAGGTAAATTGTATTTAATAGATTTACTGCATTAGCATCGACACACTCTCGCATTAGACGTTAAATAATTGTTATTGGTGAAAGTGCCTTTAGTGTGTGCCATCAAAAACAATTATTCGAAAGTCAACTCGAACGAAATTCCTAAAGCTTATAATTTGCTAACGAGCTTAGGCCTAACAGATAAAAATCAACTTCGTGGTTCACATTATTAGCGGAATAATAAACGAACATGTGAAATTTTAAAATTGTAAACGTCAACTGAAGTTAATGAAAAACTGTGTGACTGATATCAAAGTATAACCCTATTTTATCCAGGGAAATATATAAAAATCATTGGTGTGTGTTTTAAAATGGTGCTTGTAGACGTGTAAGTATGCTTTTTTAAATGGAATCTACAAACTGACGGTCTATAAGCGCAATAAATGGAATTGTGTTTTCTATAAAAGAATGTCAGGCATATGTAATTACAATGTACATTCCTAATGCACAGAAACAGTGACAATATAAGACGATACATTCTGTAAAAAATAATAGTATTAGTGTTAATGCATAAGTAAAACCGTTTGGTGTCATTGTGTATGCAAGTTGCAATTACCATTATCATTATTGATTACTGAAGTCTTGCAAACGCCTTTTTCTATTTATTCCGCTCGAGAAACAATGTCACATAAGATGTGTGAATGTGTCATCGAACATATTCCTTCTAGCGGGAACTTTACCCTTGGTTTTATGACATGGTTATATGTATATATGATGGTGTGTCCAATTCTTATGAATCTTTAGAAACAAACGTTCTTTGTACGTTATAATATAATTCGTAGAAACTTCCTAATTAATAATTAGATTAAGTGTTTAGGTGTAAACGTTCTCGGACCAAATATGTGTCCGTGTCGTATGAACTTATATTTGTGACGCAAACTGGATAAATGAATGGTACCTGGTGACTGGGGTAGATCAATTGTTCTAGCATATGGTATTCTTTTAAAATGATTGCCAAGGAGGGTGAAATTCCTAAATCAAATGTACTTTTGACCTTGTAGATATCGCAATAGTTTGTCTGATTATGCAAGTAGCTTTTTTCATTAGTAATTTTACTTCTATGCTTTTTATTTGGTTTGCTACAAGTTGTTTACTATAATCATAATAATTGTTCTTTCTGTTTTCAAACGAAATAAACATGTATGTTGTATACTTAACTGGAAAAAGAAATCTACCTTTTACACGGCTGTCTACTTCAATAACCTGCAAAAGTGCAATCAGACACTTTAACTACTCGTTAAATCTTTTGCCTACATAGTGGGTACATTGTCAATGTTAATTGACACTTTAGCCTTTATCCCTGTGCGGACGAATAGTAGGATAACTCAATTATAGATGTTTAGTTTACACATTGCTAGAATTTTTATTAAACCAATCACGAAATGAATTCGGAGAAATGTTTGTGGTTTATAAGTATATTCCTAAATGAAAATTACCTAAAGCAAATGTGTCGATGTTATAGTAAAGAATGTAGTATTGAAAAGATAATGATTTTAAAAGCATTTCTATATTGCTCACAAAGATGTAAGCCAAATCTGACTTAAAGGAGGCTCCAAAAGTTCTCTCTAAGCAATTTATTGATACATTGACGTTATAGAGATAAATTTCAAGAGACCATATTCCTAGATATATAGAAGACTAAATGATGTAACGATCTGGCGCACTGGGATGTGCATGTTTTCAGAAATCCCAACCCAATAAGTGTTCAGGTTTCAAATGTTAAGTTAAACCTATTATTGGAATTATTTAAACACCAACACAATGAACTAAAATGACTCGATAGTTTATTATTGCGTTTGAAAAATCCAGTTTCTAGGTGTGTGTTTGTTTCACGTTGGTGCCACAAATAACAACCTTTTAATTTGCTATTGTAATCCATGTTCTATTTTCAAATCTAATAAAGAGATCAATGCTCGCTCTCGATTTATGGTCTCATTCTTAACGTCCCGTGGTGGTAACTTTTCGTTTCCTTATGTGCGCGTTGACTTGTCTTAGTTTTTGTCACTTTACACTAATTTGTATGCTTTCCTTTTCCGTGCAATTTTCAGATTTTTATCTGTGTCCTACACTTTGCAGGCCCTTTTGATTTTCACAAATTGCGACGTAAAATTAAAAAAAAAATATTCAAGTAAGTGTCTTAATCTAAGTAAACTTTTTTAAATGTACAAATGCGTTAATTACTCTAGACAATTTAAAAACGAAAGGTGGTGCATTTCTCTGAATGACTATGAATTCATAGAGGCAATATACGCACATAAGGCTCAAGTAGACATTAAAATAAATATAAAACAGTAATGATTTTTGTAAATGTATTGACAATATTAAAAAAAAGAATATTCATTACAATGGACAGTTGGTCAAGCTGTTAAGAAAATCATTCCACCCGTAATTGATTCATTTAATTAAGTTTACCTTTATAATAAATGTCATTTCTAATAATTTCTCGCCAAAACATACTTGGTCGTTAAAGTTAAATGCAAATTATTGACAATGAATTTAGAACAAGAATAGTTATAGTATTTCCGAATAATTTAGGTTGAACGAACGAGCAAAGTCCATGCAACGTTATCGGTGGCCGAGTAGGAGTACTTAAGAGTCATACCCGAGGTTATCTGCATATTTTGCCCTATTTATATGTCTTCTTTATTCACTGTTGTAAATTATAAGTTGTCAGTTTGAGAGTATGAAGAACACACAATCAGTTAAAGATCTCGATGGCCAGTCTTACCGACAATAGAAAACAATGATCTTCTTTATTCACTGTTGTAAATAATAAGTTGTCAGTTTGAGAGTATGAAGAACACACAATCAGTTTAAGATCTGGATGGTCAGTCTTACCGACAATAGAAAACAATGATTCGTTATTTTAGGTAAGGCGAAGATCATAAAGGCGATGAGACCATTCTTCACTGCTTAAACTTTTATTATCGTATCTCACTTGCCTTCCTCATATAACTACTTTTGATTGAACTTCATTAACTTGCATTAAATATTCATGTGTATTCTGTATTTGAATCTTACTATGTACCATGCAGGTATTTTATAAAATATGTTTTAAAATACAGACGCTACTTGTAAGGAAATAGTATATTACAAATGTAATTCTCTTGTAAACGTAGCTCTCGTACATGTAGCACTAGCAGAAAGTAAACTAGTATTAACTGGAAAAACAGACCAACCAAAATAGGTATTTACATTCTATACTTGTTACTCGAAACTAATGATTCAATCTATTTTGTTACCAATGTATAGAGTTGTTGTTGATAAAGGAAAATGCATGCCCCGATTTATTAAACTAATTAGAGATAAAGATAATATCTAGTCGATAATCATTCTTACGTTCGGGAATTGTCAGTGTTATTTTAATGATGAATAGAACCGTAATAGGTGTTTACGCTTTGAAGTTATATATGTTTTCAGCGTTGTTGTAAACCAGACTGACCCAGAAGGATTCATATAACATACTGAAAGTTGCTTATGTAAATTGTATTTGTCAGCGTTAATTAGTGTTCGATATCGTGTGAATTGATTATTTGAACTTATTTTCAAAGTCAATTTTGCTGCTTTCTTTGTTCTCAAATTTGGCAATACATCGGAAGGCGTCTCATTTTTATATTAACGTGGAGAAAAGGTGTTTAGAGAAATTATTTTCTTTTTTTGTATTTAAAAGTAATTATTTATCTCATCTTTAATTTTAGCATTTACCTTAAATAAATGTCCTTTCTCATAATTTGTTAAGCAAGCAATATTTATATCACTTTTAAGCATAAGAGATGTTTATGATCCTGAATTATGTTGTTGATATAAGCAAATAGTCGCTGGAAATATCAGTGTTGACATTTCTTAAGAATTTCTTACTACATTCGCTTCATAATTAGATTCCATCACGTGCACATGCAGGAAGAGCGTTAATTATTTTGTAATAAGTTTGGTCTAGCTGAAAGAAAGCTTTAGAGACGTACATGTTTTTACTTTTAGAAAGGTTATTAAAGTTTCAAATATCTTATGTCGATATGGAAGCGGCAGGTACGTGAAACGACTACATGTTGAGAAGCTGCATAGACAGGGGTCGGCATTATTACTTTCACCACCCACATATATGTCATTTGGCATTTAAATAGCTTTCGCCACCCAGTAAGCAGACATCTTTATGTGGTCGAGACAAGACAAACATTATCCCATAGGAATATACATATATGGACCTTACCTTTTAAAAATCTTTAAATAAAGACCTGAAAAACAGGAAAGTCCTACTTTTCGTGGGCGGATGAAATCATCCACATGTAAGATCAAGGTTTGTGGATTAAAACGAAAATAAAAATGTCAGCAAACGTTTTGGAAAACTCGACAAAAGAGAAGCATGTAGACTCGTAATACAGTTTGCAGAAGCTAACATTTTATCCCTACTCTCTGTACTGAGGTGTACTGAGTGTGAAAGGGCGAAACTCTAAAATACATGTGGTCACTAAGCTGACGGTTTATGTTTAAACAAAGGAAGTTTTATTTCAAGAAGAGAATATCTAAAAAAATGTGCCTTTCGTTTTTGGTCTGTATAAAATAGATCTTTAAAAAATTATTTTCTATTTACATTAAGAAATTTAGAAGCTTTAGTTCTATGGACATTTTATATTCCTAATATTCTCACTGGCTCTGTTTATTAAGATAACCCCAGTAAAAAGGATATCTATATGCAGAGGGAAGTTGTATCATCTTATCGACTTTAGACAAAAACGATTTAGAGTTTAGGTTTCAGTTGAGACCAAAAGGATGTAGGTCATTTTTTATGTTTGAGCACTAATTTCCCAGCTGTGCTCATACATAACTCGTCTGTGTTCTATTTATGTCATAAAAGCGTGTCTTGCATGCCGTCGACACCTTTGAGGAAAGTTATCAAATATTCTTTATGATTACGAATATATGACACGAATTCCTAGAGGTGGCTGGTTCCCTCGGTGAATTGGTCAGAACTCAATAAGAATATATAAGACAAAGTCCTATGGGCATTGCAACATATACAAAAATTTGAAAAGACAAAGGACCAAGGTATTCATATGCAAGACAAATGTAAAAGGGAGAAAAAATCTGTGATGAGTCATTTAACAATAAGAGCAAACCCGACAGTTACCGCCTTAGAACGATCAGTCGGCAATATGGACCGACTGGGGTGCTAAAACCGGTTTAACAGAGGCCTAACCTCGCACTTATTGTTGGGTGTCTCAAACGCAAGCAATGAAAAGAAAACCGATCCATTTGAATAAATGTCCAAGCGCTAAGAAAGTAGTGACGTCATTGAAAAATAATGTCCACATAGTGTCTAGAAGAGAGAAAGGTATTATTTCGATTAGAAGATATACAAACAAAACGTTAATAGTAAATAAATTTACATTCTGAATCAAGAAAAAATGGTCAGAGAGGAGTAATTAGTTGTAGCATCCTGTTCACGCGGAGATAGAATTAAGGAGCCAAAGTCCAATGTCCATCAAGTCATACATATTCATCATATCTTTTTCATCATAATTAGATGATCAATTAAACCCAGTTTTTCCACACTTGACAAAGACGTTCTGTTTTAAATTTAGATTGTATTTTTGCCGATATGATGCTTTTTTAACTTTTTACTCAAAAGTGATAGGTCTCTTCTGTAATTGATGAAAAGCTTTTTATTTCCAATCGACGTAATGTTAGCTCAAAATGTTTTATATAAAATCGGAAAAGTAAGCAGACACGATTTTAATAATAAATGATGATACAGTTAATACTACAAATACAAAATACAGTCGGTAGTATGTTTTAATAACATTTTAGTGTCGAATGATGTTTAATTTTTACGAACGATTACTATAACCTGCTAAACATATACTAGAAGTGCGCTTTGCCTAGACATTAGTTTGACCATCTAAATACAAACATAAAAACGTTGTTTTAGTGGGAGTGGGGTTTTAAGTGCTGAATGTTTAGATCTGTATCAAGTTGTTGTCAGTTTAATAGATGACTGAATTTTACAGGTTTTACGAGTATGAAATCACACAAATGTACGAGTTGTAAAGGAAAAATTTATTTCCCGACAACGGCGTACACCTCGGGAAAAGTGAAGGAAACGTTTATGGTTCGTCCGAGACACATTATTTTGTTCATTTTTCATTTTAAAATATCCTATAAATTTTTATATTCGCTTACGCTACGCCTCTGCATTGTCAGTATTAATCTTCCATTAAGTTTACACCTTTGCACGGAGAATCCATAAGTAAAACAGAATAGGGCACTCAATTTAGCTCAAGACTTGCTATTCAATATTAATATACATCCGATCTTAAAAAGAGATAATCAATTGCATTCACTTATTGCACTTTATCATAAACATTATTCCAGTCGTTAAAATGACAAATGTTTGTGTCAACGACACTTCATCTAAATATAAATTTAATCGCAGAAAAAGACATTGCAAAGACATTTGAGACTTTCAAAACACAATGATCATGGACCAAAGATTTGAATAACCTTTCTAAATTGTTTGAACAATGGCTTTTGGCATTTCAGTGTTGCCCCCGACCCCGAAATCGATAAATGTAAGCGCTATAGAATTTGCTTCTTTTATCCTCTATATGGCTCCAATCAGTTTCCAGTAAGCGGTAGGCAATTTTCTTGGAGACATTAATTTTATTTCATAAGGGACATTAATTATATTTGATAATTATTTTCGTGACATTTAATGTAACTACACACGTCACAACAGTAATGAAATATACGTGAACGGCTCTGTTCTAAAAATAAAATAACTTTGCCTAAGACGTTAAGTATAACTCATGAAAACGAATGTGTTTTAATTTCATTGTAAGTGTACGCTAAACGTAAATGTGCTGTTAATGACTGTAGGGGGTGGGGATGGGGTTGGGGGGATGGGGGGTGGGGTGTGTGTGTGTGTGTGGGGGGGGGTAACTGTTGTATTACTAAACTATAAAGCATTTAAAATGCCATTAAAATTGTGTTACAATCGTCCTGTTTGCCATCTGCAGCAGACATCCATGCGCTAGTTAACTGTTAGTGCCAAGACTTTCTGATCTGTCATACAATAACAGGAAAAAGCTTCGATAGTATTTACAAATAATGTATTTAGACGTAGCTTGCTGACGAGCTTATTTTTATAAGCCACGAAGTGACTCTCCTTCCGAAGAATTGACGTTTCCGTGGCAGCTCTTGTCATCGTCTCGATCTTAACTAAGAAGAACAAGAAGCAAAACATCAAAGGTGAGGCAACAGTGAAAACAAATTGTAAAAGAAATTTGAAAAAAGCTGTCTAAACTTATTTAAAGGATAAGTTTTATTTGTAACTTTACTATCACTTTGAATCGTATGTCATTCGGTATTAAGTGGGTCACTCATTAAGTGGCCTAATAACAAGGAATGATACGAATTCAATAGTTGACATCTTGCCAGTTTATTTAAAACTATTTTTTGTGTTGATTGGCTCTTTAGCTGATAACGGCGATCGTAAATGGATACGCTTTTATCATGGCGTAATGACGATCATGTCGTCAGTAGGTATGTCATATGGTCGCCTTGTGCTGCTAGCCATAGAAACACTGAATGTTCTATATATTAATAGTTTCAATATACTTTTATATAAAAATAACCAAATGCCTTACTGTACCACCTTTGCAGTAATTTTAATAATCCACCTTGTGGTGACTCTAATATTAAACCTATTTATTTTACTTAAATTCCCACCATTCTCAACCTCAATACGGTCTGCACAAAGAGTTTGTACTGAGGCATAATTTGTGAATGTCTTCTATAGGATTTGATAGGTTAAATATTTAATGTTGAATAAATGAAGATTGGCCACGTCTGTATACAGACAACATATGTGTAATTCATCTCATGTTTAGCAAACAAAGAGCATACATATCTGTGTGTCTACTTAAGATAAAAAAACTAGTGTCATTTGTTCGAACAGGATCACTGTCATTTTGTACAACAATTGTAAATTAATCACAATAATCGCATGAATCGTGTCAACTGTGAGATATACATAGGTTATTAAAGAAATTTTCTAACCTATCTATCAAAATTGTATTTCACTTTTCTGTTAAAAAGATTTGCTTAAAATCTTAGGCTATATTTTATTCTTCAAGCCAAACCTTTATTCACAAGTTGTTTCATTTATTCAATCTAAATGCATTTGAACTGGACCTGGTAGCACAATCGGCAGCTCGTCGGCTCCAGGTAGGGGAGGACTCGGGTTCGAACCCGGGCCGCGATATACCAAAGTCCTTTAAACAGTATTGGTATAGCTCCATTGCTAACGCAGCACATATAAGGGTAGTTCCACAAGTTATTGGCCCGCTATTGAGATAATGGGACTGAGTGTGGTATCATGCCAGGTGTTCACGGCATGCTATACACAGTGAAGGCAGCACTATATCTGCTTCATGTGAACACCATCTCCAGATAACTGAAATACTGGTGTTGGGACGATAAACCCAAACAAACAATGCATTTGCGTTTTTGTCTGATATTTTATCCCCACTTCAAATACGAAACATCAAGATTTACGTTAAAGTCGTTAATAAAATATTTGCAATTCAAAGGATGTCATTTGTATGAATACAAAGTCTAAACAATTGCACTATGTAATACGTTTTCCTCGGTGATTCCTTCTGCAGTTAACTATAGTCTGGTTGCCCTAATGCAATATTGAAGACCTACGCTTATTGTATACATTTTGTAGTTGTTTTTTGTTAGGTGGATAATACTAAAAACGTTAATGATTAAGATCATTATGAAAATGTCGAAAACAGTATTTTTATAGATACAGTAGACCTTTTGTATGATTTTGTTTATGCCAGTTTAATGTAAGACAGTTATTTTTTATTCTTTTCACTTTTCGACATTAATAATTCAAAAATAAATAAACTAACATCTGACAGAAATCACTACTTAGAAGGTTTAGAATACCTCATCGCTTGGGCTGTTTTATTTCAAACCGCTTTCTTATTTGGAACTATTAGTTTGCAGAGGATTTTTATTTGCCGACTAACAGTTCCAAGGTGGTACTCTGTTTTTTCGTTTTGTGTGCTTGGTCCCGTGTCTGTGTTTTTGTGACTTTTACATTTACCCTGTTTGCCTTTGTCTGTATGTTAAGATTTAAATCTCTGTTATTATTCTTATATGACCTTTTCTTATTTACCTTTTTTGAAATCTTAATTTTTTTTAAACATAATGATATTTACTTTTTGTAAATATCATTTGAAACACACCTCATATATTGTCTCTACTTAATACAATTTTCTTATAAAGAAACCTGCATTATGTGTAAACATGGGCCATAAATAATTCAAGGTCGTCTTACATTCTAAACTTAACAAAGACAAATGTTTAACTCTTCGCCGCGCGCAGCATATTAGCACTTTTAAACGTTATATATGTTCAAGGTTTTCTGCTCATTTGCCCTCAGTTTCAGACGCCGTATTTAAAGGTAAAAGTCAATATAATGGTCAAATTAAAACATATTTTGGTTCAAAATAATGCGTTGTATTGTTAATGAAAGAGCTTTAATACATCAGATATAAAACAATTATACAGTATTTCACATTATATGAATCTCCCGCCGGCGATCTACGCAGAAGTCTGGGCTCTTCCTTTATCAATAATTAGATGAACGTTGCCAATTGGACCATGCTTGTGTTTGTGCAATGTAACAAAACAAATCTCCTCCATTCATTGTCAGAACCGTTATTTCGTGAAGCTATTTTAGTATCTATTTCTTTGACTTTGTGTTCTTGGCACAATACAAATATCATTGCATTTAAGCTAAGGAAAAGTTAATGGTACATTTTTAAAATGAGTTTAAAACGTCTTTATTATGTTAATCTATTTATTTTGGTAATGTTGTGTATCAGTTATTAGGGGGAGCACCGAAAATAACCTTATACACACAATTTAGTCCATGTTTTGGTGAGTAAGACTCCATTCAAAGGTTAAAATTAATTTCAAATAAATGCTGAAGTTACGGATTTGGTGCATGGTCAATTTAATTCTTTCTTAAATATTTTGGTTGTTTCTTGAAAAAAAGTAATTTGACATTTAAACACGGCTTGTAAGTAAATGTTATCGTATATCTGTTTGATATGTGCATATTCGATTTAATATATACGTACTACAGTACTGAAAATCACAAAATTGACAATTTTCCCGTTTCCACTCCGTTTCGTTTCCATTTCAGTTGGAAGCGTTTGCCGCTCCGTTTCCATTCCGCTTCCGTTGCGTTTCCGTTTCGTTTTATTCGCTTCCAGCGCTGCATTTCAAACGCTTCCAGCGTTTCTATCGTTTCTTCCGTTTCTACCGTTTCAAGCGTTCCGTTTCGCTCCGTTCCGAGTTTGACTAAAAATTTCGTTTAATAAATTTCTAAAGGTAAAGTACTTCCGGTGTGTTTGCAAAATGACGAAAGAAGTTAACATTCTAGGGAGAGGCAAAAGTCTTCCATCACATATAAAGGAATCGGCAGTAGATTGTTTGCGACGATGATATTCAGTGTCAGTCACCCGGAGGGAAATTGCAGACAAAAAATACCCTTAACAACCAGCACCTGCAAATAATCCTCAAAATTCGGGGAGTGCAGTATTGAGAAGATGCCTACCTACTTGTCTTCGCCAGACGTCATATCCCGGATTAAACAAACTAGAAATAACTTTCAAATGTGTTCCACAAACACCCAGTATCCTAAAACGTTACTTCTCTGTGACGTGTAAATCCGCAAAAAAAGCGTAATGGTGATCCGACCTTAAAATAAGACGATATCACACACATTTTTTTTAAAAACTTGCCCCCGGACGTTTGCCCCCCGCCCCTATAAGTGCAGACCGGACGTTTGCCACCCCCTCTCCCCTTCAAATAAAAAGGTCCTTCAAATAAAAAGGCCCAGCGTTTACCCCCATCCCCACTGCCAAAATAAAAAGGCGAATGTTTGCCCCTTTCCGATATTTGTTATATGGCGGACTTTAGATTTAACGTCTCACTGATAGTAACGTGTAATATCCAATAATTTTAGATAAGTATTACTCACTACAGTCACATTTCATGGTTAAAATGATTATCTCATATAAACATGAACATGTTGTTTTGTCGAAAACAGGCACATACATAAAGTCTCATAGAACAAACAACTTCCTTAGAAACAAGTGTGTGTTGTTGTGTTTTCGGTTTGCACATATTAGCGCCAATAAACGGCTGTTAACAATATTGTTCACGCACTTATAACATGAAGTCGCTAATTATATCAATGTGATTTTAATTTCTCCAAGGTTGTAACAAATAAATGCGGTGAACAAATAAATCATTAGATGCGGTGTAATTTCTTTCTGGAGAGGAGGGCTCTCTGGCTAACACTGCAACATCAAAGAATATTCTGGGAAACAATCGCCGGTCACTATCATTTGAAGTCGCCGAAAAGATTTTTTTTTTGTTTCAAATTGACCGACCTATTATTTCTCTCAATACTGTGCAACATGATATCGATCGATAATTGTCTTCAAGCTGCCATTTAGAAGAGAGAGAGGGTGTGAACGCTGGGTACTGTTTAAGGATTAAAAATGGTAAGTACGCGTGAACGGCGTGTGCTATGAAAAAAATATGCAACGTTATTGACGATTTACTTTCCCGGCATAAATATAAGTTCTAAAGGAATGATAGTGGAGGGAGGAAACTGTACTATGTAGTAATATTTCAGACTGCGCATGTTTTTACTTATATAAATGTCCTTACAAAAACTTTTTAGTCCTTTGAATGATCATAAACACTTTTATAAAGGTATTATTTATATTTAAGGTATGGATTAACTACAAAAGAATAGGCGAGCCATTGAAATAATACATTTGCAATAAACACGAGATGAAAATATACATTAGATTGTGTTCCTTGATGTGTCTTCTCTTGATAACATTATTTACAAAAACACGACAATTAATGTAGTATTTACTATAAGAAATCCCTAATCCCTACATCCACGTTTCCTCTTCTTAAACTAAAAAATAGTGGGTGGGGAAAGGGTGCACCATTGTGGTTACTACTAAATATAGCGTTAGGTCCTTTTATGAGCCAAAAAAGATATCGTGCACCTTAGTGTTTTGTCCTTTTTGTTGTCCTCGCGTAAGTCAATGCATATTGCTCTTTAAAAGGTGAAGGTCATAAACCACGCGACTGCCATAAGGTGACATTTTCAAACACAGCTGCATAGAGGATGCATGTGTTCTTGCGAAGTGGAAAAGACGCCAAAACACGGTCACACTTCCTGTCCACTAGACAAACAAGGTGTCATAAAACTGCCAATTAGCTTAATTAGTTGGGGTGTCCGCTCATGTCTTAAAATTAGGGATTCAATTAGAGTAGAACTTTATGATGGCATGAACCCTACCCACGCGCATGGAGAAACATAATATCAATTTACAAAACGATATATTTTAAATTAATATATTTCTATCTTTAATTGGGTACAAAAATTAAGTACCCGGTAGGGCCCTCATTAGACCACATTTTGGCATAGAACATTCAAGACATGAATGGGAAAATGAGCCGTAGCCAGGCCTCATTCAAATAGTTGCAAGTCAAGTAAAGTCAGAAGTTGTATGCAGATTCTTAATCGCGGTCCACGAATTCCGATTAATCCTATATATGTAACAGCGCATTATGGGAACTATGCATTTAGAAATAGGAATTTTGATACTATTGTCCAAATTTACAACATTGTTCATTATAAGATATATAACAATTAAGATTAGAAGTAGAAGAAACTTTGCTTGACAAAGAGGCAAGATAAAATAAAATACATATCCATACCCCTGTAACTAAAGTAATGATGATGTAAATGACGGTGCTGCTGCTGCTACTGCTGCTTCTGCTGATAATGATGACGGTGATACCGATGCTGTTTATGATTATAATGTAAATGGTAATAACGGTTACGGTGATGCTGATGCTCATGACGGGGTCCGGACAATTCTCAGTCCGGACATTTCTCAGTTAGTGAAATTTGCAGGATCGGACAATTCTCAGTTGGTTGATTTGCAGGGCCGGACATTTCTCAGTTACTTGTTTTGCAGGGTCGGACAATTCTCAGTCCGTTAAATAAACCTGTGAACCAAACAAACTATTTATCCTTACAAATTGCATCAATAATTATTTCTATACCCCTTGATTTTTATAACAAACGCTTTGACAAAAGCCTCGAAAATTCTTTAATTGTCCATCCCACTTAAGTGTTATAAAACAACACTGTAATTAAATAATGAAAGACAATCATCAAAAACCAGATAATTTTCTTTGACTGTGAACCAAACAAACTATTTATCCTTTCAAATTGCATCAATAACTATTTCTATACCCCTTGATTTTTATAACAAACGCTTTGACAAAAGCCTCGAAAATTCTTTAATTGTCCATCCCACTTAAGTGTTATAAAACAACACTGTAATTAAATAATGAAAGACAATCTTCAAAAACCAGATAATTTTCTTTGACTGTGAACCAAACAAACTATTTATCCTTTCAAATTGCATCAATAATTATTTCTATACCCCTTGATTTTCATAACAAACGCTTTGACAAAAGCCGCGAAAATCCTTTAATTGGCCATCCCACTGTTCTTTAATAATGACATGCTTTACTCTAATTTCAAACTGAGATGCTTGTTAGAATATAAGTCTCAGCGCAGCCTACGATCATTATTCCAAAAATGGAAATTCTAACAAGTAAGACAGGCTCCAAGAAAATTTGTAGTTTGTGTTTGTTGTATGACACGCACCTTGTCTTTTTCAATAAAACATTTGATTAGTACCAGTCTTGAATTATCTTCATTAACGCAAAGAGCGATTGATGCGTTTACATCAAATACAATATCTGTGAAATACATGATGCGTTCATATCAAATACAATATCTGCATCTTTTTTAATTATTTCACTATAACGTCAAAATGGATTAATACAACAATTTTATCACAAATATTGCTATACTTTGAAATATATTAACGGAGAAATGTCCGGACTGAGAATTGTCCGACCCTGCAAAACAAGTAACTGAGAAATGTCCGGCCCTGCAAATCAACAAACTGAGAATTGTCCGACCCTGCAAATTTCACTAACTGAGAAATGTCCGGACTGAGAATTGTCCGGCATTCGCTCATGACGATTATGATGTAGATCGTGATGCCGGTGATGCTGCTTTTGATGATGATTAGTGGTGATTATATAAGTAATATGGGATCCTGATGATGATCATGTGTGATCAGGTGAATTTAATGGCGGTAATGATTATTATGTCTTTAATATTTATCGTGATGTAAGTTTTTATCACGGTTGTTTCATTTAACTGTCAATCGATGATTGTATACGTGCACTATTTGGCAATCTATGGTTATTCAGACGTTGAACTTTAGGATCATACTTGTCATTGGCTCTGAGTGCCGGGGAGGATGTTATTGGTTCTTGATTGGGTCACACCTTGTAATAATACATAGCATTGTTTGTTTGTTTTATGTTTTTTTTTGTGTTATATGAGATGTGTTACCTTCTTTTGGTTGAGGTTTAATTTCATTAAGTAACTTTATTTTGTACCACGCAATGCATTCTTTGTAAATGAAAAATACTTTAAGCAAGTATGTTCACACAAAAATGATTGGCGTAGTTGATCCGGGAACGGACCATGCAGCTACAAAGTAATTAGCGGAAATTCAAACTCGGGAAATGCTGCGACATTGCGCGCGCATACGTGTAATGACAGCTGTGTACACACTATCTTCATATGCCAAACAATGAAGACTAAGAATGTCGATCCAAGGCGGATGTTAAGCTATTCATTGGAATTAATTAAAACATCAGTTTCGACAGAAACGCAATATTATAGTTAAATTGCGTGTTTTATCGTGCGGAGTGATTTTTAGTGCAGTTTCTGTTTTAACGGTACACGATGACTTGGACAACTCGTGCGGTTTCGGAACTGTAATGTACAAGTTTGATAAATACGATTTTTTTATAATAATTTATGTTATTTCTTTCTGCAGAGTACATATAAAAGCGCGTTTGTGTTGATAAATTGAAGCCAGTTATTGTGTTCGTTTAAATTTATTTCGTACCAAGAAACGGTTGAAATGTTACTATAAATAATCGGGTGACCTAGAAACGTTTGAAGCGGTAGTGAAAATAACTCAACCGTTACGAGCATTCCGATTTTTCCGTTTCTACCGTTTCTAGCGTTCCAAGCGCTCCGGTTATAGCGTTTATACCGTTTACACCGTTTCAAGCGTTTGTAGCGCTCCGTTGCATTTCCATTTCCACTCCGTTCCGTTTCCGTTTCAACAGGAAACGAAAAACGTTTCATTTCCATTTCCACTCCGTTCCGTTTGTCAATTTCATGATTTTCAGTACTGTATACACAGTCAAAATATACCCATAAAATAATCCTGCATTTTCATATTCTTCTTATTTTAACTTATATGACATTTATGAATGGGTAATAAGATGAAAGAAATGCACTCACGCTGCTTACTGCAATTAATGGGTTAGCGCTTTTAGCGATACTTTTATATTTCCATTTTAATGTATCTCGATCAATTACTGAGAAAAGTTACAGTAACAAAAAGAACGTACATTTTTATGTCAAGTAGATACATGTTCAATATTAGCAATACCGTATAGTTACATTATTGAATACACCCGTTTAAAATGTAAACAAACTTTTCTTAGCGTCTGTATCTATACAACGTCATTATTGCATTTCAATGCCATTGTAATTCTTCGATTTCTTTTTTTTAATAATAAGGAAAATGAGTAAATAAAAAATCATATTTTTTTTATGAAATTGACAGAAAGATGGATAATTTGTCTATTTTATTCATGTACACATGCTTACCTTATTTAACAAATACCGAGTCAAACAAATACAAACTGTATATAAACTTATTTACTGAGCGACATTTACGTAAAACTTCACTGCACCATGCCCTATGAATACTCCAGGAGTATTCCCAAGTAATATACTCATAAGATCTAGTTGTTATCACAGACATACAATCCTGCCTGTACGATCCTTCGAGCCAATAAGTGACCAAAGGACGATCTGGTCAAGCTGAGTTAAGAAACTGGAAGTGTCTGTTAATGCCCCAGTATATTGCTGATGCTGCAATCAGTTCACAGCTCCCTGGAGGGAACTTTGATCATGTTTTAGTAGACAGTCATTCGATGTAATTTTATCGATCATCGCCCACATCGTGGACCATATATAATGGCGTCGTTGGGGAAATTGATTTCTGGCTGTTTTAGGTGAAAGATGTTCAAAGTACACAGATACAGTCGTTGCCTCCCATAAATAATAGATACGAGTGAGGTTTTGTTTCACGTCTTGTTGCTTTCTGTTACAAAGTAAACCACGACTAAAATATACATGTTTAGAAATCATCTTTTTGATAATGGTTATTTTATAAATCAAGTTGAATGAATTACAAAATAATGTATTTCTTACATTTAATTATCAAAACCTGATTAATGACTTGTTTATTTATATCTTAATTTTATCAGTAGAATGTCTGAAACTTTAATTTATATTTAATATTAAACAGCACTTTTCAATGTAAGACTGTCAATGTCTGACACTTACTTTAGCGAGTAAAGGTTCATATTAATAATCCATAATATAAGACATGACTAGTAAACATATGTCAGGAACTCAATGCATCAAGGTTCATATTGGGTGTTCGGTGGTGTTTAATAGGGTTTAAATTTGATATGTAAGCGAAAAAATACTAATTACATTTTCTTGTTGTCTCCTTTGAAAGAATTTTGAATACATACTGTGTCAGTGCTCTTGTTGAATATAAAGGAATTTTATTTTTCCCACTTATTGCACACATGTTTCACATGAGACATTCTTTTGTATATGATAAATGAAAAGATACGCTAACATAATACAGGATAAATGTAAAATGCAATGGCATTATAGAAAAACTTTCCCCAGGGTCTAGGATGTGGTTTTCATATACGTCTCTCTACATGGTTCAATTATGGTTTAATTCATAATTTTAATAATTAAACGAGCTTGAAATGTTTTTGGCTTTTAATATTTGAACTTATGAAAGAATAATAACTTATGGTAGCTCAAATACAATGCACTTATTTTTTATATCAGAAATCAATGCAACTATGATAAATTGCATCATATCGACAAAATCTCTGAAAGTCATGCGAGTGTTTCATTTTTATCATTTATTCGACACTCTTAAAGGTTAAATCTATTTTCAGACTCTATATTTTGCGGAAAACGGTATAATTTATATATGTATCCTTTATTTTATATTCAAGTGTTCAAAATGCTCTGATGAAAATATGCTACCAGTTCATTTTAGCGTGCGCATTTCCTGTAAAGACATACTATAAACGTGATTAATAAAAATACTTTGACTAAATAAGACAGCCAGACTCATAGTTATACGATGGCAATCAAACTTTCAAACACTGATAACGCGTCGCTCAACTCAACTGATATCATGTCGCAACCAATGTCAATTTGGTAATGCATTTGAGCATTATCATGCATTGATACGCTTACAGTAACTATGTTTTACAGCTGTGTGTTTCCAACGTTAGCAGTTTCCATATCGTGCCATCGAGTTTTCATTGAATGGTTCGTAATATTTTGATATTGTATATCTCAAATGTAAATTATCCTATATACAATGACAATTAGATGACAACCTGTTACCGTAATGGAAATAACCAGATCGTTTATGCGCGTCATTCCTTCAAAATTTAAATCAAGACAAGACGGGTTCGATCAATTGGCAGGTTTTTCTGAAAATGTATACAGTATTGAAATGAATGTCAAAGCAAAAGAAATTAAATTTGAAGGAATAAAAGAGATCAATATAACAAAATAGGTTAAATGGTAAGGTCATATGTTGCTATAATGAAATGAAACTCTGTTCACGCAGTATGTTAACATGACATGTTAAAATATTTCCAAAGTATTTATTTCCGTTTTCTTGCCATTTTCGAGTGCTCGAATTTTCACGGCAAAAAGGTCTTAAGTCGGGGTTTACATCTTATTAAAATACATGCATGGCATCTTTTAAGCATACATCTAAGATCCGGTACACACACTGTATGCATTGTTTATAAACTTATTACAAATAAAATATTTTAGCCCACGGTTGGACATATAAAAATACACTCGTTTAATTGATTTTCTAACTGCAGTCAAAACATCTTTTTGCGCTAGATACTAGATTACTAATGATATTGATGTTACGGGTCGTGGTGGGCAAAATGACTTGACCAGTCCTTATACGGTTTAGTATAATATTACATACACAAGAACCTGTAATTTAAAATATATCCATAATACAGGCACTTATCAAACACTGCCATAGTTGGCTAAAATATACCAATTCATTAATTAACAATGCAAATATTCACACATTGCAAAGTAGAAATAGACCAATTCAAACAATACAAGTTAAATACATAATACATCATTTCACTAATTGAAATAATGGGTCTACTTAACTTACCAAACAGAACTGGTACTATATTAGTTTATTGCAAAACTAACAGTATAAACCAACTAAGTATCTGTTGTCGTATGGTGAGAGGCGGGTGGAATGAATGAATGTGGTTTTAAGATTTGAAAAGAAAAACTCCCAACTCTCGTACAAAATCTCACTCTCACGATTTACATATATGAAGACATACAGAAGGACAAGAACAGGTTTTACAAGTTTCGCCACATCGTCCATCACGCAGAACAGACCCAGACAGATGCACGGACCTTACGGAGGACATACAGACTATAGGTCTCAAACTACCCAACAATAACGAGACGGACAATAACAAAACGGACTATAGTACAATATACATGTAAACAAGACATGAAGCACCGGTGACACATTCCCCTACTTACAGGAAATGTCTCCTGACATTTAATAAAATACATTCCAGTCTAAGACAGGAAAAATGAAACGTATCATTATACATTAGAAATGACTAATATCTTATATTACATCTTATATGTGCTTTTTAGCCCACAGAGCCACATGTTGTAGACATAACAACACTGGTTCTACTCAAATAGACTAAAGGGTCAATATGTAATGTATAATTTGCTGGAATTAACACACAACAATTCCCACTCCAGCTGCAAATTAAAAACTTGTTAAAACAAATTCTGAAATTTACTTATCTCATAAAACAATAATATAATTCATTATGACTTAAAACTGATCTGTTAACTGTAGATATGTTAACATAATCTGCAAAATAATGAAAAAGCTTAACATAACCTGAAAACAAAAATGCAATTATACAAAGTATTCAACACTTTGAGAGTGAATCCACTGTCCATATCTATCGGGTGGCTTTCTTATCCTGGTAGACTGTCTAACAACAGGACTTTGTGGTAACCCTGTGGACGGTTTAGTGATAAAATTGGACACAGTAGAATGGTCAGGTTGAGCAAGAATGCTCTGGTCATCGACTGAAGATGGAACAAAGCTGCCAACAGAAAGAAAATCATTTTGAGAAATTCTAGGCAGGGATATGCCTGTTGAGAGACTACTGTTCTGAGAGACAGTACTGTTGCCTTGAGAAGGAACAGACTTTGCTTGAATCCTTTGGTTTCGTCTAGCCGGTATGATATATACAGGCCAAACCTCCGGCTCGCTCTCTGAACTTGACGAATCAGAGGACGGTCTTTGGTAGACTGGTTTTTCTTTTCGTTGAGATGGTTTACTTACCTCTGTTTGTTTTGGCGGAACAAAAGAGATAGGCAAAAGCATATTTCTATGCAGGGTTCGAATCCCTGGCTTGCCATCTTCTCTTTTCACATCATAAACTGGCATATCTTGGTCGTGAACTGAAACTACCAAGTATGGAATACTACTCCATCTATCTGCCAGCTTAGACTTGCCCTTAATGCCAACATTAAGAGTAAAAACTCTATCTCCAACCTCAAGCTTAGCCTCTCTCACTTTTCTGTCATATAGGGATTTGCTCTTTCCAGAACTTTTCTGAGCTTGATTAGAAGCCTGCTTATAAGCAAAGGAAAGTCTTTCTTTAAGCTTACTGACGTAAGAATGAGGTTCTGCATATGCCTCACAGTCAGGGGATGTCCCTAGATATGCATCGACAGGAAGACGAGGATGCCACCCAAACATAAGGAAATGAGGTGAATAACCTGTTGATTCAGACTTGGTACAGTTGTAGGCCTGCACAAGAGATGCAATATATGCCTTCCAGTCTGATTTCTGGTTTTCCTCTAGGGTTCCGCGCATCTTTAATAGCGTCCTATTAAAGCGCTCACATGACCCATTGCCCTGGGGGTGATAAGGAGTTGTCCTCGACTTCTTAATCTCTGCTATTTTGCATAGCTCCTTTATGACTTTTGACTCAAAGTTTCTTCCTTGGTCACTATGCAACCTTTCCGGAAATGAATAGTAACTGAAAAAGTTGTCATAAAGTGCTTTAGCAGTGGTGGAAGCCGTTTGATTTTTGCACGGAACTGCTTGGGCGTATCTGGTGAAATTATCAGTTATCACCAAGATGTTCTCGATACCACCTTTGCATGGTTCCAATGACAAAAAGTTTATACAAACAAGCTCCATTGGTCGCGTTGTCTGAATGGGTTTGAGCATTGCTGCTGTCCTTAAGGGTGTTTTTCTACAGACACATCTAGGACAGTTAGCAAGTTTGGATCCAATATCCTGCTCTAAACCTGGCAAATAAAACCGCTGCCTAGCTAACCACAGAGTTTTGTCTATACCTTGGTGTCCCATATTATCATGGATCCCTTGTAAGGCAAGATTTCTGTAAGACTCTGGGATAACCAGCTGCTTGACAGATTGACCATCGAGTAAAGAGTATCTGTAAAGAATACCATCCTCTAACTTAAGAAGTTTCCACTCACGGAGATACCTCTGAACGTGCTTTGGTTCTCTCTGGAGTTTATGATTTCTCACTCTAAACCCATTAGACTTGAGTTGTACTATCCTAGAGATAGCAATGTCTGTTTTCTGTTCTGCACTCCAGTCAATCTTATTGAACATCTCAGGAGGTGAACTGCACTCAGTGGCCAGCTGAGGTGCAATTTCCTCTGAGATACAAGAAATGAGAGGTACAGAAGCTATAGCTGAACTGCATATAGCATGCACAGAGTTGGGCTGCATCTCGTTTAACCGAGAAAGGCTGTCAGCATCAGCATTTTTAATGCCTGCTCTATATCTTATAGAAAAGTTATAGTTAGCTAAAGCAGCAACCCATCTGTGTCCTGCAGCATCTAGCTTTGCTGATGTGAGCACATACGTGAGTGGGTTGTTATCAGTTACCACTTCAAAAGTAGAACCGAGGAGATAATCATGAAATTTATCTGTAACAGCCCACTTGAGAGCCAAAAACTCTAGCTTATGAGCTGGATAACGGCGTTCTGCTGGTCTCAATCCGCGGCTAGCATAAGCTATGACCCTCAATAACTTGTCTTGCTCTTGATAAAGCACAGCTCCAAGACCTGAACGACTGGCATCTATGTGCAACTCAAAACCTTTGCTATAGTCAGCATACGCCAAGATTGGGGCTGTAGTGAGCTTTTCCTTAAGAGTGTTAAAAGCCTCTACTTGAGAAGGACCCCACACCCATGGTGTCTGCTTTAGAGTTTTGGCTTTCTTTGAGTTTTTGAGCTTGGTCTTAGCATTTGTATCATGCCCATGTAACAGAGAGTACAATGGACTTGCTATCTGTGAAAAGTTCTTTACGAAACGCTTGTAGTAACCAGAAAATCCTAAAAATCTTCTAAGTTCATTGATGTTGACGGGGGGGGGGGGGTCCATTCTTTGACCACACTTATTTTCTCAGGATCAGTATGAACGCATGTCTCTGAGATGACATGTCCTAAATAACTGACTGATTTGAGGAGAAATTCGCACTTGCTTGCTTTTAATTTGAGACCATGTTCCTTAAGACGTTTGAATGTTGAGTCTAACCTAGACAAGTGCTGAGAAAAAGTGTGACTGAATATTAGGATATCATCAATAAAAACTAAACATTCATTGAGATGCATTTCCCCATACATTTTTCCATTAATCTCTGAAAAGTAGCACCTGCATTGCACAAGCCAAAACTCATTCTGTTGCACTCATAGAATCCAAGAGGACCTACTGAAAAAGCAGTTAAAGGTTTACTCTCTTCCTCCATTTCTACCTGCCAGTAGCCAGACCTTAGATCCAGCTTAGAGAAATATTTAGCACCACTAAGCACCTCAACTGTGTCATCAAATCTTGGTAGCATGTACGCATCCTTACGCGTTTTCGCATTCAGCATGCGATAGTCAATGCAGAAGCGTAAGCTGCCATCACGTTTGCGTACCAAATCCACATTTGAAGAGTAGGGGCTATCTGATTCTCTAATAGCACTAGCCTGCAGCATCTCTCTAACATGCTGGCGTACTTCCTCATACAGACTTGGAGGTATTTTCCTATAGGACTGCTTAAAAGGCTTCTCTTCATTAAGCACAATCTTATGCTTAATTAGATCTGTTTTACTCAAGTATGTAGGCTCTGTAGAGAAAACATCTTCCCACTTTAGAAGTAGCTCATTTAAACTGGTGACTTGATCTGAGCTGAGATTTCCAAGATCTACCTTTACACCAAGTTTCTCAATTGGGTTATAAAAAACCTTGTTGCCAGATGAATCACTGAGATCTTCATCTGCCAAATTGTCTACCAAAGACACATCTGCTAAACTACACAAGTCAGACTTAGGCTTGATGGTAATGCATTTAGCTGACATGTTGCACAGTTTAACATGCAGGGTAGTATTTGCTGTCTGTGGATCTACTCTAACAAAACCATAAACTTGTCATTATTGCTAATATTCTCAGTAATAACATTAGAAACTGATGGTGGTATATTCCTAGCAACACCTTTGACAATAACTGTTTCATGTGGCTTTACTTCTACAACATGCTTATTTGTAGATTTGACAACAAATAAGTTACATTTTACACTGTCAAAAGCCATTTCCCAAGTTTCAGGAACACTGTTAACTGGGTATTGTGTTAAGTGGTTTCTACACAACCTGATTACATTTGTTCCAATAATAACTGGACAACACTTGTTAAATTCAGTGTCAGGTACAACCAGCAATGGTACACAAGATGTAAAGTGACCAAGATATGGAATCTCTATGTCACACTCCACCACACCTTTATATTTCAATGTAGACCAATTTGCAATATTCACTTGCAAACCAAGAGAGTCAATAGAATAAAGAGAAGGCTGGTATCTGAGAGACAGATAACAGGAGTGGGAAATAGTAGAAATCATTGAACCACTGTCAATAAGAGCAGGAACCTGTGTTTTATTGATAAAAATGGTTGTCTCATTAGACGGTCCAATCAAGTTGGTTGGTAAAGACGGGTGGTCTTTGAGGAGAGGAGTCACCTCTGGGCGACCTATGTCAGAGGTGGGAGTCAGTTTAAAGGGTTGCCTCTACCTCGGCCTCTAAAGTTTTGACCTGATGACTTATTCTGTGGTCTGAAGTTGCTGTTGCCATTGTTGCTGTTGTTGCCGTGGTAGGGTTGATGGCGTCTATTTCCTACCTCCAGACGATCCAACTTACTGACGATCGTGGCCAGTTGCTCTCCTAATCTAGACTCCAGTGCAGACATCTTTGCCATGCAGATCTTTTCTACTTGCTCTAGAGTGACAGAACCTCTAGAGTCAACAAGTGAAGGGTTATGAGTCACCTTTTTAAATGAAGGAGCAACAGTTCTGACTTGCACTGGTGCTGATCTCTGGATGTCCAGCTGTTTCTCTACACGACGCACTTCCAGAAGGAGTCTGTCAAAGTCTGAAATGCTGTCGTACAGATGCCTGGTATGACTCTGAAGTATCTCACTTCGTAAAGATGTCCAGAACTTTTCACGAAGGTGCTCATTTCTCTGCGTCTCATCAATATGTCCAGCTTCTATAGCTGTCTGAAGCAAAGTTTCCAGTCGACTGCTGAATGTTGTGATAGACTCATTCTCTGTCTGATATGCATTGAAAAATTGCTGCATCAGCATTCCTTTTGTACTCTCCATATTTAACATCCATCTTTCTGAGGATTGAACTCACTGTCGCAGATTTACCTAAAGCCATGAGAGTTTGCATTACTTCACCTCTCAACGAACGCCTTATAGCCTGAACCATAACAGACTGAGAATAATCATTCTCCAGACACTGAACTTCAAACCTCCACTCATCATAACTGACATCACCCTTCTGTGGTGAGTCACCACCTGAAAAAGGAGGGACTTTTGGGAGCTGAGTGGTCTGTGCTTGGTATAAAGACATATTTTCATCCTTAACAAGTTTGTTGAATAGGACAGAGGTGGGTGAAGGGGCTTTAGGCATACCTCGATCTAAACCTAGGGGACCCTTAGTTGGGGAACTAATGTTAGTAGGCGTACTATGGTGGACAGGTAACTTAACAGGTGTAACTAAATACTTACCTGTTGAAGCTAATGCCTTAACCATCTCATCCTCTGTCATAGACATGCCACCAGTTGCCATGATTTTTTTTCTAGTTACAAAATAATACAAGAAACAGCTAAAAATGAACAATGCAATGCTGCAATAAACATAATGCAACTATAAAATCTGTAGCACTTCTCCAAACCTGGGCTGGATCTGAAAACAATTTTTCTGTAAATATAGACATTTACCTGAAATTGATTACTCTTGTTCAACACTTCAACTAAATACCAGTAAATAAATGAGCAAATATCTAAACAATGAACAAATATACATATATATGACACAAAAACATGTAGTTATACAACAAACATAAAACAATGACTCTCAAACCCTTTTTCACCCCAAACAAAATGAAAAATAATTAAAAAAACAATGTGTGTGTGTTGAGTGTTTCTGGTTGTAAATGTATAAGAATATACAAACACTACATTCTACACTATATTATGTCTACCTTCTTCCAGTAATACAGTACATTGTAACTAATACTGACAGCTAGACTAATTTAAGTAAAACTACATTATACTATTCTCTTAATCATGAAGATTATACAACACACTACCTACAAATTACATTCAACAGCTGATAGTTCATATTCAGTGTGTGCGAAATTGTACCATATTTGACACTTTTTTTCTATTTAAGACACATATTTAATAATGCTTTGATGAAAGAAGATAAATCAAACAGTAAAAAAATAATACCATCAAAATATGAATGGATTTTTACCGTTAAGATTACACAAAAATATCAAAGTTACAATAAGATGAGTTGGTTTTAACTGTGACAATTCTTAATAAAGTTTCGTAGCCACGGACACAGAAGAAAAATGCTTTTAATAACTAATAGAGTTCTGGATTAACCTTATATATTTACAATTATGGTTTTCATCATTACCCTAATATTATAGCAAAATAAGATTTTGCCAAGAAACAGTAATAAATGCAGAGAATGCCACTGTTTACATTATTACTACACGCTGAACTGAAGTTGGCCTAGATAGTGTGGGAATTTCTAAGAATAGGCCAAAAACAGCGTGAGTGTTGCCAACTTAAAACAAGGAAATTCTTACTAAGAAAACAATACTAAAAACAACAACTGTATTACATGGCAAAATTTGGTAATAAGTGAAAAGAGAATATCAGAATGAATAGTGGGTCTCTCGTGGTGGTGGGTCTCTCGCGAGTTTTCACAAACCGGTTTAAATGAAAAATGCACACCCCGGGGTATTAAAACTAGCACTTTATCCCAAAATGCACAGAACAATTAAAAAAATCACTGCACTATTTCTTTGAGAAGCCGTGCGACCATTCTGTCTGGTTCTTGTTGCTGGCTGTCTTGGTCGTCTTAGACGAGTTCGTGTACAGCTCTAGAGTCTACTAAACTCGAGGAACGTTGGGCGCCAACTGTTACGGGTCGTGGTGGGCAAAATGACTTGACCAGTCCGTATACGGTTTAGTATTTTATTACATACATAAGAACCTGTAATTTAAAATATATCCATAATACAGACACTTATCAAACACTGCCATATTTGGCTTAAATATACCAATTCATTATTTAACAATGCAAATATTCACACATTGCAAAGTAGAAATAGACCAATTCAAACAATACAAGTTAAATACATAATACATCATTTCACTAATTGAAATAATGGGTCTACTTAAATTACCAAACAGAACTGGTACTATATTAGTTTATTGCAAAACTAACAGTATAAACCAACTAAGTATCTGTTGTCGTATGGT
This sequence comes from Sinonovacula constricta, assembly GCA_007844125.1. Taxonomy (NCBI): domain Eukaryota; kingdom Metazoa; phylum Mollusca; class Bivalvia; order Cardiida; family Solecurtidae; genus Sinonovacula; species Sinonovacula constricta. Next base: position 40,711,782 of record CM017555.1, read on the forward strand.
GAGAGGCGGCTGGAATGAATGAATGTGGTTTTAAGATTTGAAAAGAAAAACTCCCAACTCTCGTACAAAATCTCACTCTCACGATTTACATATATGAAGACATACAGAAGGACAAGAACAGGTTTTACAAGTTTCGCCACATCGTCCATCACGCAGAACAGACCCAGACAGATGCACGGACCTTACGGAGGACATACAGACTATAGGTCTCAAACTACCCAACAATAACGAGACGGACAATAACAAAACGGACTATAGTACAATATACATGTAAACAAGACATGAAGCACCGGTGACATTGAGTATGTCATTCCTTCGTAAAAGTCGACAGAAAGAGAAAATTGGGTTTGTTGGAAAGAATATGTATTTGTTGACTGACTTAAGAAAAAAGTATGTACACACGATCTAATTCCTTCATGTTAGAACTCGGGAGGTGACGTTAAATGTGTATACCCACCCAAAATGATGCAACGGTATATTGATACTCTTGTCATCGGATCAACCATGCTCTCTTCGTTTTTCAATTAATTACGGTCAGGATCACGATGCTTTGGGCAAATAAAAAAATGTCCGAAAAACTTCGGAATTTGATTTAATTTTAATTTAATTTAAGTAAGCACAAATAATAAAGACTCGACAATGAAAGGATCAAATGTGATTATTTATTATTGACATTTGTCATGAAAGCAATGTATCAGTATTGTTTTCTTTACGTGAATTTCATTCATTGAGCTATGTTTTTCTTTAGTTCATTTAATTCTATTTAAAATCAAGACTATAACTTCTTCCTTTGATTTAAATCAATTAAAGATGCAACTCGGGTACATTTGTATGGAATAAAGCATATTTAGGCTTATATTTTTCTTTAGAATTTAGTCTTAAATAAGCATATTGTGTTTTGAATTAGTTTCATTGAAATTAACTCTATTTAAGTCAACGAAAGCCATATCGACACCATAGCCATTGTAATTTAGCATGAAGAAACAGATGATGTGGTTATTTATTCTTCTTCCTAATGCAAATGAAGATTTCTGTTTGCATACATTGTCAGCATGGAAAAAAGTTATTTGCAGTCATTATATTATGATAAAACCACTCAAAACGGCGAGCCTGCTTGAAAGTTTAGCAGGGATAAATTGGGTATGCACATAAAAAAGATCCCGAATTTCATAAACGGCATTGTTTTATAATTTATTATTTTATAATTAATAAGTATAAATTGAACTTGGCCATAAATAAATTTAAAGAAATAACATGTTTTATAACACGGGACAGAAATTCAAACGTGTATTTGATAACATTAAGTGACATTATTGTTTTGGTGCGCTCTTGTGTGTCATTGCACCAACAGGACATTTATATGAAAATATGGTAATATAATTTTTTGTGGCATTCTAATTTGTTACGATATTTGTATGCTTTGATAACAATTTAACGATATGAAAATATATATGTTAATATGCATGTGTAATTGAAAGATGTTCATTTTCAAGCGCGAATAATATTTGAGAAGCCACGAAAAGATCAAGCAATAGAGAACTATTGAAAACTCCGAAATATAACAAGATAAGAACAAGAACAAAACAAATGGCTGAGGGTCTAATCCTTAACAAACAAAAGCTATTATCACGAAATCTTACTAACAGCACAAACGAACATACATGACGGAGAGACATATAATGTACGAGGTAAAAAGGCAAAATGAGTGTAGACGCCACGAAAATAGCGTTTAAACCATCGTTTTAGTGTGGTCACCACTACATTGTGTAATTTAAAGTAATGGCAGTGCTAGAACACTACACCGAAAAAACGTCTTGGATTTTCATGAGCTTGAAAGGTTGCTGGGACCATTTTCTTTGTTATCAAATAACTTTCAGTCCTATAAGTTGTGGATTGTTAAGGGGCTCTGCTACAGGTGTTGATGATATCCTACTTTGAAATAATTCACCTACTATGTGTTAGATGTTGTATCTCTACATTATTTAATTCCTTTCTTATTTTAAGTTGTTTGTCTTAAATATGGGAGCAACCATATCCTTAACCAAATATTAATCATATATTTGTCATGAACGAATTTTGGCAAAAACACTAAACTTCTACGAACCTTTCACGATATTCACACATTGTGACGTGACGAGGGATGCCGTATCCATTTATAAAACACCTGAGGTCATTATGACGAATTTATCAGCTGCTAAATAATGACACAAACTCCCACTTAAGGAAGTTGCTGTCATCTTCGAAGCGAATGATCTTTGGAACTATCTTATTTTAGGATCGACGTTTAATATGTAGTATCAGAATAATATCTTATAGTTCATATTATAGTCGCTAATTAAGAGTAGGGTAACTGTAGGGGTTGTATTGAAAAGGGAAAATAGGGAGAGGAGGTAGAGAGAGAGAGAGAGAGAGAGAGAGAGAGAGAGAGAGAGAGAGACAGAGAGAGAGAGAGAGAGATAGAGTGGGAAGAGAGAGACAGAGATAAGCTGTGACGAAAAATGTATACATTACATAGTATATAAATAGTCTTTGTTGGCTACAGATATTTAAATATGGCATATATAATAACATATATAATATATTATTTCTATAGAAAATAAATAAATAGTCTATATACGAACGAAATGTATATATATATATATATATATATATATATATATATATATATATATATATATATATATATATATATATATATATATATATATATATATATATATATATATATATATATATATTGTTCAATGTGATTTTAATCCGGAAAACTCACTCAGAATGATCCCCAAACATATCACCGCGATACATAAATGATAATACGCTAATATTGATTGAATTTGTATTTTTTCTTTAGATTTTTAATATTATTTAAGATGCTTGTATTTTTTCTTCTGCAAATTGGCAGAGGTTAATCATCTGCTACAGGCCACGTATGGTATTGAAAGAAATATAAAATTAAATTAAATAAAAGATTAAACAGAAAACCGTTGCATTTTATTATGTAATAAGATTCGAAAACCCTGTTTTCAAATGCTAATTTTTAAAGCAGAGCAAGAATGAAGAAAAACGGCAATAAATGACGTTGCGTGTGTCCTACTTTGAGGAAGAGAAAGAATATTAATGTCTCTTTATTGTCCTTAGTCAAATGATTTCTCACTGATAACTATAATCATATCGTAATCATTCTAAATCATATTATTTTCTACGGAGAGGCGGCTAGAGCTAGGCTATCTATCTTTCAAGGGATGGCCAGTGCAAAGAAGGTCGCTTTTTGATAAAAATAAAATTTGAAAATATAAATTTACTCGATATGATTTGCCTTTAAACAACGCCTTAAACATTGATAATTGGCCAGAATATAAAAAAATGATGCCGTTTTATTTGGTATGCTTTGCAATATATTATGCCCTTTGTTAGTACGCCGGTGGTGTGGGAGTTTCGTCATGTTCTACAATATTTTACACGGGTGTTCCTAGCTATTTTAATCAAGAATTCACTTGAGTTTTGAAATGCACTGATTGGCTTCAGTTGTGGTCCCTTGATGTTTCGACAGAAATTGATAGAAAGATAAATTCATAAATACTTTTCGGAAAATAATCTACTGGCTATGAAATAAAACGGACAAGGATGTATATATATATATATATATATATATATATATATATATATATATATATATATATATATATATATATATATATATATATATATATATATATATATATATATATATATATACACACACACATGTATATATATATATATATATATATATATATATATATATATATATATATATATATATATATATATATATATATATATATACCATATTTCAAAATCCGCATACATGTATATTGCTAGTAAACTGAAACAAAATGAATAAAGATAAAGATCTTTTATTCCAATATTGCCTAAACCAACCTCTAATAATTGGTCATAATGTAACAGACAATATATTCATGCACAAAGGCAAGGCGGAGATAATTATCTGGCTATAATACATTTTCAAACATGGTAAAGCATTTAAAACAGATCCAAATAGAAGTTTCATAGCTTCTCTCTTTTAAGGGAAATTAGAACAAACGCGTTTGCTTAAAGAGCAAATAGAAGAGACAAATTTATACAAACATTCCTTAAAAAATTAAACAACTGTTTGTTATTTATGACAGTGCCATCATTTATAAAAAAAGTTGTGATGCCTTTCCAGTCTATAAAATTATTGTATGGACCATTTATAATGCCAAACACCATAATATTGACGGAGTTATTGATAGAAACATACAACTATGTGATTAGTGACGTGATTGGTTGTACAGTCTGAACTCACCGATAACGTTTCCCATTCAAATCTTGTTTTTACGGGGAAAAAATCGAAGTTTTTTTTTTCGAATCTGTTCAATGTGTTTTGTCAAGCATTTTTCAAATGGTAATTTAAATGATTTTGACTACGAGAATCGATTTAGATGTGACCTTTTAACGGTTATGTTAATATATCTGAGACAACCTGATTGTGCAGTTTACACGTTAAACAGCCACAACAGTATGTTACAAATCGGATATATAAATATGTTAAACCACGATGTTAGATTTAAATCTATAAATAAACATGATACCTGTAGGATAATGTATCTTTTCTGTATACGATGGAAAGAAGAAATGAACTTCATCATTGATGTCCATCCTTCCGAATATTTGCTAGAATAAATTACCTGTTCGTGTCAAAGTCAGGAAAAAACATTTCAATCATTCTTACAATTTAGAACATCTTATATATGTTAAAAAGGGAAGACATACTTAAAATTATAAAAGTAATTGAGAGAAAATTCCTTTTTGTTGAACACATACAGCATATACATATTGTTGACTTTATTATGCCGTTGTCTCCATAAAATTAAAGAACTGCTTACAACACGACATTAAGATAAAAAGCTTGCTATCTTAATTTATATACAGATATATCGTGTGCTGCGATGTGGTATGAAAATTCAAACAAGTGCAAAATATCAAATTAATCCATTAAGCCTTAGGATTTACTTCATTGTCTTGGGTACAACGCGTGCCTAATTACATTACATCTTTTATACGATTTTTAATGTTTCACGTCCATTTACTTAATAGTGTTAACACAATGTCCTAATATTTATGAAGATTTTGCACATCAATTATAAACTTAACACATGTCTTTATATTTAACTTCTTTATCTACATTCAAGTTTCAATTAATAGATAGATCTGCTGATTGATACGACCAGGGAATGACACCAAGTACGTCAACAAGCAAGACGGATAATAGCCAGTAAAAAGCGTAGTGTTCCATTCCATCTTCTATTATCTCAATAACATATAAATAAGAAATCGAAAGAACAAATAACAAACATATTGCTATTTTCTCTTAAATGCATCGCCCAAGTGTATTTAATATTCGAAGATAATATATCCCGCGACATTCCCTTAATTCTTTATGATGTTAATACATGCAGATTATTAGTCATAATGTTCTTCAAAATACATTGCAAATATTATTTTTACTTGACATGTTCAGCGGATACAGCTGTCATCTTCCGAAGGACTGGTCATTGAAGCTGCTCACTCTGGAGACTTTCCGCTACTTTCCGCTACTTTCCGTGACTGTGGCGAAGATTGTGTCTAGATCATATCACTGTGAAGATGACCACTGTCGTGGTTGCAACTGTCAGGGAAAATTATTCAGTTGGTTTGAGCATATAAACGAACATGTCAGAGCATGTTTCAGTGACCAACATATTGAATAATTTTAAGGATAAACTTGACAAATCTTACAAAAAATTCGATATAAATGAGAAGTCAAAACATGTCTGAAAACAAATCAGAGTCAGCTTGTGTTGTCGGTTCTGTGTAGTGCAATGACAAAATTATCCTCCCCAGTTTTTGTCTTAAGTGACTGATGAATTAGAAAAGAGCGAAACATATCGTACTAATTCTGTTTTGGACACGCCTGTAGAATAACAATAACCGTCAAAATAGTGAGATATTAGACTGGTAAAAGATTAAGTTTGACAAAAGGAGTTTTATATTTTTATACTGCCTAGTTACATACAAATAATGATAGCAAACTCAAAAGTTGCATTGGTTAATCAGAAGAAAACAAAAAGACTTTTCAATCAAGTTAATTGGGACAGGACTTGTAGCCTAGTCAACTCAAAAACGGGCTAAGTAATATTTACGAAAATTATCTGTCATGTCACCAACAAAACGTTTCGGAAAAAGATTTTCAGTAATTCGGAAATCCGTCCCAGTGCAAGATTTTGAAGTGTTCACTAAAACGCATGTATGCTTTTGATATATATTGGGAAGGCAAACTAGCTCAAAGGGAAAGGATCCCCATTAAGACAAAACACATTATTAAATCTCTCCGAAGACAGCATTAAACGAATAAAAAATATTAGTATTTATCCTGCAGATAATTATGGTTAGTGTCGAAATAACTGACCTCTAATTATAAACAATGAAATTAAAAAGTAGGGACTATTTATTTCCTACTGGAAAAGGAGAGATGTTTTTTTGAAAGACAATTTCAACCGAACTATGTCAAAGATGTAACTTGAAGTCCAATCAGTTTATATAACCCGAAATATTGACTTTCTTTATTAATATTAACAATGTATTTTAACAAACCAGACAAACACAACTACAGACTCCTGTATTTCTGAACCATTTATTCCAGAAGCCTGCTATGAGTAAAATTTTATTAACGATAGCTCATAACATGTGACAATTATGAATGCATTTCAACTATATCCCCTCGGTGTCCGATGCAACCCTTGAGTGAAAGCAACTTGATGTTTTGTTTGCTAAGATTTTATATTATATGCCAACCAATTACTAATAAATGTCAATGATAATGAGTACCTTGCGCAAGCTTGCACATTATAGCTGAATTAGATATTTAATTGATGACATAAAGAAGGTTTAATTGGTTTTCTTTTCATGGATTCGAGCAGATGTATAATAATAAAATGCTTGCTATAATTATTGGTTTGATGGGTGTTGATTTAAGAAAATCCCAGCGAACCCATAATAATTAGCATTGCATCCAATGCAATTAACTTTATTTTGAATTGGTAATTGGTTAGAGTGCCGCTATATAAATGTTACCTCATTAAATACTTGACAATATGGTTTCGTAAAAAATACTTTGGTATTATTAACAACATTGAAAATAAAATTTCAACGTACGTTACCTAATTAAACAATGGTATAGTCTCAATACGATCACCTTAATTGAACGGAAACAACACCATTATGTTTAGGTATAACTGCAGAGCTGTTGAAAAGTGCTTATGAGGACAATCACCTTTCAGTCACCTTTCAGTCACATTATATATAGTCTTATTTTATCCTGACAACATACCACTAATTCCTTTATTTTTAATTTATTAAGCATGATTTTTATATAGTTAAAGAATATATTTAAAGTTTCTATTAGCCTATTAACTGAACAAGTCGCAATGAGATTTTCATAAATGTATATCAAGCCATTACGACAAATAATTTTAACTACAATACAAATTAGACCAAGTTATCAGAATATATTTACCTTACCCGGCGTGCCTTCGCTTATCCCCATTAAGATGATGTTAGATACAGCTTCTGCTGCTTAACACAGACATCGTCAGCCGAGTGCCCATCAGTCAACAGGTGTTTCGCCCCTTATCTCGGTACACCCTCGTGATGGCGGGGCAGCAGTGGAGATCAAGCACTGCTTGTCTGTGCTGGCTTCCACGTGGCTTCATTACGTCGGAGCCAGAGCCAACTGGACGCTCTTTCAGCTGCTCTACTAAGAGCTCGTACTGAGCTTTGCCTTGGCTTGCCCTTCATGCCTAGAGCTCCCAAGGCTTTCCAAACTGATTGGGCAGGAAAGCCCCTACATCCTACTTCCACAGGGAAGACCCAGGTAGAGAATCCTTTCTCCCTGCACAAGTCTGCCAGTTCTTGGTACTTCGACCGCTTCCTTTCATTTGCCTCATCCGTTCTTTCTTCCCAAGGGACAGTCAGTTCCACGAGTATCATCATCTTTGGGATTGTAGACCAGATGACTATGTCTGGGCGCAGACTTGTCTGTACGACATCTGGGAAGACCAACTTCTGTTGTAGGTCCACCTTCATCTCCCAATGTCTTGCCTCTTGTAGCAGGCCTGTTTTCTGGACACCCTTTGCCTTTTGTCCTGGTTTTACAAAGTTGATGAATCCTGGTCCCTTGGTCTTTATCTGTCTTTCTTGTCTTCTCTCTTTCTCCAGGATGTCTGCTAGTACACGGAGGACTTGATCATGCCGCCATCTGTATCGACCCTGAGAGAGAGCTGTAGGGCAGGCTGTTAGGACATGTTGTAATGTTCCCCTCTGCTTGCACAGTGGACAGCTGGGGTCTTCGCTCAGCTTCCATCTCTCTAGGTTTGTTGGTGTTGGCAGCAGATCATACACCGATCTAAGCAGGAATGAGAGCTGGAGGGGTTCATACTGCCAGAGCTCCTGCCATGTTAGCTTTCTCTCTGGCAAGTTCCACCGGTTCCAACTTCCTTGCTGGCCCATCTGGACTGATCTTGCTGATCGGTGCGTTTCCTCTGATTTTCTTATCTCCTGCTGTACCATACTGCATCTCTCCTGGCTATCTGCCTTATTCCATCGTGGTTGTTGCCCATGTCCTAGTCCTTCTCGACCTTTGTTGGTGGCTCCTACTATGACCTGGTGTTGTAGACTACTCTCAGCTTGTTCAACTGCCTTGGTTACTGACCACTTCCTCCCTGTTCTTACTTCTATTCCAGCCTTGCTGACCTTCTCATCTTCAGAGTCTCGTAGCGTCAAGTACAGTCTGGTCTTTGCTACTTTGTACTCTTCGACAAGCGAGGTGAGTGGGATCTGCAGCTTGGTGGACTTGCCGTACAGCCCTATGGAGCTGAATGATGGGGGTAGGCCTAGCCATCTTCTTATGTGCTTGCTTACCGCCTGTTCTAGCTGCTCAACCAGGCTGACTGGTATTTCATTGACCATAAGTGGCCAAACAAGCCTTGGTAGTAGGCCATGCTGGTAAATCCAGGTCTTGAACTTCCCTGGGAGTTCGGATTTGTCGATTCTACCTAGGCCTTCTTCCAGTTGTTGCCGTAGTCTTCCTTTGCTGCTCTTGTCTGTGAGGGAAGAATCGAACCACTTGCCCAAGCACTTGATGGGGTTGTCAATCAATGATGGGATTTCTTCCCCTTGGATGGACATCTTGAACTGTCTAGTGACTTTTCCCTTCTTTACAATCAGACACCGTGACTTCTTTGGTTTGAACACCATCCTAGCCCATGTCACCGTCTCATCTAGGGTCTTCAGAATCCATCTAGCTTGTATGTGGGATTCCGTTGTGATGGTAAGGTCATCCATGAATCCCCTATTTGCTGGTAGACGGATTCCTGCGTTTGTCTGCGGACCTCTTGTCTCCTCCTCTGCTGCTTTGAGAATCAGGTTCATTCCCATCACAAAGAGGATCACCGAGATGGAGCAGCCTGTTACAATGCCCTTTTCTAGCGATATCCATGATGTGGTGTAGTTCTTACAAGAGAACCTGAGGTGGATATTGCTGTAGTAGCTTCGGATGAGGCTTCTTGCTTGCTCCGGCACATGGTAGTGCTTCAGTGCTTCTTGGATGAGCTGGTGTGGGATGGAGCCGTAGGCGTTGGCCAGGTCTAGCCATACAACAGTCAGGTTCTTGTGGTTGATTCTTGCCTCGTGTAGCAGTTGTGTGAGAGCACTTGTGTGTTCGACACACCCTGAAAACCCAGGGATGCCACCCTTCTGGACTGATGAGTCAATGTAGGTGTTGTCAGTCATGTATGTTGTGAGGCGTCTTGCCAAGATAGAGAAGAATATTTTCCCCTCGACACTAAGCAGTGAGATTGTTCGGAACTGCTTTATGTTCTCTGAGTGCTTCTCTTTTGGTACGAAGCACCCCTCTGCTGCCTGCCAGCAATCTGGAACAGTGCCACTCTTCCATACAGTTCTTAGGAGAAGCCAAAGTCTTCTTAGCAGTTTTGGACAATTTTTATATACTTTGTATGGTATTCCACTTGGACCAGGTGCTGAACAGGCTCTTGCTTTCTTGACGGCATCTCTAACTTCTTGGAGGGATGGTTCTTTCATGTTCAGTGAGAACTTGGGAGGGTCAACATCCGATATCCTATCACAGTCACCGAGAGGATGTTCCCTGCTTGGATCTGAGTGGACTTCTCTCAGGTACTTGACTACCTCCTCCTCACTACTTTGAAGGCTTCCTCCTCTCTCTTCTCCTAGGAGAGTCTTGGTAAACCTGTAGGGGTTTGCGATAAAAGCTGCCCTCTTTCTTGTTCTTTCTCTTCGTTTCCTTCGTAGTCGCTCAGCTGTCGTCAAGGTCTTCAGTCTTGATCGTAACTGCTCTCTTATCTCTGCCAGTCCCCTCTTTTCTTCTGCGCTGGCCTTCTTGAACCTCTTTCTCAGGGAGTTGAGTTCTTCCCTTAATTTCTTTCGCTCTCTTTCTCTTCTGTTTGGGATTGGTTCAGGTTTCTGTATCCTGTCCTTTCCCTCACAGCCAAACCGTTCAAGTCCCATCGAGTAGACTATAGTAGTCAGGGTGTTGATCTTTCTTTCAACCCTTCCTTGGAGTGTAGACTGGAGAATAACTTCTAGATCTTCATCAAACACATCCCACTTCTTGTCATGAGTTCTTGGCCATGATACCTTCTGGCGCTTGGTAAAGTTGGGTGCTTTCCTGCTTTCTGTAGCCGATACTGGCTCTGCCTTGTCTTGGTTAGGGATAACTTCTGGGTTGTCTCTGGCCCTGGGGGGGGAATACTGGTGATTCCTCTGTTCTGTATTGGCCAAAGATCGGTGACTCTTCATTGGTTGTGGGAGTCAAAGACTGTTCACTGTCTGAACTTCCACCCTCAGTTGTTTGCATCTCTATAACTGGTTCTAAGGACTGGAGTTCCTCACGCGAGCTACCTCTTCCAGCTAGTGACAGAACTGGTGCTGAGAGACTGCTGGTACTATGGTTGGACACCGGACCAGTCTTCTCCCCCGTCTTATCAGGTAACCCTTTGCGTTGCCTCAGACTTTCAGTTCGCTGACAGCTGCTTCTCGCCTGGTGAATCTTCAGCCCTCGGAAGTTCTTGCAGACTTTCCCACATGGGCAGATAACTGTATCGGGCGTTGTCCGTTCTTCGTTCCGGGTTGTTTCCAATGTATCCGTCCTGTTGGGTCTCTCATTCTCCCCCCCTCTCGGGAGACCCAGGGGGTGTGTTCTTTCAGTTGTTGTAGCTTGTTGATGGTTGTTCCCTCACGGGACTGCTACGTGGGGTGCCAGCCCACATAGCACCTGTACTAGTCTTCCCTAGTTGCCATCTGTCTGTCCAGCGTCACCATTCTTTCATGGTTGTCATCCAGTCTTTCCTGGAGGTCACTGGGGTTTCCAGATAAACATGATGTTAGATACAGCTTCTGCTGCTTAACACAGACATCGTCAGCCGAGTGCCCATCAGTCAACAGGTGTTTCGCCCCTTATCTCGGTACACCCTCGTGATGGCGGGGCAGCAGTGGAGATCAAGCACTGCTTGTCTGTGCTGGCTTCCACGTGGCTTCATTACGTCGGAGCCAGAGCCAACTGGACGCTCTTTCAGCTGCTCTACTAAGAGCTCGTACTGAGCTTTGCCTTGGCTTGCCCTTCATGAAGAATCAAGAAGAATCTCATTCCAAACTCTTTCCAGCTAACTCAAAGACTGACGTGCCAAATATGTACCTTTTAAGCGTGTACTCGTACCAGAGGTCAGTACAAATACATAATAATGTGCGTCGCAAAGAGAGTGCAATGTGTGTCTTCTTTTCCAAACTAAACCGAAATGTAGATTGCTTAGCTTTAAGTGGTCTTCGTAAGTATTTTTTCTTATGCGACGATAAAGGAACCGTTGCATTGAACATTTTCTGCTTTGATAATGCTATCTCAGTAGACCGGTGACTTGAGGAAATCCTGTAAGCGTCGTAGAAAACAGCCATCAGGAAGCCAGTTCATAAGAACTGGGAAAGAAAGCCATTGGATTATGGTGCACGTCAGCGAAATAATTCCCGGGGCATCCTAAAAAGCATATTTTATGTATTGCCGAGATAGAGGAGTTTCTTAAATACTGCGGTGTTCATTTCTAATATTCTCAGATATTGTCCGAAGTTATCTGAATGATCTTCATTAAATCTATATGTTCGATCTATATGCTCGATCAGTTTTTTCGAACTTCCCACAGAGAGGAAGATCCCTTAACAGCTAGATATAGAGGCAGATATGACGCAATATATATATATATATATATATATATATATATATATATATATATATATATATATATATATATATATATATATATATATATATATATAAAGGCAGATATTACATGTAAATATGTTTCAATAATAATAAAAAGTGGCTCATCGTTTACATGTCAAACTTCCCCAAAATTGTATACCATGTGCCATTAGTCTAGTCTGAGCTGTTTATGGCCTTCTGTTGCTTCGTCCAGTCAATGTTGATCTGCAAGAAGTTCCACAGCTATCTATACACTCGGATCAGATGCGTGGCACAAAAATGGTCCTAGAAATACAAAGCATACAGTTGTAGCTAGTTAAAAGTTTACATAAATATAAGGTTAATTTATAATTTTTTATCTGGTCAAATTACGTTTATTTATCGCTGACATATTAACCAAATACTTATATAGGATCAAAAGGAACTTTATAAATAACGAACATACATAAACTATGAGAAATACAAATTAACTTGCCTTCTGGTGATTGACCAAAATTATAAAACATTGTCCACAAGTGAGAAATAGAATAAAACTCCGTCTTAAATTACAAAAAACAAAAACAAATAACAAACCTAATATTTTGGATTACAACTTAATTTAAGCATCTACAAAATTCGGTTTCCAGTCTTACGATGCTGTGATGCAAAAGACGATCAGATTGAAACTTGTTTGCAGCACAGATACTACATTTTTGCAGACAAAATTATCATTTACAAAAGAATGCAATTTGTGAATATTTTTAGATATTTTGTTTTGACAATTTCCAATATTGTAGATTTTCTTTGTGTAGGTCTACAATGCCCTTTGCTAATAAGGTAAAAGGGGCAAGCCAAAGTTTATCTCTTCTAACAATTTTAAACACACGTTTTCCACGTACCACATTATACATAATTAATCGTAACTTTTCCCGTAGTACACAGCATCATTCTTTTGTTTCTTAGAGTATTTTCTACTTATTGCCGTAGGTAGCCATGCGTCTTGATTAACTTGCTGGGATAGTAAATATTACCGAGTGAGAACCGGTAACACTTAAACTGTAGGTATTGACTTAATGTCAAAATGAGTCAGATAGTCAGATGGGGAAGTGGTCATTTTTCCTTAAGTAGGAGCCCCAGAACACTTTAGATAGAAGCCGTAAACATGACAAATGTGACTTATAACCAGTGGTTAAGCGATGTTATTATGAAAAAACGGCTTAATTATTAGACCAAATTGAACACATGTATAACGTTATAAAGACGGTAACACTGATCATAAGGAAATTTTGTGAGATCATAGTAATAACAGCAAAATGTTGCTTTTTCTTGTGGTTTTTATTATTAGGCTTTGTAAACAATATGTTTAAAGAGAGGAAATAAAATGTACAATAAAAGTATTTATATGTCATCGACGAGCAAAGTTTTTTTTTTCATTGACTTATAATGAAACACAACTGAAGTTACGTGTGATGCAATTGATGTTAGGAATCATTGAAAATTGATATTAATTGTAATGCACTTTGAGAAAGTAAGGGAGTCTGCTTATGATATGTAATACTGTCTTAGTTTTTCCTTTGCTGATATTTCGTCCTCACTTACGAGACCAAGTCAATAATATCAAGATAACGAGTAAATATTAATAAGTTAGAATAATAATAAATGAACATGTATTTCATACAAATACATGTTGGAAACACTTTGATATCTCTAAATAAATAAGCGGCCAACAACTGATTTCATTCGTATAAGAAATTGATCATATGCTAATGAATATATTTACCTTGTGTTAAAATGCAAATTGATTACACGCCCAACCAAATATCATCAATACAACAGACTGTTTGTAAGTTGAAAAGAAACAACAACGTTTATTTTAAACTTAATATAAAACCCCGCTGAAGGATTTCAGAAATGTTCATGTTATTACTTTTGGTAAAGTTAAAATGACATATGAAATGTTGATTTAAATATTGTATTATCAGTTATATATGATTAAATTATTTAAATAAATGTCAAATTTATATAAACTTTAGAAATATTATCATCTATGAAAAACATCTATTAAGATCTATTAAGCTACCACAAAACAAAGGCGCACATGTGATCATGTTTAAGCGACAAAAACACTGAGGCGAGACATAACACTTATAAAAAATAATCAACAATAACCATCGCTTGGAACAGTCAGTCGTCAAAAGGACAGACTTGGTTCTTAAAGTTCCGTTGCGGAGTGTCCCGAACCTCATCTGCTGAAATTATTCTTGGCAAACTGGCTTATATGAAATTTTCTCTATAATTAGACTTTTAAGCACATTAGCAGAGGCCAATGATTTAAAGGAATTAAATTTGCTGGTTTTTGAGTGGACGCATGTAAATAAAACCTACAAATGATGTTAACATAATAGATTTATGGATGTTATGGATGGCAAAACCCCAGCAGACGCATGTTATTAAGACTTTTATTCAAAGCAATGAAATATGTAATAAAATATATTGTAAGATTGCCGCCATAAGTGTTGATAAATTGTGTATTTCATAAAATAATTGACCTTAAGCAGACTTCAAATACTGGGTTTATTCCCGACAACTCAGTGTTGCAAATTGTCGTGCAAGTTTTTCATGGCCACCATGTGTCTCTTGACGGATAATGTTTTGCTTGATGCCTAGATATTTTATGTTGGCATTCTCACGAGCATTCTATCTTTTTATATGGTTATTCAAATTACCAATCAGGAAATATGACAAGGTCCTGTGAGAGTTGCGAGTTAAAATTTGAAAAGGCATATTACAACGGCATTCACATGCCAGTCAAATGTAAAAGTTATATCAAAACTGTGACGAGGCATTATATTAAACAGAGAAAACCCAACAGTTGGAAAAATAGTAGGAAATCACTGTCATGCAATAAAAAGTATGTATTTATTCTCGCAGGATTACACTTAAAATGGTATTAAAATCCAATCTTTAAACCATTTGAGGATGAGCATTAAATCGATCATCGGATTTTATTTGTATTATATGTAAACTAAACAACGATAATCATGCAGTAAGTCCAGATAGATAACCTCCGGATAATATTCTTCTGATCTTAACGATATATATAAACGCAAGTTCAAGTTGTGAATATGTCAACGTGCATATGCTCGTCCATCCCCTGCTTCATTGCTTGTCTTTTTATAGATGGAGCTTTATCAATCCGTATAATTGCGTTTTAGTGTTCACAATTATCAAGTTGTCTTCAGCTGGAATTAAAGTACATCTAAGCATGCATCGATAAGGTTTCAATCCACCTTTTACGTAAGAATGACATTTCATGTCCGAATCCATATCAAGCGATATGTGAAGACGCATTTCCTGATTCCTCCAGACAATCCTAGAAACTTCTGTACAGATGTCTAGTGTGGTGCATGTATATTTCAGTGTTGTGGTAGGTTAAATCAAAGGTTTGAAAAATAAAGATATATTTTGTTTTAAACAATTCTATCATATCATGAAAACACACACAAACACACACTTATATATATTTAAGATTTACAGATAGTTGATGCTAACTATTCTAAATGCCAAGGTTGTGTTTTGTGTTTTACACAAGAATGCACATTGTGGCATGATTGAATTAATATTAGCCTTTCCAAAGCGATGCCATAATGGATATCATACCTGATGATTTTAAAAACATATCTTTGCTTACAAAAGTTTGTTTTTAAAAACACGTGTATAATAGAACCTGTATTTCAATTTAATATATATGTCACTTTACAGCAAAGACCTTTGTTAAACCTTTTTTCAATGATTAACTTAAAGAAAAAAATAAAATTGTAAACCTTAGTTCTGTTGTAAGGCTTGTATTCAATTCACGTGTTTCGATCTTAAAATAAATTCAATAATTAATAACAAATGTGTAATGCATTTTGAAAAATATTTTAATCCAATTAGAACTGTTTGATATTAAACACGTTTTAATGGTTATTTGTATTAAATTAAAATTAATATATGAAACCATATATTTTGAAAAGATAAGAAAGAAAATAATTAGGATTTCGTGCTGGAACTTGTAACAAGTTCTACTTAAACTGTATATTACCTCAGCACATTATACAGAACTCTAATCAAACATACAAATAAAATATATTTTGAAGTCCGTTTTTTTTTCATTTTAATTATTTTGTCCTTTGCTTTGAAATCTCCCTTTAAGAGCTTGCATAAACCTTGTACATTGTGGTTTAAGTTAGTCGAGCGATGTTCAATATGCAAACAGAAATAAACACGGCTAACTTTCATGATTTGATCAGCACATAAAATGTGATGTTCTTCTCAGAAATAAGAGTTTTTTCCTTCTGCAATAAAAAATACACTGGTTGGATTGATATCTGACTCAATGTTTCAATGCCGAACACAATTGTAACAAGTTGAAAAGAAAAACCTAATTAATAAATATTGCATTGCTGCTTTTGAATTTGAATGTCAGTAAATCCTTAATCAATACTCTGAATAAAAATGCACAAGGCATTGCAGACACGCACATCAAATATAACAAACCATTAATATGTGGTGTTTCCTCTTATCATATGAAAATGCTGATCAATAAGAGCGTAATCTGCATTATTCAGCTCAGCTAATATGCAATAGAGATAAGAAATGTTGTTTAATTCAAAAGAACCTACGTTTTCATTCGTAGATATTTAAAAAATGTGTTTAAGGATTATCATCACCATCGCTGTAATATTCATTGTGTATTTATAAGATATGTCTCCTACTGTCATAACTAGATGCCGGCCTGTCTCGTGTAATCGTGAAATGAAAATATGTGTATATTAGTTTCAATATGTTATCACTTGGAAGTAGCAGCTGCTTAATAGAAAATGTTGTAGGATTAGGCAACCTTTTCATACCTGCCCCTCATGACACCATAATTATCTTTCGATTGGTGGTGTGTGGGAGCATCGTCAGTTTTAAACGTGTTATTGTTTATTTTATTTAGATTAAATTTAGTAATGAGTGTGTTTCATTATTTTATCCGATACTGCAAAGTGATAAAACTAATTACTATATTACTGGGAAAATCTATAATTTATATGTGTTTTATTGTACAGTAAAGTGCCCAAAATGGGTTGACGAGCTCATGCTAGGAGCCCACTTCAGCTTGCAAATATTCTGAAGAGATATACCACGAACGTGAACAATAACAATTACTTTAACTAATTATGTCATCTGACCTCAAGGTTAAAAGACGACTGTCAAAAACGAAACTTTCAAAAACTGATGACGCTGTGTCCCTCAAAATACCTGATATCATATCGCAACCACTGTCAATTTGGTAATGGATTTGGACAATATCGTGCACTACTACGATTTCCGTGAAGTTGTTTTACAGTTGTGTGTTTCTCTAAATAACTACGTTAGCAGTTATTATATCGTGCCATCGAGTCATCAAGGAATAGTTCGCGATAGTTTGATATCGTATAACGCAAATGTATATTTTTATACATGCAATGTCAATTTGATAATCACGGGACGGAAATAGCCACATCAATTATGTGCAGTATTACTTCAAACTCTAAAACACGAAAAGAAAGTCATGATCCATTTGTAGCTGTCTCTGATGATGTATACAGCATTGAAGTAAATGCCATAGCAAAAATAAAAGTTAATTTTGAAAGTAATAAACGAGATCAATGTGGACAAACGCAGAAAAGAGGCACGACTATAACATCGCCACATATTGCTATAATGAATTGAAAGGACACAATTCACTCAGAATTTCAACATGATCTATTGAAAGTTTAAACATGGTTTTAAAAATGTTATTTTCAATTTTTCTCGCTAGTTTTCTGACGGACTCAGATTTAAACTAATATCATCATAAGTCGATGTCATCATTATGACATTATAGGTCCGATACACTATATACACTGTATGTAAATCATGAAGAGAAAGGTTAAAAAATTCAACTCATGGTCGAACTTATTAATACAGTCGTTTGAATTTATTTTCTTTCTGCGATTGGAATGTTATTTTTCTCTAGATATACTGAGTATCTCATTCCTTTGTAAAAGGGATAAGAAATGAAAATCGGTGCTGTTGCCAAATTGTGTATTTTCGGATCGATATTAGATGAGAAAAAAGCTACGAAGACAATTTGTTTTTATGTGCATACTCCGAAGGTGAAATTTATAAAATGTGTGTACCTGCCCTTAACGATGCAAACGGTTTGTTCATACAATTAATTGACATGTATCTGTTCTCTAGTGCTCTGTTTTTGTAAGAGATAACGGTCAGGGTCAATTGCCTTTACGCATAATTAGTAATTTCCGGAAAACGTCTGAATAAAAGAAATCGAGTTTACACGATTAAAAATGCATTGCTAACTCGAGAATAAAATGATAAAATGTTATTTTTACTTTCATGTTTTATTGACCTTGTCGATGAAAGCAATTAATCAGTACTGTTTTTAACGTGCATTTTATGCATTAAGATATGTTTTCTCGTTAAATTAATGATGAATTTGCTTGAAAATTTGAACTCGTAGACAACTTTAACATTTGATTTGAAATGGCGAAAGTAAAATTTAGTAGAGGTGAACGGGTCCTTCACATAGACAAAAACGATGAAATTCACATAATCCATAGTACTTTATCTTGTATTTAAAATGAACAGAGCCAAATAAGCCTGAAAAAAAATACTTAAAATGATTTAACCGTCGTATCGTGTGCATATTCGAAAGACAACTTCCTTTGATAACTTTACTATCAATTATCAGTTTTAACTATCACAAGACATATATTAAATCGGTTGAAACGCAATAGTTACAATGTAATCAGTGAATTTTCCGAACAACCGTTCCAAGGCAACGGCTGTTGAATTTCCACCTTTGTGTGCAATGTCGCGTCTTAGTGTTTGTGTCAATTTAATATAAGTCTGGCATGCTATACCTTTGTTGAGTGCTTTGCTAATGTTCATACATTATGTTATCTTCAGTGGATATTGTCATAGTTTTAAGTATAGATACAAACCTCTAAGATAAATATAAAAGGGACAGAGACACACTTAAGCAGGATATTGCACAAAGAGAGGACAAAATTTTAGGGACTTGGAAAGGTTTGTCGGCAGAAGGGCCAACTGGGGTTCTTAAGCCGGGATTTATTAACATGCAATTCCTTATGAATTCTTTTTTCTACCTTAACATTGCAAATAACCATATCAGACGAAAATCAAATTAATGAACAGTAGGCAACTGGCGAGGAAGTAATATAATGACAAAGAATAAAACTTAAAACAGTAATAAATTCTTTTAGAAAACGTGTTACGAAAGATCTTTTTTCTCTTTAATAATTCTATGAAGAAAGATCTATAGAGACAAGTATTAGACAATATTTAAATAAAATGCGGTGACACTTTATTTAGACAAGTAATTGGTATTCCTATGGGAACCAACTGTGCACCATTGATTGCAGATTTGTTTTTATACTGCTTTAAACGTAATTTCATGTTAACTTTATCCCCTTCTAACCAAAGCCACATTATAGAGGCTTTCAATTTAACGTCACGCTATCTTGACTATATACTTACTATAGATAATCCTTTCTTTTTTCAAATGATCCATCTGATTTACCCTCCAGAACTTACCTTTAATAAAGCAAATAACTAACATTTAAATGCAGCATTTCTATACATTGAGATCGCTATTTCCAATGACAACGTCTCTACTAAAATCTATGACAAGAGAGATGATTTCAACTTTAGTATTGTGAATTATCCATGCCTTGACGGGGATTCACCTCGTGCTACCTCTTATGGTATTTACATACCACAACTTACAAGGTTTGCACGAGTTTGTACTAAATTAGAAGATTTCAATGCTAGAAACCTGTTTATTTCTTATAAACTGTTACAGCAATCATAAATTAAGACAGGCGTTTTCAAAATTCTTTCACCGCAATGGTTTTATTGCTTCTAAGTATAAAAGCAGTATGAAAACATTGATGCAGAAAGGCATAAGCCATCCTGCATTTTATGGAAATGTTTTATACAAGTTTAAGAAAATTAATGGTCTCAATAACTTTTCTGACCACTTCACAAAATTTATCAGAAAATGTATTGCAGACAGTTACAGCCCGGGAATCCTTCGTTGTACTGCATTGCTTGCAATTGACCCTTTTACAGTCAAGAACTTGCATTGCTTTTAAATTACACGATGACCGGACAGGTCGTTGAGACTATACCAAAACAGTTACGTAAAGCCATAATTGGACAGTTACTGTTGGAATTCTTGTCTCTTTATCTCTCCAGTCGTGCCCTATATAGGTAAGACAACTTGAGCAGTCTCCATACCCTTTACGTGAGATTGCACAGTAGGTATAACATCGGGATTTTTATAACCTTTCTTGCATATAATATGCCAACTGCAGATAAATCCTCGGCTTTTCATGAACTTGGTTTTTTAACATATTATCTCTTAACAATACTACATTTTTTTTTGTTGGTAGGTTGTTTTCTAAATTTCGATGTTTTCTTTCGTATTTTTTACATTTCACTTTTGACACTTTTGGAACATGATGTCATGGCATTATATGCTATTTTTAAATTGATCTTATTATATATCAGCGCTTGGGCTGTTTTATTTGTTCTTATAATATATCAGCGCTTGCGCTGTTTTATTTGTTTCTATAATATCTTATAATATATCAACGCTTGGGCTGTTCTATTTCAAATTAATCTCTCGTTTTGGAATTTTTATTTTTACGTTGCCGAGGCTTTTATCTACTGTACATACTGTACATATGTTTATAGTCAACTTTATAACTAGTTATTATGTATGTTTATTAGTTTCTTGTATCAGATTCTGTTTTAACCCCCGATGCGGGTGCATACTGTTAGTTGTTTCACTTTGACGGGATGTTGTTATTTACACTGTTTGTTTGCTAGAAAATGCTTCACGAAGTGCAAGGTTGGAGCGCTCCACAAACCAGGTTTAAGCACCCCAATTGGCCGATTGACCGATCCAAGGCGGTAACTGATGTTTTTTTCTTTATGTGTGTTATGTCTCGTCTCTGTGTTTTTGTCACATTTGCATTTACCTTGTTTGCCTTTATCTACTGGTAGATAAAATTTAAATATCTGTGAAAAGTTTGAGAGGACCTTTTCTTATTTACCTATTATACAAATATTATTAATATATCCGGATAAGCTTTAAGTATACTAGATACGCATAGCTTTTTACAAAAGAAACACTTCTTCAAACATTGGTTTCAATTAAATGATGAAATTAATTCGGCTAACAACAAGATGCAAACTATTTCTATACCTGCTTTAGCCATATGCAACAGTTACTGCTCATCCTATAACCAACATTATTAATAAATCCACACATAAGTCATTATGCTAGTGTACTGGTTTACACATCTCCGTTACACCCCCATATTCAGTTTCAGTATTTTATATATAATTAAGACAATTGTTATGATTATGTTTACAGGTTCATAAAAGAGTTTCAGTCTGACCTTTGGAAGTTCAATTGACTCAATAAGAAAATACGAAATAGTCCTATGAGAAATACCACAGATATTTTAATCTGAAATGCCTCTCGAAAAAGCAAATAGGGTATATGTAAAAGTGAGACAAACATAGAGACTCGACATAACACACAAAAATAAACAAAAATCAGTTACTGCCTTGTAACGGTCAGTCGGTAAACCTGGTTGTGAAACACTCCAGCTTCGCACTTCCTGAATTTTATTCTCAAATAAACAATGTAAATACAAGGAAATCCCATCAAAGTGAGACAACTAACCGCAAGCACATGCGTCTAGAATTACAACCGATAAAAGGAATTTATTTTCCGACAACGTTACACATATTATAATAACTAGCAACATATGTACAATATTTACAGTAGATAAAAGCTTCGGAAACCTTTAAAGTTCCAAACGAGAGTGTAGTTTGAAATAAAACAGTCAAAGTGATGCCATATAATGAGAACACTTTAATAATGTTATTCGATAAAAATGCAATGACGTTATATGTCAGATGTATCAAAATGTGAAATTAAAAAATCACGAGTCAGCTATCGACTTTTAGAAAACAGCCAAACCAGCAAAACAAAATGAAGTATTGTGAAGAGACAAAAGGCAATAAAATTCAAATATCATGTTATAAAATGTCGATAATTTATCCGTGATTGGCATATTATGTAATAAAGGCAAGTAAAAATCCCGAAGATATACAAATAATAATATCCAACAATGACTGTCCAATTATGGCTTTACATATACCTTGTCTGCTTTGGTCTGCAGGTAGATAAAATTTAAATATCTGTGAAAATTTTGATAGGACCTTTTCTTATTTACCTATTAAAGTCAAAGTTTTCATTTAGTCTCAACGATCGGTTCCGTCATCGGATATTAAAAAAGCAATGCAAGTTCTTGACTGTAAAAAGGTCACTTGCAAGCAATGCAGCACACATAAGGATTTTCTTATTGTAACCATCAGCAATAGATTATCTGGTAAGTTTTGTATAAAAGGTCAGAAAGTTTATTGAAACTCTTGATTTTTTATCTTTTATAAAACATTTCCATCAAAATGCAGAATGGCTTAAACCTTGCTGCATAAGTGTTTCCATAGAGCCATTATATTTTGAAGAAACAAAATAATTAAAAACACGCATTCCTTAATTATTGCAATCTAAAGTCTAGCTGCAACATTTTTATAATAAAGTTATTTCTAGCACTGTATTCGTATACTTTAGTACAAACTCGTGAGAACCTTGTTAGGGATGTGTTATTGCCACAGGATGTAGCACAGCACGTGCTGAATCATGATCAATGTATCATAATACTGAAGTTGAAATATTCTCTCTTGTCATAGATTTAAGTAGAGACAATGCCATCGGAAGTAGAGATCTCAATGTTTAGAAATGTTGCGTTTAAATGTCAGTTATTTACTTTATTAAAGGAGATTTCTTGTCCAAAGAAAGTGTCGCAGCATTTTAATAAATATTGTCTAATAGGACACTTAGAGCTCCACAAACACACACGTCCATATAGTAAACCTTTATAAGAAAATACTTGGTGTACATATTTGATTACATTAAATAATATCTCGATAATTGAATGTATGGTGGACGTATAACTGTTTAAAAATAGTGGACCATAATATTTTTGTTGAAACTAAACATGTTTGATTTAGGTTCTAATATTGTAAAATTGCTTCAGTTCTATTTGTCTGATAGGTGCTAATTTGTCAGGTGTAAATTCATAGCCAATATTATCACATTGTGGTGTACCTTAGAGACCATGTTTTGGGATCTTTATTTTTTATTATGAACACTAATGCCATATATTTAAAAAAATCATTTATATTGTTAATGCTGATGATTCATCAATCCATGTGTCTTAGGGAAATGATGCTAATATTAGAATATAAATCTGACGATCTGAAAGGGTAAGGTAACGGGTTGGTATAGGACAAACTAACATAACAACAGAAAAGATGACACGCCTGTTTCAAATTTAACGAAAAAAACTTTTTAAAAACTGTACTGAATAACACACTTTCAGCGAGTATTTATATTATTCTTTTTGTGCCATTCTGTAAAGTAAAATTACCGTATGGTGTTTTTTTTCATTTCCGATTATAAATTAATAATATAATAATAAGTATAATTATACATATAGCAATATTTATTTTAAATGCAAATTTGATATTAACTGTTCAAACAATGCCGCATTATTATCGAAAATATTAATTAAAGTAAACGAACGTTGTACATTTTCTAGCACGAAATTTCAGAAGCAGCGAAAGGGTCCATCAATTTAAAACTATTGAAACAGCCCGAAAACATAACGGCATGAGAACAGAAAGAATGTCTGAGGGTCTACAACAGGAACAGAACGTACTTTCATGACGTTATAGCGACATCACATGGTCATGAATTAATCAGCTGCGCCAGAATGAAAACAATCTCATCTAAAGAAGGATATAAGCGGATATATTTAAGAGAAAACTTTGTAAGGCATCCTATTTCTATGCTTGTACATTAAATAACTGTCAGCAGACAATTTTCATTTTAGCATAATGTTGGTATCATTTGAACAATACATTAAAATGAAACATTAAGGAATCGTATGTTCGATACTTTCGGATTTAAATATCAGCTTATAAATAATTACATGTTCACTGATTAATAAGCACAATCAGAAAATACTACATCTACTATTATTTATACCTAGCAGAAAAGTGCTAAGAGCCACAAGCACGTGGACATGGTTAACATATCGACATGAGACGACTTGCTGAAAATGCGAAAACACCTCTAACTTTGTTGTTATTTATGCGCCACTGGGCTTGTTTGTAGTACTTGCCTCAACATACAAAAAATATTAGCCAGCTTTCAAATAATTAGTTTTAAGTTGCTGCAGAAAATGTTCTTCTCTGACATCACACCACATGGTTGACATCGTCCTGAATTATGCACAGTATGTGTTTCTCCATCGCAAACAGTTGTACGCCCATCAATTTCTCTTTCTGTCTCCTTCATCCTACAGCCAACCTTATGTACTATTCCCTATAATGTGAGAGAACATTTAAGCGTTGTCTTTAAATCAAAGCACACCTTTAATATCCACTTAAATTTCAGGGTGGCCTTACATTTTGATTTTGATGTTACAATTTAAGCAGATACTCTACAAATACGCAGTTTAACTAATGTTCCAAAATGCAAATGAACATGTTTCTAACGTTGTCGCAATGACATTATTGTATGTATCAGCTTGCTAACGGTTATCTTAGAGAAGAAAAGTACAAGTATGCATGTAACTGTTGGAATATATTATCATTTGTTAGATAGGGCGCTTACACGTTGCTTTATTCATGTAAACATACAATAAATATGTATTGGTGTTTATATCTTGTTGAAAATGACAAAGCCAATAGCTAAAGGCTAATCTTACCAGAATAGCAACACCACTCTAGTACCAAATGTGACCTTGGGATTTTACAGATAGTGTACATGTATTTCTTGGAGAACGCTAGTATTTTGCAGTTTTATTTTAAAAGAAAGTTTAGGAAAGATTGTATCGATGGCGGAACATAACTGGGTTGTTAAGCGTTTTTTTTTTTTCATATTCTTCTGTCTGTTTTCGTGATTTTGCAATTTATTACTTTGTTTACATGCAATGTAAGAAAAAAACAATTTACATGGACTTCTTTTGAAGAGATTTTCTGTAGGAATTTATTTATTGTATTTAATTAACTGAATTAATGTTAACAGCTCATATTTTGCCAGATACAAATTTAAGGATTATTATCTCTAATGATATATTATTTTACAATTTAGCAAAGCATTAGTGATAGTAAATTTTGATTGAATTGGTCTTTTCCTTAAGAGTTTTAAGATATGTGTATTATTTGTTCTGCTACATTCAAAGAAAAATATATGACTATTGCAATCAAGAGCTTTATTGTCCATTAAAAGGCACTGACATAAATAATAAATGAAAATTGAATCAAAGGTTAAACTGGAAACCAATGCATTGAAAAGAGTGCGTTTTCAAATACTCATTTCTGAAACCAATTCACGAATGAACAAAAAGGGCAGTAAATGACTTTACGTGTGTCCTACTTTTAGAAAGGGAAAGAATATTAATGTCTCGTTGCTGTCCTTCGTCAGATTATTCCTCCATGATACTATAATAATATCACAATCGTTCTAAATCATTATTTCGCACGGAGTTGAGGCTAGGGCTGGGCTATTTATCTTTCTAGGGATGGGCAATGCACGGAATAATGCTATTTCTTATACATTGTTCATTTAGGATGAACTGGAGATTTGAACTTTTGAATTTACTCGATATAATTTATATTAGAAAAATGCTTCCATATGGAAACTTGTGCAAAATAAAAATAGGGACAAATTTGAATTCCGTTTTTGTGGTTGGTGTGCCATTAGATGAAGTAGCCACTATGTTTGTCCATGGGGTTACAATATAAATCTACAATATTTTTCACGAGTAATTCCGATTATTTATTTTAGTTTTAACAATATGTCTAGTATTTATAAAGAATACGCTTATGTTTTGAATTGCACTAACTGGGTTCAGTTTTCGTCCACTGATGGATGTTCCAACAGAAAGTGGAAGGTACATAGATACAACTAAACTTTTTGAAAAACATTCTATTGACAAAAAGACAAAATGAATCAAAAGTTTCGATGCCTCTCGAGTCAATAAAATAAGTGTATGGACCAACAATTCATGCCCAGAAAAATTTCATTGACGGTGTAAATTAAATAAACATACAATTGTCTGGTTTGTACCGCGATGGGTTACACAAACTGAATATTGTGTTTGTTTTACCTTTTGTACGAAAAAGGTGTGTTTTGAAACTGATCGCAAGATAATTTCCCAATTCACATCTTGTTTTTAGATTATTTTGGTTGCAATTAAACAAAGATATCAAGAAATGAAGCATATTCTGGACATATTTTATGTATATTATATGAATGTACTTCTCCATTGTTTAGGATAAAACTTTTCCAACTTTACCTTGATTACACCATCACGGAGGAGGCACTTTGCGTCATAGGAAAAAAAGTAAAAAGCACCCCAAATTAGAAAACATTCGAACAAGACAAGGAGAATATTGTGACGTAAATATTTATTCTTAGGTATTTGATTTAATAATCTAAAAACATATAAAAACGTACTTTGTAAATGAAAGACAAGTCTTTTTGTTTTATGAAACACATACACGGTAAAAACATTATGAAACCCTTTTAATGACCTAGTCTCAAGAAAATTCCTCTCAATCTTTTTAAAATTGTAAAAATGCATGTTTTATCTCTTTTTCCTTATTCGCAGATAAAGAACGACTCACTTACCTCAAGAACTGCTGACAGCATTACTAAAATAAATGTTGAATCTGTATTCTATACAAAAGAAACGTGTAGTTTGAATATTGAAACAAGCGCATAATAGCGAATTATTCCATTTATCGGGTACCTCTGAATTCGCAAAATGGGACACACTTTGTGCCAAATTAAATAACGACTGAATATTGTGTATGGTGTTTTATGTTTACGTTAATTTAAGTATAAGCGGTAACACCATTAACAAATTGTAAGCTTATCTGCTTTACTTTATGGGATATCATATAATTTTGCAATTCTGTGCAATCTATATTGACGTTTCGTAATATTTCTGATGTTTTTACACATCAATAATCAACTATACACGTTTGGAGCTTTACTTTAACTACATTCATGATTCCTTTAATAAATAGATCTAA
The DNA here is from genome assembly GCA_007844125.1 of Sinonovacula constricta. Classification (NCBI taxonomy): domain Eukaryota; kingdom Metazoa; phylum Mollusca; class Bivalvia; order Cardiida; family Solecurtidae; genus Sinonovacula; species Sinonovacula constricta. Next base: position 40,739,386 of record CM017555.1, read on the forward strand.
ATAATGATAGGATCAGGAAATGAAACCAAATACTTCAACAGGCAAGAGGGATAACAGCCAATAAAAAGCGTAGTGTTCCAGATCAACTTCTATTATCTCGCAAACATGTAAATATAGCCATAAATTTTAAGATAGTCTAATCCTACTGTATAATATCTTGGTTTCTAGTTCAAAGTCTATACATTTAATCCACCAGGCTGCAGGCCTTCAACCGTGAATGAATTTCTTAATTAAACAACAGTGCATAAGAATCACGATTGATTTAGTCTATCCGCAAGTTTGTAACTTCGTATTTCAGTTATAATAGTCTTTTATTTGTTGTAATTGTGTTGTTAGTTAGTACACCTACTGTAATATCATGAAACTGTTATTTCGCAAATTGGCAATGGAATTAAAATGGACACTTTGACATAGGGTTATGCGCCCATGAACAGTCTTGACAAGAATAAAAATATTTCATTTTTTACACTTTAACACTCTTCTGCATGTGGTTTTCAAAGACAATGTTTGTACGATTATATTATGGAAAGACAAGAACGGAGCTGATGTGTGTTTCAGTCAACCTGATCACTGATTATAGAATTCAGTGTAGAAATTACTTAAGTATTAGGAATTAATAAAATAACAGCAAACGACTTTTAAAAACACAATACTTGATGTCTTCACATCCTATGCAAACCTTCTAGGAGCATCACGGATTGTTACGAAGTTGGGGACAAGAATAATTATACTTACCCAAGTTAAGTCATTGACATTAAGACATTGAAGTAAAGACGCATAGCTTTATCTTGAAGTTACGTGCCATGTTCAATTTCAACAGCGCATGCATAATTAAGAAGTATTAACTGTTTTATTGCCTTCTGATATTCTACTTAATAGGATTTTTGAGATTCCTAATTACCATAAAGTGCTACCTCGTCTAGACTACAAGCAGTTATCACATCTTAAAGGGTGAACAAGAATCTAACAGCCTGAAAGGAACAAAAGGCAAACCTGTTAAATGAGCATTTTATATTTAGCTTTTAGAAGTATTATTTACCGTTAAGAGTTACAACTGAATACTTTATAATCACACCTAGTAAGCCTCGATTGTCAGCTTTTTGACATACATGGTCTTACTGCTAACTTTTTACTACATTTCTTTCCTTAATAAAGTAATTTGTGTAACATAACGCAAAACGTAGAAAGTTGATAAATTTAATATCCATCTTGTGAAACTACCTATTATGAAAATAAAATGGAAGAGCCCCACTGTGAGAAACCAAATCTATTTATACTGGTAACGCATGTTCCATAATAAAACAATTAAGCCTTAAAAAATCTTCCAGTACATGCTAAAAGATGTCTCCATGCATTTGAAAGAAAAATCAGCAAGCTGTTCGAGAAAAGCAAAGAATCGCTTAACTGTGTTGCAAACAGTAAATACTTTTCTGTATAATTATGTTGTACAGCACGTCTCGTATCGTCATTAATTTGTACTGAGTTCAAAATTATAAATTGCTAAGAAGTCATACGTTGTTAAAATATCAAGTATTAATGAAACAACAAAGCATTTGCTTGTTAAATACCTCATATAACAATGTGGCGATATCAACACCATAAATTGCTAAGATATCGAACTATGTTAAAGTGCAATGAGGGTAAATAAATAGATTCGTTCAATTCGTTACTAGTATCTAATCCATGCTAGGTAATTTCTCCGGTGAGTGATTGTTTAATATATATTTATTATTCTAATAATATTTCGATAATACTTTTATATTCTGGTGTATGATATGGTCTATTCATTTCAAACTGTCATTTCAAAACTCAAAACACAAAAACAAAATATATAACACTATAAACTCAAATTAATTCTTTTTACATATGTCAATTTTACATTTGCTGTACTGCATCAGATTCTTTTTTTTTCATTTATTATCCATGATGATTAATGATTTTAGCCTAGTAATTTAATACTCACTGCCTTATTTCAAAGGTCAAACCAATACATGTTGGAAATCAATCCCACCATTTCAGCATTAACTAAATACGAACTTTGGAAAATATGTTTAGGTCAAAGTCTTAACTTCAAAAAACAATTTTCGTATATATCATCAAAATACAAATGAGCCGTGCACACACTTAAGTGAAACTAAACTCTCTAAAACAAGTCGAAAAATGACAAAATGACAAATAACGCTCTTTAAATACTAAGTTAGTGCGTCTAGACACTAATCTACGTTTAAATGTAACTTAAAATGCACTTCAGTGTATTTTAGAAAATAAAATTGAGATATATTTTATATAGTTAAACGTCAATTTCAAACAATTTAGGAATAAGCTAAATGTTTCAAAGCCAACCTTGACCCATCTACCTGTATTTTAAATATGAAAAATCTAAAGAGGCAATATATCAAATCAAAGCTGGATCTCTCTATCTAGATGATGAGACATGCCATGACTACCAAAAGACATTAGGAGTGACGCAATTAGGGAATTTCTATCACTGAATGATACTTTGTTTCTCTGGAAATAAGGCTTTTCAGATATCTCAAGAACAAAATAATACTGATGTAAAGCAACTATGATACAATAATACAAATTATATGTATGTTTTCATACGTGTAACTGCACAATAGGTATAACTTCGTAATATTATATCCGTTAAGTTGTTCATTTTGCTGGTACATGTAGTTGATAATTATTCAAGAATGTTCTTTAAAGTATACACCATGTACATTTATATTGGCAGTGGTCATCTTCAGAATAACTGATTAATGAGATAAGCTGGTCACTCCCGTGAATTTCCGCTAATGTCTGTGATTTTGACGAAAATTGGGTCATACACCTGTCATTCTAATCATAAACACTGTAGTGAAACAAACCGTCAGTAAAATTATTAAGTTTAAAGTTTATGCGCAGTATCATAATCGTTTTGCGTTTTCAGTTCTTTGTGGTGCAAGGTTGACAAAATAATACTTCCCAGCCTCTGTCTTTAGTGCCGTAATAGTTGTCGGGAAACACCAATAGAAAGATCCGTCATAATAGAAAGGTAAAAAGAAGGGCAAGACTGAGTCTGACAAAAAAAAGTTTATACTGTGTTGCCTAGCGACAAAAAATGGTGGCAGACTCTTAAGTTAAGGCATTGGTTATTCAGAAGGAACTATATGACCTTCCAATCAATCGGAGCATCAATTGTTGGATAGGTAATGTCCTATGAACATTTCCACAGATAATTTAATGTAATATACCTCTAGACAAAGGGAAACATGGTAAATATAAACGTGACAAAAACACAGAGACGAGACATAACATACAAAAAGAAAAAACATCAGTTACCGTCAGTCGGCAAAAGGATCGACTGGGGTTCTTAAACCTGGTTTGTGGAGCGCTCTAATCTCGCACGTCCTGAAGGTTTTTCTATCAACCAAACAATGTAAATAAAAATATCCGTCAAAGTGAAACAACTAACAGTAAGCACCTACATCAGGAGTTAAAACAGATTAGATACGCATCATAGTCTTTCTGACAAAGAGCGGTCTTAACTCCAACAAAATGTTATTGACAAAAATGCTGAAATGTTCATAATACTGGAATCCGTCCTAGTGCCAGAAATTGTAGTGTCCAGATCAGGACAAAATCTGTCCAAAAGGGACAGAACTGCATTAGAAGATAAGATATCGGTATTAAGCTTATGATACCTATGCTTAGTGACGAGAGAACTTATCTCTAATTGTAAGGAAAAGCTAAAGGAGTGGACTATTTACTTCGTACTGGAAAGCTTACGCTGTTTTATTGAAAGTAAATTTTCAAGCGAAATTAATTGCAAAAGTACAAAACTATAAAAACAAGTTTATATCGCCGGAAACATAGAGAGGGTTCTTATTTATATTTGTACTTATTTTAACAAACCAGACAATGTTTTTAGCAGCAGAAATGATAGCTCATAGAATGTGATATTATAGATGTATGTCAACAATACATTGCTTTCGTTGTATACGTCGAGTAAAAACATTTTGATCAGCTCTTCCGTTGACTAAGTCATTATCGTCAATTTGCCAAATAATTACTATCAAATGTCAATTATTGAAAGTACCTTGGTCAAGCTAGCATATAACAGCCAAATTTAATATTTTAATGAGTGCATTATGTGGTTTAATTGATTTCCTTTTAATGACATCACATCAAATTTATAATAATTAAAAGGCATGCAAACGATGCTATAATGATTGGATTGACAGATGTTGATTTAAGAGGATCCAGCGAACTCTTGGTAATTAGCACTGCAATCAATGCTATTAAGTTTTTATTTGCATTGGTAATTGGTTAGAACGCTGCAATAAGTGAGATGCTCGTTACATAAATGACAATATGGTTGCTTGAAATAAAACTAATTGTGTATTGTTAACAACTTTGAAACTAAACTGCCAATGTATATTACTCAGTTAAACAATGGGACCGTCTCATTTTGGTCACCATGTGTGTGTATATATATATAGTTGCGACTTGTTCTCTTAATAGGTAAACAAAACGTTCTTTTTATAATTCAAGCAGATCTGAAGTGCAGAAACTGCTGCAGATCACACAAAAGTCCAGGGAATGCCGAAGTTTGACATTCAAAAATGGAGTTCTTAAACTAAAATACACTATCAATGTTTCATTTTTGAGGCGTGTCAATTAACTGAAGATAAACAGATAAATCTACAACTCTTATTCATAGCACATGTCTCTGACAAAGTCATTCCTTAAACAAAGCGTATTCTAAAACAAAGCATAATAACCATAACTTCGAACCAATTTAAATCATCTGAAGCCTTCTTCAACACATTCTGCTAAGTCTTCAACATAATTTAGTAAGTCTTCTTCACAATCTACACAAGAAAATACTTAGCATCATGTTTAAAATGACTGCTGTCAAGAAGGTCAAACATCCTTAAAAGAAGCTACTGATACTTCAAAGCAAACAAGAGGACGTAACCCGAGACAAGATCTGGCTGTTAGATCGAGACAGACTTCCCCCCAGACAAAAAGTAACAAGATCACCTGTAAAAGCTCTAAAACAAATCTTTTTTTTTAATTTTAATTTATATAATCTCGTGAACACCATTGGAATTGTCGAGGTCTTGGAATTAACAGTCATAAAAGTCTTCTTTTATTTGTCTTTTTAAACCCAGCTGTGCTATGTATTCAGGATACATTCTTTAAGGAAAATGACAAAATTGACTTTAAAGGACAAATACATGCAGGACAAAAAAAGCAGCTTAAAGTACTAGGCCTGCTTAACTAGACCAAGAAACCCATTAAGCACAGGTATTAAAAAAACTAGGAACTCTCACTAAACGAACTATACACGCAAAGGGCAATTACACTATTTGACAAAATTGGACTAACAGCCGACCAATTTACACTTCCAGTTAAACAGCTCCATGTAGGTATCAAACAAATTAACATTTAAGTATATTTAGTAAACATAATCGAAAGATTATCGTCTTAGTAGATTAATTCAAAGTAGATTCAGACACTTACGCAGTACACTCAATTATCTCTTTAGGTGTAAAAGTTTCATTCTGGATGCCTGTTTTTTCAAGAAAGAATACCTTGTAGCAGTTTTCTGCGATCTGCTGAAGTAAGGAGACCTTGGACTCAAGGGGACCTTGGAATCTAGGGGTGTTTACCCACATTTATCAACAGTTTCATTCTGACAGAAGGGTTCAAGTTAAAATTAGGATTATCTTGTCTTCTCTTTATAAACTGGAACAAGGTGCCCCGCGGTAGGATTTTGTCTGTTACCCGCTTGAACATTAAATTAAATAACATTGTAAAACTCTGAACATTGGAGTAGATTGTTCGCTGTATGTAGACGATTTTATGTATCGCTATCTCTTCAAAAATATGAACACCATAAAAGGGCAATTAATTAAATTGTGTAACTCACATCAAATATGTAACAACTAAATATCTTATATCTGTTAACCTGTTGATATTTTATCCTGTACCGACTAGGGAGCTGATAGAGAAGTTTTATTACAGCTGTATAGTTTACTGGTAAGATCGAAATCACTTTATTGCAGCATTTTTTACGGCTCTGTTAGGAGATCAAATTTTCAGTTGTTAGACGTTTTCCACAAGCAGGGACTCCGACTGCCCATTTGAGCCTTCAGGACCTCACCTGTAGAGATATTTTACCTTGAAGCTAATGATCCGTCATTATATCTTAGCTTCATGTTATTACGGAAGTAAATTCTAATCCTAAAAATCCTCCACGACGTTTAACTAAAAAATCCTAAATGTGGACACTTGTATGAGAATAAACCAAATTCAGTTGATCATTTTGGTTTGTGAGAATAACACAATCATATATCATATAAACTGAATTTAAATCTAATTATGTAAAATATTGTAATTGAATTTTCACCATGGCAGTTTAACACTCTAGCTGCTGATTTAAGACATTTGGCATGGTCTTCTTTTGGCCTCCCTCCGAAGTACGTGAAATGAAGAGAAAAAAATAACAATCAAATGATGAAAATTACAAACAACCCTTTTCTGTCATTGAACTTAATGGTAGCTCTTATCCGCTGTCGCATTGGACATAATAAGAAAATATCAGACAAAGTTCTATGAGCATTGCAACATATACAAAAATTTGAAAAGACACAGGACCAAGGTATTCACATGCACGCCAAATGTAAAAGTGAGAACAAATATGTGATGAGTCATTTAACAATAAGAGCAAACCCGACAGTTACCGCCTTGGAACGGTCAGTCTGCAATATGACCGACTTGAGTGCTTAAACCGGTTTTTACAGAGCTCTAACCTTGCACTTCCTGATAGTTTTCTCAAATGCAAGCAATGAAAAGAAAATTGATCCATTTGAATAAATGTCCGAGCACTGACGTTTTGTTTGACAAGTTATGACGAAAGAAGTGACGTCAGTGAAAAATAATGTCCACGAAGTGTTTAGAAGAGAGATATGTGCTATTCGTTTGGAAGACCCACAAAACATTAATAGTAAAAGAAACAAACTTTTTGAATAAAACAAACGACCAAAGAAGAGTAAATGGTTGTAGCATCCTGTTCATACGGAGATGGAATTGAGGAACCAAAGTCCAATGTCCATCAAAGGAAATACACGTAACAATTCTTATAGGATAAATTAAATGACAACTTAGATTACATGCACGGGGAGACTTTTTACGACCGCCACACTGCACTCAGGCATACACTTAAAAAAACACGTTCCATCTGCACGTGCTCCTTGCCAAAAACAACTTACAGTTAACACAGTTCTATTACACTGTACCGACACAAAACGTATTCGGTCAAAGGAGTTTTATGCCAATTATATAAATAAATAAAACAGTGTCCGATTCTAAGCCTGTTTGTTTTCCGAAGAAGATCCGTATAAGCAATACGTTATAATGTTAATGGTTATGCTAACGTTATACATTTTAAACTATTTATTATGCTAACTTTATTTTTATATTTCTTCTTTGTATTTTAATTTTAGCCTGATTATACTCTATTCACGTTAAACTTCAGTATGACCTATCAAGTGTTGGTGTGGCACAAAAACCCAAAATATAAAAGAAAAAAAACACACAGTTACAGCCATGGAAGGGTCAGCCGGCAAGCAGACCAACTTGGGTGCTGAAACGAGGATTGTTGAGCGCTCAAACCTCGCACTTCCTGAAGGTGTTTCTCTCAAACAGTGCAAAGAAAATATGAAACATCCTATCAAAGTGAGACAACTTACAGGAATATAACGATTAACAGACAGCCACACAGATGATGAGGGCGTTTGAGATTTGAGTAATGACAGTAAAATGTTGTTGTTGTTTTTTGTTTGTTTGTTTGTTTGTTTGTTTGTTTGTTTGCAATGGTCTCAATTATTTAGCTCTGTCAACAAGTTCTTTTAAGAGAGGAAGAAAATGTAGAGTTACAAATGTACAATTACATGTTATCGACGAACAAATATGTTTCACTGTCCTATTAAGAGTTTCTGAATTTCTTAAAATCTATATATTTATAAATTACTTTTAAAAGAATTGATGTAAAGAGTCCTTGAAAATCGCAGTTAAGTGTAATTCGTCAAGAGAAAATGGACCGACTCTTCGACACCTTCTTATGATATGTCATTGCTGTCTTGAATGACAAGTTTTTATCTTTGCTGATATTTGCTTCACAACTACTTTGTCAAGTCATTAATATCAAAAAGTAATAATTGTTTAATATACCTATGAAAAGGTGTTTTTAAGATTTGATAATAATTAGAAAAAATAATTATTGAACATGTTGCTGATATTGTTCTTCAAAATTGAGTACAGTCGATACACTATACATAACTACAGCATTACATTAAGATTACTTACAATGTAAAATATATGGTTCATCATCGGGAAGGTCAATCAGGAAAAAACATCTACTAGGATGTGAAGATTGGATTTACAGGGCGCTTCAGCCTCGTATTTCTTGGTGATTTAACTCCATAACCATCTAAATACATTCAATAAAAAAACCTACTAATCCAAAAAGCACACACACACATGCACGCTCACACATACATCGAATACAAAACAAACTGATTTCTTGATGTAGACCTCTCTATATTCCTGGACAATCAAGGATGTTTGTCAATGCATTAGTAAAAAAGTAAAAAGGATTTAATTTGTTGACTTCCTAGCCGACGCATGTTAAGAACGTCTACAAAAGATATCACTAGGCTAGATTGTATGGATGTTTTTACAAAACCCCAGCAGACGCATATAAATAAGACTTTTATTCAAAGCAATGAAATGAGTGCTGCTAAAAGTTGTATCACATAAAATAAATGACATTAGGCAGACTTCTAATACTGGATTTATTCTCGGCAAGTCAGTGTTGCATATTGCAGTGACAGTCTTTCTTGACCATATGTGTCAATGCATAGTTTTGCTTAATGACACGGTCTCGAATGTCGATAATCACAGGTAGCTTTCGGTTTTATGTCATATGTTTTTTATAAGAATAACCAATCACAAAATGTGACAAGGTCCTGAGAGAATCACAACTTGTTCATATCTGAAAAGGCATATGATAAAGGTATTCGCATGAGAGTCAAATGTAAAAGTTACAACAAAACTTTGACGAAACATTATATAAAATAGAGAAACCACTGGAACGGTCAGTTGGCACAATAGTCTTTAATTCTTGCCAAGAAACGAAAGGATGTGCATTTATCTTCGCAGGATTTCACTTAAACTTATTAAATGTACAGTCTTTGAACCTATTTTGGGTGAGCCTTGCATGGATTCATATGCGAAATTTTATCCGTATTGTCTATCAACTAAACAACAATAAATCCAGAAAACCTCAGGATTTTTTTCTTTAGACTTAAAAACTATCAACTTCATGTTCAACTTTATTTAAATACAGGTAGGTTCAAATTGCTAGAAACACGTTCATTAATATGCATATATTCGTACATCTCCACCCCCTGCTTCAATGCTTGTAAATGGAGTTTCATCAATTAGTGCAAGTGCGTGTTTGATTTAACTATTTATCCAACTGTCTAAGGCTGGAATTAAAGTACGTCTGATCCTGCATCAGCGAGGTTTAAATTCACCTTATACTCAAGATTGCCGTTTCAAGTCTGAGTAGGTCATTTATCAAGCAGAGTGAGTAAGTGAAGAAGCATTTCCTTGTACTTGCAGACAATCTTGGAAACCTTTGTACAAATGTCGCGTGTGTTGTATGTTTTGTTATGCAAAGTGGGCACGGCATTCCAAACGAATTAGCCTAGGAAACTTGATCCAACCACTGATAGTTTTACAGTATAAATATACTGTATGAAACATTAACAAAATATTTTAGTGTTGTAAAAGGTCAAGTCAAAAGATTGAAAATCTGAGATTGATTTAGCTTAAGTTGCAAATTTATTTCATATACCGTTTATAAGTTCCCTTCAATGTTCTTCATAGCTTGTCATAATAACTTTTTACCTACTTTCTTATGTGAAATGACGCTGTTAACTTCATTTAAAGACTTACACTTTGGCAAGTATGTTAACGTATTCTTGAGTGTATTTGAAATATTAATTTGTATAATTGTCATACGGCAGCATACGGCATAAAATATATTAAATAAGAATCATGTTAGACGCTTTAATGTCTAAATTATTTTGACTAAGACGGTATAATAATCAGTATTGAAAGCGGAGGAAGTACAGATGATTGCTCGCAAACACATCGTGCCATTGTCTCGCTTATTGGACAACTTAGAAAATGTCAGTATTAAGTATTGCAATATGATGATGTAAAATCAATGTTCAGATGACAAGATTATTGATATAAAAAGGTATAAATAATCTAATGTGGGTATTGGCAGTATAGCAACACTTCTGGTTCAGCATAAAAGTACTTACACTTAGTCAGAGTTGGAAACATTATCTTTTTGTATCTATCCTAATAAATTAAATACAATATGTTAGATAATGTGACCTCCTTAAATAACCATATGAAATTGCAGTCTATGATAGGCAACAAAATTTTACATGGTACTGTGAGAATAAAGTCGTACAAATATCGCATCGGTTAATTAGGACAGTGACCAAAAATTATTTTATGTCATGATCTTTTAAAAACAACTTGAAATAGATACAAAATAATGCATATTGTCTCACTATACTTATAATCTAAAGTACAGGTATTCATACTACTACTACTACAACTACTCCTACTACTACTACTACTACTACTACTACTACTACTACTACTACTACTACTACTACTACAACTACTCCTACTACTACTACTACTACTACTACAACTACTACTACTACTACTACTACTACTACTACTATTACATATAGTCTACCACTACTACTACTACTATTACTACTACTACTACTACTACTACTACTACTACTACTACTACTACTATTACTACTACTACTACTACTACTACTACTACTACTACTACTACTACTACTACCACTACTACTACTACTACTAATAATAATAATAATAATACCCCACTACTACTACTACTACTACTACTACTATTATTATTACTACTACTACTACTACTTCTACTATTACTTATAGTCTACCACTACTACTACTACTACTACTATTACTACTACTACTACTACTACTACTACTACTACTACTACTACTACTACTACTATTACTACTACTACTACTACTACTACTACTACTACTACTACTACTATTACTGCTACTGCTGCTGCTGACATATCATTTTCTATGCTCTATGCACATGTCCTGAAGAAATACATTTGAAAGCTAGTTACTAAGGTTTAAGGAAATATAGGTGTCGGTGCTTCTATCAATACTCACACCACTGCATGAATAATATTTACGGCAGATGAAACGGTCATCAGTAACGACAGTAGATGGATGTTCGTACATATCCATTAGTATTACTACTCCTATTTTCATCACACTGTCATTATTGAAATTAAAAACATTCAAAAACTCATGGCAAAGAAAATATGACAATCAGCAATGCAACAAATATCCAGAATTCAAAAAAGAAAGGGCAAAAGTATTCCCGTGCAAGCCAAATTTCAAAAGTTAAAAGTTAAAACAAAAAAACTGCGAAGATCATTAAACAAAAAGAGCAAACCCAACAGTGACCACCTTCGAACGGTCAGTCGGCAAGAAGGTCCGACCGGAGTGCTTAAACCGGTTTTTCAGAGTTCTTACCTCACATTACTGAGGAGTTTCTAAAATGCAAGCAATGAAAACATTACCGATCTATTTGAATCAAATGGCCAAGCGCTTGTTTTATAACAATAACGCCGTAATGACGTCGTTAATAGAAAGTAGTAAAGTAGTTGAAAAATGTCCTCACGGTAATTTGAAGAGAGAGAAGTACAATTATTTCAATTAGAAAAACTACACAAAATCAATAATTGTAATTAAAATTAAATTTTAACTTCACGAAAAAGATTACCTGAAAGAAAGTGTAAGTGATTGTAGCATCCTGTTTATGTTTAGATGGAAAATTCGAAATCTAATGTCCATCAAAGGAAAAATACACGTAAGAATCCTTATAAGAAGAATTTAACAAAAAATAAGAACAAAGGCAGCATCAATTGTATTACCTAAACTATGAACGACATTCTTGGCATTTTAAACTAAATCATGTTACTCACATGTTTTCGTATATAAAAGTCGTTGTCGGCTTATGTCGGCTTATTGCCTTTAAATATTATTTGCAATATATTGTTATACAAACAGAAATAAACACGGCGAACTTTCATCATTTGATCTATACATTTATTGCGATTGTCAATAACTGAAATGAAAATTTCTCTTTTCTTATGAAATAAGAGCGTATATCGGCTGGACCGATAACTGACTCAATGTAACACTGCAGAGCACAACTATAACACATTTAATATGTATCAATGCAGAGCACAACTATGACAAATTTAATATGTATCAATGCAGAGCACAACTATGACACATTTAATATGTATCAATACAGAGCACAACTATAACATATTTAATATGTATCAATGCAGAGCACAACTATAACACATTTAATATGTATCAGTACCGAGCACAACTATAACACATTTAATATGTATCAGTACAGAGCACAACTATAACACATTTAATATGTATCAATACAGAGCACAACTATGACACATTTAATATGTATCAGTGCAGAGGACAACTATAACACATTTAATATGTATCAGTACAGAGCACAACTATAACACATTTAATATGTATCAGTACAGAGCACAACTATAACACACTTAATATGTATCAGTACAGAGCACAACTATGACACATTTAATATGTATCAGTGCAGAGCACAACTATGACACATTTAATATGTATCAATGCAGAGCACATCTATAACACATTTAATATGTATCAGTGCAGAGCACAACTATGACACATTTAATATGTATCAGTACAGAGCACAACTATAACACATTTAATATGTATCAGTACAGAGCACAACTATAACACATTTAATATGTATCAGTACAGAGCACAACTATAACACACTTAATATGTATCAGTACAGAGCACAACTATGACACATTTAATATGTATCAGTGCAGAGCACAACTATGACACATTTAATATGTATCAGTACAGAGCACAACTATGACACATTTAATATGTATCAGTACAGAGCACAACTATGACACATTTAATATGTATCAGTGCAGAGCACAACTATGACACATTTAATATGTATCAGTGCAGAGCACAACTATAACACATTTAATATGTATCAGTACAGAGCACAACTATAACACATTTAATATGTATCAATACAGAGCACAACTATAACACATTTGATATGTATCAGTATAGAGCACAACTATAACACATTTAATATGTATCAGTGCAGAGCACAACTATGACACATTTAATATGTATCAGTGCAGAGCACAACTATAACACATTTAATATGTATCAGTGCAGAGCACAACTATGACACATTTAATATGTATCAGTGCAGAGCACAACTATAACACATTTAATATGTAGCAATACAGAGCACAACTATGACACATTCAATATGTATCAGTGCAGAGCACAACTATGACACATTTAATGTGTATCAGTACAGAGCACAACTATGACACATTTAATATGTATCAATGCAGAGCACAACTATGACACATTTAATATGTATCAATGCAGAGCACAACTATAACACATTTAATATATATCAGTGCAGAGCACAACTATGACACATTTAATATGTATCAGTACAGAGCACAACTATGACACATTTAATATGTATCAGTACAGAGCACAACTATGACACATTTAATATGTATCAATGCAGAGCACAACTATAACACATTTAATATGTATCAGTGCAGAGCACAACTATAACACATTTAACATGTATCAGTACAGAGCACAACTATGACACATTTAATATGTATCAATGCAGAGCACAACTATGACACATTTAATATGTATCAGTACAGAGCACAACTATAACACATTTAATATGTATCAATGCAGAGCACAACTATAACACATTTAATATGTATCAGTGCAGAGCACAACTATGACACATTTAATATGTATCAGTACAGAGCACAACTATGACACATTTAATATGTATCAATACAGAGCACAACTATAACACATTTAATATGTATCAATACAGAGCACAACTATAACATATTCAATATGTATCAATACAGAGCACAACTATAACACATTTAATATGTATCAATACAGAGCACAACTATGACACATTTAATATGTATCAATACAGAGCACAACTATAACACATTTAATATGTATCAGTACAGAGCACAACTATAACACATTTAATATGTATCAGTACAGAGCACAACTATAACACACTTAATATGTATCAGTACAGAGCACAACTATGACACATTTAATATGTATCAGTGCAGAGCACAACTATGACACATTTAATATGTATCAGTACAGAGCACAACTATGACACATTTAATATGTATCAGTACAGAGCACAACTATGACACATTTAATATGTATCAGTGCAGAGCACAACTATGACACATTTAATATGTATCAGTGCAGAGCACAACTATAACACATTTAATATGTATCAGTACAGAGCACAACTATAACACATTTAATATGTATCAATACAGAGCACAACTATAACACATTTGATATGTATCAGTATAGAGCACAACTATAACACATTTAATATGTATCAGTGCAGAGCACAACTATGACACATTTAATATGTATCAGTGCAGAGCACAACTATAACACATTTAATATGTATCAGTGCAGAGCACAACTATGACACATTTAATATGTATCAGTGCAGAGCACAACTATAACACATTTAATATGTAGCAATACAGAGCACAACTATGACACATTCAATATGTATCAGTGCAGAGCACAACTATGACACATTTAATGTGTATCAGTACAGAGCACAACTATGACACATTTAATATGTATCAATGCAGAGCACAACTATGACACATTTAATATGTATCAATGCAGAGCACAACTATAACACATTTAATATATATCAGTGCAGAGCACAACTATGACACATTTAATATGTATCAGTACAGAGCACAACTATGACACATTTAATATGTATCAGTACAGAGCACAACTATGACACATTTAATATGTATCAATGCAGAGCACAACTATAACACATTTAATATGTATCAGTGCAGAGCACAACTATAACACATTTAACATGTATCAGTACAGAGCACAACTATGACACATTTAATATGTATCAATGCAGAGCACAACTATGACACATTTAATATGTATCAGTACAGAGCACAACTATAACACATTTAATATGTATCAATGCAGAGCACAACTATAACACATTTAATATGTATCAGTGCAGAGCACAACTATGACACATTTAATATGTATCAGTACAGAGCACAACTATGACACATTTAATATGTATCAATACAGAGCACAACTATAACACATTTAATATGTATCAATACAGAGCACAACTATAACATATTCAATATGTATCAATACAGAGCACAACTATAACACATTTAATATGTATCAATACAGAGCACAACTATGACACATTTAATATGTATCAATACAGAGCACAACTATAACACATTTAATATGTATCAGTGCAGAGCACAACTATGACACATTTAATATGTATCAGTACAGAGCACAACTATGACACATATAATATGTATCAGTACAGAGCACAACTATGACACATTTAATATGTATCAGTACAGAGCACAACTATAACACATTTAATATGTATCAATGCAGAGCACAACTATGACACATTTAATATGTATCAGTGCAGAGCACAACTATGACACATTTAATATGTATCAGTACAGAGCACAACTATGACATATTTAATATGTATCAGTGCAGAGCACAACTATGACACATTTAATATGTAGCAATACAGAGCACAACTATGACACATTCAATATGTAGCAATGCAGAGCACAACTATGACACATTTAATATGTAGCAATACAGAGCACAACTATGACACATTCAATATGTAGCAATGCAGAGCACAACTATGACACATTCAATATGTAGCAATACAGAGCACAACTATGACACATTTAATATGTAGCAATACAGAGCACAACTATGACACATTTAATATGTATCAGTACAGAGCACAACTATGACATATTTAATATGTATCAGTGCAGAGCACAACTATGACACATTTAATATGTATCAGTACAGAGCACAACTATGACACATTTAATATGTAGCAATGCAGAGCACAACTATAACACATTTAATATGTATCAGTACAGAGCACAACTATAACACACTTAATATGTATCAGTACAGAGCACAACTATAACACATTTAATATGTATCAGTACAGAGCACAACTATGACACATTTAATATGTATCAGTACAGAGCACAACTATAACACACTTAATATGTATCACTACAGAGCACAACTATAACACATTTAATATGTATCAGTACAGAGCACAGCTATAACAAATTTAATATGTATCAGTGCAGAGCACAACTATGACACATTTAATATGTATCAGTACAGAGCACAACTATAACACATTTAATATGTATCAGTGCAGAGCACAACTATAACACATTTAATATGTATCAGTACAGAGCACAACTATAACACATTTAATATGTATCAATACAGAGCACAACTATAACACATTTAATATGTATCAGTACAGAGCACAACTATAACACATTTAATATGTATCAATACAGAGCACAACTACAACACATTTAATATGTATCAGTACAGAGCACAACTATAACACATTTAATATGTATCAGTACAGAGCACAACTATAACACATTTAATATGTATCAATACAGAGCACAACTATAACACATTTAATATGTATCAATGCAGAGCACATCTATAACACATTTAATATGTATCAATACAGAGCACAACTATAACACATTTAATATGTATCAATACAGAGCACAACTATGACACATTTAATATGTATCAATGCAGAGCACAACTATGACACATTTAATATGTATCAATGCAGAGCACAACTATAACACATTTAATATGTATCAGTACAGAGCACAACTATGACACATTTAATATGTATCAGTACAGAGCACAACTATAACACATTTAATATGTATCAGTACAGAGCACAACTATGACACATTTAATATGTATCAATACAGAGCACAACTATGACACATTTAATATGTAGCAATACAAAACAAATCTTTAATAAATTTGAACGCGTTATTAATAACTATTTAATTTCTGCTTTTAAAATTGACTGTGTGATAGTCTTAAGATTCATCTTGTTGCAAAAAATGAGGATAATTAAGAGCTTATTCGCTTATTATACATACACTCAGCTCAGCTAAAATGTTTCAGGGATAATAGCTTTGTAAGTCACTGTGCTAGATCAATATAAATCAGTTAATACATTGTTGTTTGGCAATGGTGTTAATGAATAGTTTAGATAAGAGCTCTATATTAGCACACAGGTTTGCTGCGCGATCTTAATACGTTTGAAAAAAAATCAAATTTAAGTGAACAATACAATGCAAACTTGCAATGCATGATAATATTTTTTTCGAAACAATAAAAGTGTTTTGATTTATAAAAAGGAATTACTTATTAGACACTGGGATAAAGATTAGAAAGGACTTAAGACAAATGAAGCCAAGCTTTAAGACATAAGTTTTAAATAATTTGTTAGCATTAAAACCTTATCATTAGATCATCACATATGATTACACCCTAAGCTAACAATTTAATAATATTAAAAATATCGTAGCATCTCTAATTAAAACATAAAAAAGAATGATTACAATATAGGATTACTTGAAGCATCATTAATTAAACATAAAACTAAATGATTACAATATAGGATTACTTGTAAATGAATCACAGAGCTACCCATTTTGTAATAGTGAACTAATACATATGCCATTAACTTTCGCGTTGAATAAATAAGGCACAGAATCACGAAATATATGTCACATTTCTAAAAAAATAACTATTTCTTGGGATATGGTTAAATACCTATTACCGACTTATTAAATTGGACATAAGTGTGAAAACAATCTTGTTTTAACTTATTAACTCTTAACAATACTACCTTTTATTTTGTTGGTAGTCTGTTTTCTAAAATTCGATGTTTTCTTTCGTATTTTTTACATTTCACTTTTGACACTTTTGGCATATGATGTCATGGCAGTGTATGCCATATTTAAATTGATCTTATTATATATCAGCGCTTGGGCTGTTTTATTTGATCTTATGATAAGTTCATTGTATCTGTTTTAACTCCCAATGCAGGTGCTTACTGTTAGTTGTTTCACTTTGACGGGATATTGTTATTTACACTGTTTGTTTGATAGAAAAAAAACATTCAGGAAGTGCGAGGTTGGAGCGCTCCACAAACTAGGTTTAAGCAACCCAGTCGCCTTTTTTTGCCGATTGACCGTTCCAAGGCGGTAACTGATGATTTTTCTGTATGTGTGTTATGTCTCGTCTCTGTGTTTTTGTCACATTTACATTTACCTTGTTTGCCTTTATCTATCTACTGGTAGATAGAATTTAAATATCTGTGAAAATTAGGATCACTTCTTATTTACCTATGCATTTAACTAGTTCTTAAGTGGTATAGTAGAATACATTGTAACCAACGTTATTGTTTTTGTCATTTCATTAAAAGTGTTCATATAAAGAATAAACCAAACAAGTGTCGTTCTTTATCAACAATTTAAGTAACCCGGATTGTCGATGACAGAATATGCGTGATCGATGATTTACTTGAGCTGGCGTTTGCCTTGGTGTCTTGCGTGACAAATGAGCCTTATGTCGTTGAATTTGTTCCTCGAAAGTGATATTCACAGCAATATTATTTTTACTGAAATAAACACCTTAACTGACTTTCCATTTTATTCTTGTTTTATATGTTAGTTTGTAATTATCTGAGATACGATATTTAGGATTATTTGTAGTGTTATAGTGACGTTCTGCCGTCAAAAGTACACATTTTACATAAAGGCGTCTGTTTTAGTACATGATAAGTTGCTAAATTTAACCTACCTTAAGAAGCTAAAGATAAGGGAAAACAACAACTTTGAATTAAAACAATTTTAAAGCTTATTCTTTTATTAATTTTCTTATAAACACTGCACCTTTGTTTCTATTCATTTTGTTTTCGAGTCAGTATAAATTGCTTTCGTATATTCTGTTTTCTAGACTGAATACATCTACTGAATAAAATATGATACAATAAGGCCGGAAATGAACACCTCCTACTTCTAACCTGATATCGTGTAACTCTCTAATTGGAATAAGGCATGAATCACCAGAATCTACGTTTGCAATCATGAATATATTAAATTGATTTCAATTCATACAAAGTACAAATGACTATGATCATGATCATCTTCATCATAGTTATATGCACGGTGTGTCATGAGAGACATCCTATTTACATCATGTGTTCCTGGTCGAACTGGTGAAATCTTGAAATAAAAAAATGTGTATATCAATTTCGATATGTTATCTCTTTAGTGACGCCGCTGCTTAATAAGAAAGGAAGAAATGTTGTAGGGTCAGGTAACCATTCCAGACCAGCTTAAGATTCTGCCATGATACTGCATTTATGTTTAGATTGTTAATCCACGCAACTTGTCCTGGTGAATAACGGGCTCAAATATAAATTGCAATGTATACTAACATTTGCTATATCCAAATGTGATTTCGCATGATTATTGATCATTTCCTGTAGAGAAGTACCATTAACGCGACCATTGCAGTTTCTTTACGTGACTTTGTCAATCGGCTTCAGGTGATACGATGAAAGCCTACACGAAACTTATAAACACTGATAAAGATGTGGTCCTCAAATCATATAAATATATCGCAACCAATGTCAATTTGGTAATGCATTTTAACATTAACGTGTACTACAACAATTACCGAGGAGTTGACTTACAGTTGTGTGTTTCTGTAAATAACCCCGTAAGCAGTTATTATATCGTGCCATCAGGTCATCAGGGAAGGGTCCGTGATAGTTCAATAGTGTATAACGCAAAAATTATCGTGCATGCAAAGATAATCACGTGTTACCGTTCAACGAAAAAATATTTATTATTATTATTTTTTATTATTTTTATTTTTATTATTATTATTATTATTATTATTATTATTATTATTATTATTATTATTATTATTATTATTATTATTATTATTGTTGTTAATTCGTTTCTCTTCAATATGACCAGAATTTTCCGTTCCATTTGCAGCTGCCTCTGGCGATGTATACAATATTGAAATAAATGTCAAAGCAAGAAAAGGAAAGTCAAATTTTAAAGTTATTAATATCTATGTAAAATATTTTAGCCCGTGGTTTAACACATATAATACACGCGCTAAATTAATACATCTTATTTATGTTAATATTTTTCCATAGAATTTGGTCTAAAATACGCTGATTGTAATTTAGTTTTATTTATTTCAACTCTATTTCCAGTCGATAAAAGTCACCAGGACATTATAATTAAGCATGAAGGAACACTTACTTGAAAAAAACTAAGTAGTCTGTTTTATGCTAATAAAGACGTTTGTTGATGAAATTTATTAGTTACTAGTCAACCATCAAAGAAAAAGAGCCATATTCGGTTTACTTATTATATAAACCTGTATGATCATTTTCAAGATCATGTTCAATGGACATAAACGATACAATTTTCAATCTGTCCCGTGCTTACTGTACTTGTCTGATTAAATAAAATTATATTTCGATAAATGAAACTTTCTTCGACATGTTACTGTTTATACACAGTCGACCCTATTATATTCGTCGAAGCTAAAAATGTTAAATTTAGCTTCTGATATTGTAAGATTGTTTCCATTCTACTTGTCTGATCGCTGACAGTTTGTAAATTTGTCAGGCGTAAATTCATAGCCAGCTTCATCATGCTGTATCTCATGGACCAGTACTTAGACCTTTACTTTTTTGATGTATAGTAATGACATAATTATCTTTTTTTGAAATACAAAATACTGTTAATGCTGAATATTCAGCAATTTAAGCATATAGGAGAAAGAAGTATGTTATTGAAAGCTTACTCCGAAGATCTAAAAGTGGTATGCCACTGGTTGGTAGACGAAAAACTGTCGCTTCATCGTAGAAAAGAGAGGAAAGATTAACGGATTGCTTCAGGTTACTCAACGAATATAACTTAGGTCAGCAAAATCCGGAAGGCATGATATATATTTACAGTAAACGGTTCATCAAAAATGTCAAATCCACAATTCTTAATCAAACGAAAATCAAATTTGAGGAAAAGCAACATCTGTTTTTAGCAAGTGACGACAATAAAATCTGTATGTGGCAGCATTCTGTGATATTATTTAGTGCTGTTTGTATGGTTTACATAAGCAGGACCGCGGGAGTAACATCATGGCATGGTCTCTTTTGCCGACAGACTGTGCAAAGGCGGTAACTGTTGGGTTTGCTCTTTTTGTTAAATGAGATATCAGAGATTTGTTCTTACTTTTTCATTTGGATTACTTGTGAATACATTTATCCTTTGTCATACATTCTTGTTCAGACAATCCCGCATTAATAACGAAGTAATGAAGTACAGTAAAAAAAAGTCTGTACATTGTAAAACGCAAAATAAATAAATAAAGCAACAAAAGGATCTTGCAGCTGACAACTATTTAAACGACCCGAAATATAACGATAGAAAAACGAAATTATTCTGTGAGAGTCTAGTTCTAAAACAGATTATGCTTTCATGACATTAAATTACAGCACAGCCTGGTGTACTCGGCAAAGAGATCTATATAGTAAGACTGGAGCCTCCAACAAAAGGGATTCAAGTCACTCTCTTCGTGTAGTCTCATCCTGTTATTCAAAGGACTGCAAATGCAAAGAACGTCCACAGAAAAATTGCAATCAACAGTACACTGATAAATATTTCTTGTGTTTTCGCAAGCTCAAAAGGGTGTTGGGACCATTTTTTGTACATCGTACAGTTCCATAAATTGCAGCGTGGAAATAGGGGTTACCTTTTGTTATATTACTTTGAAATAATTCACAAGTGTCTGATGTTGTATCTGTAAGTTTTCAGTTTAAGTATGTCCTTTGTCTCAAATATGGGAGCAGCCATTGTATCTTTAACAAAATATTAATGATATATTTAACATGAACGTCTTCTGGACAACATAATTCTACACACGTTCTCGTTTATTGTGAATTCTTCGAAACTGTAAATGTCTACGAACTCTTCACGATATTGCTGTGATGCGATTAGAAAAGCGGTCCGCATGAAAGTATCTATTTTTAAAACACCGGTGGCCTTTATGACGAATTTAGCAACAGCGCCATAATGAAACATCTATTTCTTAAGGAAGTTACTGTCATTTCTTTTGAAGCAAATGTTCGTTGGAAATATTTAACTTGACGTTGGACATTTTAAGTTAATATCTGAGAGAAAGTATGTCATTTTTTTCTTTATCTAAAAGGAGTATCTCTGTAGATGGTAATGAGCACAATACAATACAACATTTTTTGTTTTCTTTAATTTTACGTAAATAAAACATTAAAGACAATATGTAGATCTAGAATCCTTTCGTAGAGTATAATTTGTAGCTCTTAGATTTATCTAGATAGTCTCTGTTACGGATTTCAACATGGCAAAACATTATCAAAAATGGTGTATATATGTTTATGTGATAACTACATCTACAACTGACAGTAAAAACTGACAAAATGTAAGCGCCACTTTTGCGTGCATGTTGTCTTATCGACATAAGTATGGGACCACGCTTTTTTATTAGATTTATTAAAATTATAAATAAAAACATATGATGGATAATTCATAACTGCCATTTAAATGCTGATGGTAAAATATATTCCCTTCCAAGTTATTATTTTTATTAAGCTTTTATATTGTAGCATTTTAAGAAGACACCATTATGAATATGGTGTTTGCGATTCCATGGTTTAATCGCAAACCACACCGTAAAAATAAACAAGGAAGATTCCTACTGTGCACTATTAGGTGTTTGTCACAAAAGTCTTCAGTTCTTCAGGTGCTTTGATTTTTTTTATACTCACCTGTGTAACGCTTGAGTGATTTTTGGCTGTGTTGGCCTAGAACAAGACATTACAGTGGTCATTCCTCATCTAGACTCTGGTGTGTACGGAAGAAGTACAGTGTATTGGCTTTGGAGAGGGGCATGCTTAGAGAAACATGATGTGCAGTGGTACTGAGAACATATTGTAAGTTTTTCCCCCTCCCCTGTCCTTTTAAGGTTTATTAACGTGTTGATATATTGAGGTATTTATTTCGCGTGGATTTTTTTTAAGTATTATTCATGTTTCCTTTTTTTTCTGAAAGTCACAATGCTCCCTATCCCTTACCGTTTTTCATTGTAGGTGGCTACGTTACATGTACCAGTGTGATGTGTGGTGCAAAGCTTTATGTGCTAAGTCTAAAAGTTACATTTAGATGAACCAGTGTCCCTTGAATTTGTACTTTGTTGATTGCTGAGCCTTTGTGAGCTGTGTTGCAAGCTGTGTATCCCTGTTGTGTGACGTTTCCTTGTTTAGCCTGTGTGGCAAATGTTCCGTTGTTGCTGTGTGCCTGTGTGGCAAGTACTCCAGCGTTGCTGTGTGCCTGTGTGGCAAGTACTCCAGCGTTTCTGTGTGCCTGTGTGGCAAGCTGTGTGCCTGTGTGGCAAGTAATTCAGTGTTGCTGTGTGCCTGTGTGGCAAGCTGTGTGCCTGTGTGGCAAGTAATTCAGTGTTGCAGTGTGCCTGTGTGGCAAGCTGTGTGCCTGTGTGGCAATCGTTCCAGTGTGCGTCGTGTACCTGTGTGGTTTTGTGCTGTGTGCTGCTAGCTTTAATGCCTGTGGGGCAGTAAACAACGGGCCATTTGAAATGTGAGATGTCGTTTTCCTGTTTGATACGATGGACCTGAAACATCTATACATATGAAGCGGTGTTTTTTGATAAGTCGACAAAGACATAATACCTATAGATGATTAATTACTTACTGTGTAAAAATATGTGAATGTGAGAGAATGTGAGAGAGTGTTTTTTGAAAATTGTCAAATCATTGTATCTTTTAAAAAATGTTTTAATGTATTGATATGTCATTATAAGAGACTGATAAGAAAAAGTCTGAGTATATATATTTTGATTAAATATTGTAAATTTGTAAAATAGCCTGTTGTTTTATATCTGTCAAAAAGGACCGGGAATCACATTAGTAGGTTTCACTTATTAATTGTGACAAATGGGGGCTCGTCCGGGATCCGCTTAAATAGTAGTGTTTTAATGGGATTGCTTTATTAGGAGACGCTAAATGGGATAGATTTCACTGTGATTGCTTTTTGGAGAGTGTTTTAAATTTTTGTTGTACTGAGTACTTACTATCACAGATATATGGTGTTGTTGTTTTTTTAGAAAATTTGTTTGAATTTGTTTGTTTGTTTTATGTTTTGTTTTTCAAAATTGTACTGTATATATTGTTTTTTTAATCATGGAGAGGTTTGTGAATTTAGGAAAGGAGCTTGGCCTAAGTGGGAAAGAGTTGCTAGAGTTTGCAAGAGAGGAAAATGCGAGGGAAGAAGCAAAAGAAAGGGAGGATAGACATATAGAGCGAGAGATGAAGAAAATGCAATTAGACAAATCAATCAGAGAAAAGGAGTTAATGTTTGAGATGGAGAAGCTTAGAAAAATTAAGTTGATGTGAAAGTGCACGGGAGTGACGTGAAAGCAAAATTGCCCAAATTACCCCCTTTCAATGATAAGCAAGACAGTATGGATGCATATCTTAAACGTTTTGAGAGGTTTGCCAATACTGCAAAGTGGGATAAGAATGACTGGGCCACCCATCTTAGTGCACTTTTACAAGGAAAAGCATTAGATGTATACTTTCAGTTACTGAGGCTTTGGATTATGACTATTTGAAAACTGCATTGTTAAAGAGGTTCCAACTTACTGAAGAAGGTTTCAGAAATAAGTTCAGAACTAGTAAGGCAGATGTAGGGGAAACTCCTCATCAGTTTGTAACTCGTCTAGATGACTACTTGATGAGATGGGTTGAATTGGCAAAGGTTGACCAAAATTTTGATGGGTTAAAAGATTTGCTTCTTCGGGAACAGTTTATGCAGTCCTCTCCAAAGCCCTTACAGGTATTCCTTAAAGAAAGGAAAGTATGTTCTGTTTGTGAAATGGCAGAGTTAGCTGAGCAATACCAAGAGGCACATGGTATACAGGGAAATACTCAAAGTAAATGCATAAACCAGAATGGGTATGTTGAAACCAGAAATCCTATGAATCAGAGAAGCCACGTTAACTCAAACGTAGATAGGTCAAGGGTTTGTTATATTTGTAGAGGAGGTAGTCATATAGCCAAAGAGTGTCCAAACAGAATTGGTCAGAAGAATAGAGTTGCAGCTGTAGGTATTGAATTTAAGAGAGGTGGTAGGTTCATCAGTAGATCTGGTCAGATTGGTAGAGGGGGGAGAAGAGGATATAGAGGTAATAGAGGAAATAGAGGGAATCAGGAGATAGATAGAACTTACACCGATGATAAGGTAGGATGTTTTGTCCAGCCGAAAGGTGATAGTCTGAGTTGTAATGAGGTTACTTCAAATTTTGGTGTAGGTGAAAAGTTTCCTGTTATTTCGACAGCAAGTGACAGTAGGCATTTTAAGTTAGACAATATGCCAGTTGCTGAAGGTTTTGTGAATGGCAATAAGGTTCAGGTCTTGCGAGATAGTGGATGCTCTACTGCTGTTGTCAGGAGAGACTTGGTTACTGTTGATCGTCTAACAGGGCAAAAGCAAACTGTAGTTTTGATAGATGGAACAGTAAGAAAGTTCCCCGTAGCCACAATATGTGTTGAAACCCCCTTCTATTCAGGTGAAATTGAAGCATAATGTGCTGAGTATCCTGTGTATGATCTGATTATTGGGAACATTGAAGGTGTAAAAGACAAAGTTGGTGCAACAGTGGGTGTAGAAAGGAGTGAAGTTGTGACTGGAGTAGATTGTGATGTTGGAAATGCTGTGCAAACTAGAGCACAAAAAGCAAAAGAGAAAGTAGTTACTAAGGTGAGAGTTGTTGATCCAGTGTCTGGGGTGAGTTTTGAGGAGTTCAGGAAAGCACAAGAAGAGGATAGATCTTTAGATAAAGCTAGAGAAAAGGCTGGTAGTGGTGAGAAAGTTGAAAAGAAAGGTGGAGCAAAAGTTTGGTTTGGAAGTAGTAAGGGTATATTATACCGATATTTCCAGTCAAGCAAGGTTGAAGATAATAAGATGTTCAAGCAAGTATGTGTTCCAAGAGAATTTAGGGAAAAAGTGATGAAGGTTGCCCATGATTCTCTTATGGCTGGTCATTTGGGGATTAAAAAGACTTATGAAAAAGTTCTGTACAACTTTTGGTGGCCTGGGTTGAATTCCGATGTTACAAGGTATTGTAGATCATGTGACATCTGTCAAAAGACGTTTCCCAAAGGTAAGGTACAAAAGATTCCCATTGGTGAGATGCCAATCATTGACAGTCCTTTTACTAGGGTTGCAGTCGATATCATTGGACCAATTAATCCTCCATCAGAGAGAAATCACAGGTTTATTCTAACGATGGTTGATTATGCAACTCGGTATCCGGAAGCTGTTGCTTTGAAACAGATTACAACAGAGACTGTAGCTGAAGCTCTTTTAGAAATGTTCAGTAGAGTAGGTGTGCCTTCTGAGATATTATCAGATATGGGAAAACAGTTCACATCTGACTTAATGAAAGAAATTAACAGGCTTTTGTCAATTAAGCAATTGACTACTACCCCATATAACCCTGCCTGTAATGGCTTAGTTGAAAAGTTTAATGGAACATTAAAAAGTATGCTTAAAAAGATGTGTGCTGAAAAACCTAGAGACTGGGATAGGTACATTGCTCCTTTACTGTTTGCATATAGGGAGGCTCCTCAAGAGAGCACGAGATTTTCCCCGTTCGAATTACTGTATGGGAGGACAGTGAGAGGTCCTTTGCAAATTCTGAAAGAATTGTGGACAAAAGACATTGAGTCACCTGACATAAAAACCACTTACGAGTACATTGTTGATCTGAGAAACAGGTTAGAAGATACACTAAAGGTTGCTCAGATAGAGTTGTCCAAGACTCAGGTAAGATACAAGTCTTACGGAGACAAGAAAAGAAAGCCTAAGAGATTTGAAGATGGTGATAAAGTATTAATTTTGTTACCAACTGACAGTAGCAAGTTGCTCATGCAGTGGAAAGGACCGTATGAGATTCTTGAAAGGGTGAATCCATATGATTATAGAGTGAAAGTTGGTGGAAAAGAAAAGGTTTACCATGCAAACCTGATGAAAAAGTATGTAGAAAGAGATGGTGACCAAATAGTTGGTGCAGTGCAATGTATGCATAGTGATGAGAAAGGAGAAGATGTGTTGTGCGTAGCAGTAGTAGAAGATGAGGATAGTGTGATGGAAAGCATGGAAAAGAATGAGCAATGCTCAAACAAAGAGAGGGAAGGAGAGTAGAGTACTGAAAATAGATTTGTTGCAGTTAAATGCCACTGAAGGCGTAGATGAGATAGTTATCAACTCAGATTTACCGGAGAGCAAGAGAAGTGAGTTGAGAGCATTGGTCGAAGAGTTCAGTGATGTTTTTACAGATCTTCCTGGAACGACAGATCTAGTAGAACATGATATCAAACTCACAAGTGATATCCCCGTTAGGTCAAAACCGTATCCAGTGCCAGGTGCTTTAAGAGAGCCTTTCAAAAAGGATTTAGAAAAGATGTTGCAAATGGGTGTCATAGAGCCATGTGAATCTCCATATGCATCCCCAGTAGTCATTGTAAAGAAAAATGATGGATCAAATAGAGTGTGTATAGATTACAGAAAGCTAAATGCCATCACTGTTTTTAACTCAGAACCAATTGCCAATCCAGATTATATTTTTGATAAATTAGTTGATGCCAAGTTCATGTCTAAAATTGATCTAGCTAAAGGTTATTGGCAAATCAAAGTCAAAGAGAGCTGCAAACCTTACACAGCCTTTGTATGTTTTGAAGGATTGTTTATGTTTAACAAGATGCCCTTTGGAATGGTAGATTCCAGTGCCACATTCTCTAAAATGATGCGTAAGCTTCTTGATGGCTTAGATGGTATTGACAACTTTGTGGATGATGTTCTTGACTATTCAGACACTTGGGAGGATCATGTCAAAAGTCTAAAATTGTTGTTTCAGAGAATGAGGACTTCACACTTGACAGCCAGACCGTCAAAGTGCAAGTTAGGTTTTACAAGCATGGATTTTCTGGGTCATGTTGTTGGTGATGGCAAGATTCAGCCAAATCCTGAGAAAGTGAAATCGCTTACAGACTGTGACCGACCCTTGACAAAAACGCAAGTCAGATCATTTCTCGGTTTGGTCGGCTATTATAGGAGGTTTATTCCTAACTTTAGCACTATTGCTGCTTGTTTGACAGACATGACAAAGAAAGGCTGTCCAAATAGAATTGTGTGGTCTGAGGAGGCAGAACATGCCTTCCGTACTTTGATTGGTTATTTAACCAGATCCCCAATCCTGGCTTTGCCAAATTGGTCATTGCAGTTTGTGTTGAGAACAGATGCATCAGATAGTGGTATAGGTTGCGTTCTTTTGCAGAGATATGGAGATAGGAATTTTCCAGTTGCTTATGCAAGTCGGAAGTTGTTGCTTAGAGAGAGCAGGTATTCAACGATTGAAAAGGAAGGGTTGGCAATCGTATGGGGAATTCAAAAATTCCAGTGTTATCTCTATGGCAAGGAGTTTATTTTAGAGACCGATCATGCTCCACTTATTCACATGAATAAGGCCAAAGTGACCAATTCCAGAATCATGAGATGGGTTCTGGCTCTTCAGCCTTATAGGTTTACAATTCACTATATTAAGGGATCTGAAAATGTTGGTGCTGACTTTCTGAGTCGTTCGTAGAAGTTTCATAGTGGTTAAGTCAGTTGTAGATGTAGTGATAGTAGAAGTGTCAGTAGAGTCAGTTGTAAATAGATGTAGTTTGTGAAGTGGTTAATAGCCTACCTTTCACTTTTGTGTATTTTAATTGTAAAAAGAATCAAAGATTTTTTTAACTTGAAAAGGGGGATGATGTCACAAAAGTCTTCAGTTCTTCAGGTGCTTTGATTTTTTTTATACTCACCTGTGTAACGCTTGAGTGATTTTTGGCTGTGTTGGCCTAGAACAAGACATTACAGTGGTCATTCCTCATCTAGACTCTGGTGTGTACGAAAGAAGTACAGTGTATTGGCTTTGGAGAGGGGCATGCTTAGAGAAACATGATGTGCAGTGGTACTGAGAACATATTGTAAGTTTTTCCCACTCCCCTGTTCTTTTAAGGTTTATTAACGTGTTGATATATTGAGATATTTATTTCGCGTGGATTTTTTTTAAGTATTATTCATGTTTCCTTTTTTTTATGAAAGTCACAATGCTCCCTATCCCTTACCGTTTTTCATTGTAGGTGGCTACGTTACATGTACCAGTGTGATGTGTGGTGCAGAGCTTTATGTGCTAAGTCTAAAAGTTACATTTAGATGAACCAGTGTCCCTTGAATTTGTACTTTGTTGATTGCTGAGCCTTTGTGAGCTGTGTGGCAAGCTGTGTATCCCTGTTGTGTGACGTTTCCTTGTTTAGCCTGTGTGGCAAATGTTCCGTTGTTGCTGTGTGCCTGTGTGGCAAGTACTCCAGCGTTGCTGTGTGCCTGTGTGGCAAGTACTCCAGCGTTTCTGTGTGCCTGTGTGGCAAGCTGTGTGCCTGTGTGGCAAGTAATTCAGTGTTGCTGTGTGCCTGTGTGGCAAGCTGTGTGCCTGTGTGGCAAGTAATTCAGTGTTGCAGTGTGCCTGTGTGGCAAGCTGTGTGCCTGTGTGGCAATCGTTCCAGTGTGCGTCGTGTACCTGTGTGGTTTTGTGCTGTGTGCTGCTAGCTTTAATGCCTGTGGGGCAGTAAACAACGGGCCATTTTAAATGTGAGATGTCGTTTTCCTGTTTGATACGATGGACCTGAAACATCTATACATATAAAGCGGTGTTTTTGATAAGTCGACAAAGACATAATACCTATAGATGATTAATTACTTACTGTGTAAAAATATGTGAATGTGAGAGAATGTGAGAGAGTGTTTTTTGAAAATTGTCAAATCAGTGTATCTTTTAAAAAAATGTTTTAATGTATTGATATGTCATTATAAGAGACTGATAAGAAAAAGTCTGAGTATATATATTTTGATTAAATATTGTAAATTTGTAAAATAGCCTGTTGTTTTATATCTGTCAAAAAGAACCGGGAATCACATTAGTAGGTTTCACTTAATAATTGTGACAGCGTTTAATCTTTAATATCGAAAAATATGAAATATGTATTATTCAATGTTAATATAGTTAGGAAAACACATAAGAGGCATATACATTTCTCTGGGCTTATGTTGCAGTAGAAATGCAAATAAATAAATTAAATGATTGACAACTGACAATATTCATTTTAGCATTTATCCGATTTCATTTGAACAACGTGCCTTACAATAGATAGGGTACGCATATGATACGATTAAGGAGTTTAGGTTTCGTTCGTTGTTTTTGTTGATATTTAATTTATGTTAAGCAAATGACCTTACCATAACAAGCATGCTGATGGACCAACAAAATTTGAAAATGTTACATATTGCATAACATTAGCAATAAAATTGATTCGAGTTACAAAAACATCTTGGTTAACAGATCCCCGCAAAAGTGTACCGTACGATGCTTAAATATTTGTATTATCCTTTGCCAATTTAATTGGGAGGGGAGTTGTTTTTTGGGGCGTTGTCCGTCGTCCGTCGTCCGTCTTTCCGTCCGTCCGAAGGTCTGTCCGAGTTCGTCTTATTATTTAGCCTGTTTCTACTGACTACATTCAATGACACTTTAGATCTTTCAACACTAAATGGAGATACGCAAGTCATCGGCAGGTCCCGGTCTGACCATTTAACACAGAGTTTTGATCTCACGAAAAATATTTTGTTTTCAAGCTATTTCTTGGCAACTTCTGACTGGATTTCGATAAAACTTGTGGAAGCTTTCTATACCAAAAGGAGTTGCGCATATCCTCGGCATGTTCCAGTTGGACCAGAAAACAAAGTGTTACTGCCCTTGATTAGTTGATGAAATATGTATACAGAGAAACATTCGTTTCTGCGTTATTTCCCGACTACCGGATTGCAACGAAACTGTATGAGTATTTGCCTTTCAATGTTATGTACTCATTGAATACTCGTTATGTATACGTTGAATGGGGCGGTTATGCGTTGCTATAGTTATGTAAACACACACTAACTATTTATTGATGTTTACATTTTTGATGAAAACAAACATGCCAAGAGCTAACGGTAAGTCTTACTATAATAGCAATACCAATTGAATACCAAAATGTGACGATGGGAATTTAGAGATAAAGTATGGGTATTTCTTTATAAAATATTCGTCACTTATTATTAAAAGTTCTAGTAATTTTTAGATACCTGTAGTATTTTGTCCCAAAATGGAAGAGAATGACAAACAACTACTCTCAAAAACATGACTAGTACATTCAACGCCTTTTAGTGTCCAGGTAAAGAAATATCAAGTTGAATAAAATTGAAGCTTAAACTGAGACTCAAAAATCGGGTGATTGCTTCAAATATTCAATTCTTAAAACCAACACACGAATAAAGATAAGAGGTCATGAATAAATTTCCTTGTTTCTTACTTTGCGTGGGGAAAAATGATGTCTCTTTACTCTGTCAATTTATCCCTCCATGATAACTACAATCATATGATAATCGTTCTAAATCGTATTCATTTCTACTAAGTGGAGACTAAGGCTTGGCTTTTTATCTTTCTAGGGATGGTCAACACAAAGGAGTTTGCTATTTCTTAAAAATTGTTTGTTAGATTTAGATATAGAGTTGAAAATTTGATTTTATCTATATAATGTGTCTTTGAAAAACCGCTTTACAAACAGGAAAGTGTGCAAATAGGATCAAATTTGGATGCCGTTGAGATGGTTGGCGTGCGATTAGATGTAACAGCTGCACTCCTAGTTCTCTGCATTATGACCTAGTATACAATATTGTTCACGAGTGCTTCCGACTACTTGAGTTATTTAAAATGAATTAATGCATTGCACTAATTGGGCTCAGCTGTCGTCCGTTGATAATTCGACAGAAAATTAAAGAAACATAGATAAGTAAACTCTTTTAGGAAAACATTCTTTCAATCTTGAAACAAATGAGACTAAGGACTTGTGCCATGTCTTAAAAATCAAGGAGATTTGCATTTATTGCTTGTAAAAGGCAATAAAATGAATAAGATGCATGTCTCGGTGGACCTAATGGTCCGTTTTTATGAATCGACATTTGTTTCGCTGATAAATTGCGTATGTTTTATTGCTGCTAAACAGACTTTGAAACTTAAAACATTTACAGGTAAGATTGCTCCGCCTGTTTTCGGTAACATAACCACTTAACGTCAATTTTCACGTTCTCTACTTCGAGAGGCCTATTATCGATTATGCATTTTTCAAAGTGATATTTGCTCACGTGTCTCTTAATGTTCATATATCGCTAGAGATAGTATCTTTATGCATTGTTTTGTGTTAAATAGTCCGAATAGTATAATCAGAACCGGTTATGTAAAAATGTTAAACCAAGGTGTTAGATTTAAATCCATACATATACAAGTAGCCTGAAGGATAATGTTCTGTATAAAATAGAGAGCAGAAAGAAGCAACATCATTGAAGACCAGCCTTCCGGTGATTTGCTAAAATACTGACTGACATCTTCGTGTTAATATCAGGAGAAAGCATTTCAAACATTCTTACATTTTAGAACATCTTACATATTTTTTAAGAGGGAAGACATACTAAGGCCTCTTAAATTGAGTGAAAGTTGATTCCTTTTTTTTGTAAAACACATAGTACGTATGTACATATTGTAGATGTATATAAGGCGTAGTTTCCACAATAGTCCAACTCACTTTGTTGAAGTAAAAAAAGTGCATGTATTGTTTCTTTTCCTTATTCGCCGATAAATAGAGAAGTATCTGAAAGACTGCTGACAACTTTACTAGGATATTAATCTTTCTATCTTTATTCATATACAAAAGTGTGCAGCAATTTAGTTTGAATATTTAAAGAAGTGATGGTGATTTATTTCGTTTATTAGGAATCTCTGGATTCCCTTCATTGGACACACTCCATTGCAAAATAAATAAAATCTTTTGTATGATGATTTTTATGTTGAATTATGACAATGTGTGTGGTTTCGCTAAACTAAATAAGGGTCGTAATATAACTAATGTAACTACATTCAAGTTTATGTTAATAGATGGATCTGCAAAGGGATACAACCAGTGAGTGACATTAAATACATCAACATGAAGATAATGGCCAAATAAAAAACCCATACTCATTTTTATTATATCAAGAAACATAAACATATGACAATACCATTATCTTACTGCATAATATCCCGATTTCTAGTTCAAAAGTTTACATATTTAATTCAAGAGGCTGAAGGCCTTCGTGATTGAATCAATTTCCAAAACAAACAAAGGCGCATAACAATTACTAACTTGAATTTTGTGTCTATCGGCAATTTTGAAAAACTTCGTTTTTAATTTATTTGATTCATCTATTTGTTGGAGGTTATTGCACCTACTGTCATATGATGGAAACTGTCATTTAGTGATTCGCCGATTGAATTGAAATAGACAATTGAAATATGTCTGCGCGTTCATGAACAGTATTGTCAAGAATATATTTCTTTCACATTCATTACTGTTAACCACCTTTCTGAAAATGTTTTCAAAGACATTGCTTTTATGGAAAGACAAGAACGGAGATGACTTGTATTTCAATCAACTCGCACTGCTTATTGTTTGCAAAGTATAAATTGTTTCAGTATAAGAAATTAATAATGCGAAAAACAAAACATTTTAAATTCATTCAAGTCTTCACATTGTAAGCAAGCCAAATATGAGCAACACGAATAGTTATGTAGTTGGGGGACAAGACTATTTATACTTGCCCAAGTTAACTGAGACATCAAAGTTAAGACGCCTATCTTTAAACGGATATTACGTGCAATGTTCAATTTCAACATCGCATATATAATTATGTAGTATAAACTGATGTATCGCCTCCTGATATTTAAATAGGATTGCTCAGACTTTTATGGCTCCTATTTACCATAATGGACAACCTTGTCTAGACTACACGCAGTTATCACATCTTAAAGGCGGACATTGAATCTATACACGTGAAAGAAAACTAAGACAAAGCAATTTTATGAGCGCTTTTTGTATTTAGCATTTACTGGTAAATAGTATCAGTAAACGTAGAGAGTAGCTACTGGGTACTTTGTTAACACACTAAGTTTGTCTAGATTATCAACTTATTATATGTTCACATTCTTGGTCTTACAGTCAATGAGCTTTACAATAAATTATTTAATTAAGGTATGTTATTGACAACAATGTCGAGATTCTACAAACCGAACAATAAATCTATTTTTTTTTTTACAACGGAGATGAGGACAAAATGAAACTACTCAAATGTTTTGTTTTATTTATCATGATGGAGTTATGGATCTCTATGGTATAATGCAATGTTAGAAAGTAAGTATTTTATGTAAAACATCTCCTACAATGTAACAATTAAATCTAAAACATGGTCTTCCAGAACATGCTAGAAATATCGCCAAGCATTTGATAGGATAATCAACAAAGAGTTCAAGAAAGAATTAAACATCTGCATAGCTGTGTCGAATTGTGTTTCATCAATGGTAGGTTCAGATAGAGGGCTCTTGCATGACATTCCTTTTCTTATATTTGGCTCCTTAAGAATATTGAATTATTTTTATTTAGAAAAGATATTAAGTATTCAATCCATCATTGTCATTATTAAGTGAGGAAAATATGCTAATTTGTATTGAAAAGAAACTCCATTAAACATTTTATTGCATTGATGCCTTAATTACGTAACACAATATATAGTGATCTTGATATATAAAGTGTGAATCTCGCTTAATTGCATTGCAAACAACAGAAACAAACATTTTTAATTAGCCACACAGCACGTTTAGTATCGTCTTTTAATTGCGCCGAAATTGCTAAGACTCTCTTCCTTGTTGAAGCTTTTAGTGTCATCGATAACTATTTTTTTATTTTATTAGTATTTTAAATATACATTTTATACCATGTGTATGCTTAAATAAACAAATGACAGAAGCAAAATACATGACTCCTATCAATCTTTTACTTATTCTTTTACTTATTCCTTATCATGTATGTGATATGTGACTTCTACAGTTAAGAGAAGCAAAACTCTCTAAAACAAGTCAAAAATGACAGATTACTATCTATCAATTCAGTGTTAGAGTGTCTGAACACTGATCTGCATTTTAATGTAACTTGAAATGCATTGCAAGTGTATTTTGGAAAATAAACTACTTCCTAAAGTTAAACGTCAATTTCAAACACTTAAGGGGTTTGCTAAACATTTCAAGCCCAACGTTGACTCATCTACGGATATTAATTTAAATATAATAGAAATCTAAAGAATAAATATCAAATATATTATTTTTAAGGCAACGGTCTGTTAGAGCTCTCTATCTAGTAGATGAGATATGCCATGTTTGCCAAAAGACATCGGGAGTGGCGCAATAAGGGAATAATTTCTGTCACTAAATGATACTTTTAACCGGGGAATAAGGCTTTGTGGTTATCACAAGAATCAAATAATACTTATGTAAAGCAATAATGATACGTTCATACATATTATTTGTCTAAAATCGATGCTAAATACTTGGCTACATATATCATTATTTATAGAAACGTATACAGCAAGTAAATCTTGAGCATTTTCACGCCCTTTACGTGAGATTGCACAGTAGGTAAAATTTCGGGATATTTTATCCTATAAATTGTTCATTGTGTTGGTAGATGTAATTTATAATTATTCAGGAATGTTCTTCAAAATACACATCACAAAATATTATTTTTACTTAACAGTTTTAACATCTACAGTGGTCATCTTCCGTTTGACTGATCATTAAGATAAGCATGTCCCTCTCACGAAATTTCGCCACTTTCCGTGATTGTGGCGAATATTGGTCGTACACGACATTGTAATGATGACTGCTGTAGTGGTTGAAACTTTCAGGCGAAATGATTAAGTTGCTTTGAACATAATGTCGTACATCTCTGAATAATTTTGAATTATCAACATATTGAATGATTTTAAATATAATCGTTATAGATGTAAATGATATTTTGATAGAAGTGTGAAATCTAAAAATGTCTCAAACAAGGTTTTGTATTAGAATCATCTGGTGTTTTTGGCTCTTAGCGGTGCTTTGATGACAAAATGATACTTCAATAATACTTCCAAGTCTTTGTCATAAGTGCGCGATAAAAGCTAAAGAGCAAAGCATATTGTAAAAATGGTCAGGAAACTCAGGTAGAATGAAAAGATCCGTTTTGAATAGAAAGACAATAAAAGGGTAAGATTAACTTTGACAACAACAAAAAACGAAGTCTATAATGTGTTGCCTAGCGACACAAAAACAATGGTGTCAGACTCAAAATATACACTGGTTAATAAGAAGAAAATAGACGACCTTTCAAGTCAATCTGAGCATGATTTGTTGGAGACGCAGCTCATAAACTGGATACGTTATTTTTCTACGGAAGAGCTGTCATATCACTATCAAGACGTTATTGACAAAAATTACTGAATCGACAATAATTACTGAATTACTGAATTGGACAAATTTGTCCAATGAGGATTGAATCGCATCAGAATAAAAAATAAAAATAGAAGTATTTAACTTCCAGATACCTCTCTAAGAGAACTTACATCTAATTATAAGAAGCAAAAATGGACGGTTTATGTATTTTGTTCTGAAATACTAACAATGTTTTTATTGAAAGAAAGTTCCAGGCGAACAATATCGCAGATGTAAAAATAAATACAGAATGAATAAAATTAAGTTTATATTGCTCGAAATATGGAGGGTTCTTATCTATATAAGCATGTATTTTAACAAAACAGTGGATCAATGTTTTATAGGACCAAATGGCCCAGCACATCACATAAATACAGAAATTCTTTTTTGAAGATGACTGTTTTTAACAGAATGTTAATACAGTTAAAATAATATGACATGTATAGATGGATGCCAACAATATTTTCCTTTCGTTGTCCAATGCAAACAATGAGTGAATACAACTTGATTTCTATGATGTTACATTGACTAAGATTCTCGTCTTAATTATTAGTAAATTACCAATTAAAAGTAAATGTCAACGATAGTTTGTATCTTGCGCAAGCTATACTGTTTAGATATTACATGTGATTTTATTTTTTATTTGATGACATTAAGAGGTTTCATTGGCTTTCTGTAGACGGCATCTCAACTGATTTATATTTATAGAGAGGCATGTAAACGATGTTACTATGATTTGATTGATATATTGCTATGGTTGTTCATTTAATAAAACTAATTTGGTATTATTAACAGCTTTGAAAAAAAAAACAGCAAGCATATGGTACCTAATAAAACAATAGTACCATCTCATTTTGGTGACCTTATCTAAATGGAAACCACGATATTTTTAGATATAACTGCAAAGCAGCGGAAATGCTTATGTAAGTATATCATCTTTCAGTCACATAATATATTTCGAACATTCCAGTATATTACCCTATCAACATCCCACTTATAAGTATATCTATGATTTATTGAGAGGATTTTATTGATATAGGTAGATGATATATATCAAAAGTTTTTATTCACATATAAATGGAATAAGTCTCAAAAAGAAATGAAATCTACGAATAAATCAAGTCATTACAACAAATCACTTTGTACAACTAATGCTTGTCTAAAGTACAGATTAGAGCAAGTGATCAGGCACAAATAAATTAACAGTACTGAATGTGCCTTCGCTTACGCCCTGCTGAAGAAGAACCACTCACCCTTGAATCTTCCACAAAGCCTAGCCGGTTCTCTTCAGCTAATAAATGTCTAACACCGGGCAGCACAAATACAATAGCTGCAATTTATATCTTCCAAAATGTATATTTTACAAATTAAACGGAAATATTGGTTGCTTCAGTACAGATGGATATTGTATGTATTTTCCCACGCGATGAAGGTTCCGTCGCACAGAACATTTTCAGGTTTGAAAATATTATCAAGTTTGTGATATTATCGAAATATCTTTTCCCCGGGACTTCCCAAAATATCTTATATTTATTACCGAGATATCAGAGTATCTTAAATACTACGGTGTTTATTTCCGATATTTTCCGAAATATACCGAAGGGATGTGATTGTTGTTTATTCAATCTGACTATCATACCCAAAACTAAAGTCGATTAAAGTACTCCCCTTATGCATGGGTTTATCCGGTGACGTCTTCTGGCCTTTTCTGAAAAAAATATGTTTCTTATATATGGTGTTCTTGTTTCTCTCACTTAGTAAAGATAATCTAGCAAATTGATGGGGATTTGCGTTTTCTCACTTCAAACAGAGAGGAACACCTTCCTGCAGCTAGATAAGAAAAATGTTAAATATTTCAAATATATATTTTCATAATATGAAACAAAGGCTTCTGTAAACATGGGTAATGTCTCCCAAGATTAAATGCTGCAAAACATTTGCCTTTAGTCTAAGCTCTTGGTGGCTATCTGTTCATTCATCCAGTCAATGTAGAAATTCAGTAGGTTCCGCAGCTGTGTACACACCCGGATCAGGGGTGGGCAACAAAACTGGCCAGCGACACACAAAGCATACAGGTGTAACAAATGAAGTCTACATATATATGAATTTGTATAAGTTAACTAACCACATGAAGTTAATTGATCATTTAACATATATCGAATGGAATTTTATAAATGACAAAATCAGTCTACAAATGAGGAAATAGTGTAAGAAGGTCCTAAATTGCAAGAACAGATAAAACCATACAACCTTAATCATCTTAATGTCTTTATTTACAACCTTAAAAAAGCGTGCTCACATTTCCGTTTCTAGTTTTATGATGTTGCGATGAGAAAAACGACAAATTTTATCATGTTGTTGTGCTGTCTTGGTACTGCATATTTACCAACACAATTATAATTTTCAATAATCGTTAAAAATGTTTGAGTTATTTTCTGGACCTTGTTAACATTTGACAATTACCAACAACGGAGCTTTTCTTCATGCATAACTCGCCAATTCCCTTGTTGCCTTGTACAATGGTGAAGCCAATTCTTATAACAACATAAAATATTTTAAGTCACGTGTCACTATATACATAATTAATCGTCAAGTGTCCTTGCCATTACCAACGGACAACTGGCAACAGTTAAACAGCAGGTATTCATTGATTGTCAGCAATTACTTATAATCAGATGACGACTTCGTCATTTTTGTTGTTGCAAGGTCCTTTAAACATCTATATAAAAGCCAGAAAGATGACAAGAGTGACTTTTCTACACTGTAAAGCTGTTATTATGAAAATGGCCTTAATAATAGTCAAATTGAACACCATGATAACTATTAACAGAGGGCATATAAGGATGGGATATAATAAGAACACTTTGCGAGCTTATAGTATTGACAGTAAAATGATGTTTTGATGATCCTAATTATTTAGCTTTGTAAGCAAGAAGTTTGCACAGAGGACATGGGACATGGAATGTACTGTTAGAAATGTATAATAATATTATACAATTACAAATGTGCACGTCATCGACGGGGGAAAGATGTTCACTGTCCTATGTTTAGAGCTTGAAAATTGTAACATCTATATACCTTTAACAAATTATTTGTAACGCAACTGATGGAAAGAATGCTTGTAAATCGATGTCAATTATAATGTGCATTGGGAAAATGACGAGACTGTTCGACACCTACTTATAATATGTCATTACTTTCTTAGATGACAAGTTTTATCGTTGCTGATATTTGCTCCACAATTATTCGGCCGAGCCACTAATATCAAGAAAACGTATTAAATACATACGTGAAATTGACTTTTGAAATAATAATAAGTGAAAAATAAATGAACATGTTTTCGATAGAAGTTGGAAATACCGTTTTAATACATGCACATAAATAAATGGTCAACTATTGCATTTCTTGTTTCATAAAAAAATCGAGGGCTAATAAGTAGTTACCTTGTGCTAAAAATAATATTTACTTGATTACACCTTTAGCCACGGAGCCACAATTGTACAACCTGTATGTTAGTTTGAAATATTTTGAATTAAATATAAGACCCCACTAAAAGCTCTTAAAGTTGAATTGAAAAACATATTCAATGTTGATTTAAATATGATTAATACATTTGAATATATTTGAATAATTGAAACGAATGTCAAATTTAGGTGTGCTGTAGAAATGTAATTATAAATGAGGACGATGCAACGTGAAAGTTGACAAGGTTAAGCCGCCTATTAGTTTAGAAATATATACAATAACGTCTAATAAGAATTACCAATAGTAATTTGAACGTAAAATAACTTCTCACAGACACGAACAAATATTCAGAGAAAAACATGTATAGACTTGGAAAAGTCAGTCGGAAAAATGATCGAGTGGGAAGTGACACGTTGATTTACACGGCAAATCAACCTCGCATTTATGGTGATTTTATTTAAAATCAATGTACGTACATTTAAACGAGCTACAAGTCCATTAAACATCATTTAAAAGGGAAGCAAAGTTCGAAGACATGTACCTATATACATATGATATTCAAATGCCATAGAAAACCATCTTTTACTGCCTTAGAACGGTCTGTCGGCAATATGTGTTGCTCAAATCAGATTTATGTAGTGCTCCAACCTCGCACAGAGGGTATTTCCTCCAAAACAGTCTACACGCAATTAAAACAGATACATGTATGTAAAATCATGTCCGCATTATTTTAACAAGTAAATTCTGCATTTTTGAAGCTTAACTAAAAATGATTCCTGAATCAAATAATTAAACTTTGGACATTTAGGTGTGTTTCAACAATAGAGCCTGGCCGTCGTCATCGCAACAATCGAATAAAAGGCGATTTGCAGATGCAGATTTCTCTATACTCCTAGACATTTAAAAATGTTTGTTAATCCATTAGTAAAGGTCAGTGATTTAATAGACTTCTTAGCCGACGTATGTAAATAAAGCCTACAAAAGATGCTATCAGGCTGCATTCAATGGACGTTTTGACAAAACCCCAGCAGGCGCATGCTAATAAGACTTTTATTCTTAGCAATGAAAATAACTATAAAGGTTATTGGCTAATTTTCGCAATAAGTGATACTAAATATCTCATAAAATAAATGACATTACGCAGACTTCTGATACTGGCTTTATTCTCGACAGGTATCTGTGGCGAATTACCGTTCAGGTTTTTCTTCGCTATATGTGTCTCTCAATACATCTTTTTTTCTTGATACCTCAATCTCTTATGTAGACATTCACACGTGCCTGTTATCTTTTTATATGATTATAGGGAATACCAATCAGGAAACATGGTAAGATCCTTTGAGAATTGCTACTTATATTAAAAGGTCTTAAAGGTACTTAAAGATGTAAAAGTTACAACTGTGCTGAGATATTATATAAAAGAGAGAAAAACCCAACAAACCTTGGAACGGTTAGTCAGCTAAATAGTCAGAAATCCCTGCCTAGCAACGAAAAAAATATATATCCTCATAAGATTTTACTTAAACTTATATTAAATGTCCAGTCTTCAAACCTGGGAGGTTGAACATTGTACTGATTCATAGGTGAAGATTTTATCTTTATTGTCTATCTATCAAACAACGAACTAATAATATACGAACAGTTTTACATAAAAATATAAAGACAGAAAGCATTAAAACACAAAGACAGGAGTGACCCTATTTAAAAATAATGTCCACATGGTATTGAGGAGAGAAATAAGTTTTATATAGAACTACACAGAATTGTTGATTGTAAAGGAAATTCAATGTTTTAATCAAGACAAAAGATGAGCTAGTAATCCACTTATCATGATGAGCGAGTCAGTCAAGGTGCATTTCCTGATACTTCTAGGCAATCCTAGAAACCTCTGTACAGATGTCGCCTGTGGTATCTGTATTGTTATGAAAGTGGGACATATTAACTCGGAATTCAGACAAATCAGCTTAAGCAATTTGATCCAACCCTGATTTTTCACATAATGCATATATTAGTGAAACAATAACGATATATGTTAGCGTTGTAATAGGTAAAAAAAAAGGTTTCAAAATTTGAGATTGGTCCAGCTTAAGAGGCAAATGTATTTCCTATATCGTTAATAAATTCCCTTCCATTTTTTGTAGACAGCTTGTCGTAATAACTTTACATTTACTGGTTCATTTGTTATAAGTTCTAACAAATGGTACAATGCGTTACAGGACTGAGATAACTATGAATACGAATGCTACAGTGTTACATGGTATATTATTTTTTATTTTATAATTGTCATTAGTGACACCAAAACTATATTTAGCAATGGTGTACAACAGTGGGAGTAGGGAATAATAAAATACGAAATATTTTAATTATTTAATAATTTGACTACGACGGTATAATTATCAGCATTGAAAGCGGATGCAGAAAAGATAATTGCTTAAAAATAAATCGTGTCATTGTCTCGGTTATTAGTAAATTTTGTAAAAGTAAATAATATGTATTCTAATGTAAATAGGTAAAAGCAAGGTTCAGATAACTAAATTTATATAAAATGGTATTAATTATCAAATGTGGTAATTAACAATTAAGCGACATTTCTGCTTCAGCAGATATAACACCAAGACATAATTGGAAACATTACCTTGTCATATGTATTTTAATAACATAGATGAAATATCTTATAATATGACATACGTCAAGAACCCTACTTATACTGTACATTGCCTCAATATATTTTAATAGAGTCTGATTTAACATATAAATAAAAGTTTTTAAAGTCCATTATGAACCTTTTCATCGTTTTGTGTTTTGCTTTGTAATCACCCTTCAAGAGCATGTATAAGCTTTGCTAATCATGGTGGATTAAGTTGGCGTTAGGTGGCACATAGGTCATGTGGTTGTCCTTCTCTGAAATGAGGACACATGTGTCTACTGTCTCTCCTGAAATAAAAAACCATACATCAGTTTTGTTGATAACTGACTCAATCTATCAATGCTGAGCACTTACATTATAAAACTCAATCATGTACTTTTTCATCTTGTTATATTAAAATGGGGATAGATAAAAACTTATTTCACATTAAATAGCTCAAAGCTCGATACAAAGTTCATACATTTTATTTAGAAATATAAGTTAAGAAAAGGCATTGAACTTATAAAAATTTGCACTAAGTTCTAGTGCATTATCTTTATGTGTTTGAAAAGTATTTTAAGTCAACTAAACTGTGCCCATAAATACAAATGCAATGCAATAAAATATTAATTTGAAACAACTCTAAAAGTGTTTGCATATTACAATAAAACCAACAAAATACCAGAAACTAGAATAAAGATGAGAAGGACTTAAGAATATTTTTGTCAGTCAGTTTTAAAACTGTGAAAATAAATTTAAATGAAATAGGATTAGCATTAGAACCGTAATAATAAAATCCCTTTGAACGTACGATATTGCGCCAAGCTTACAAAATGTTAATGTCGTAGCATCATCAATTTAATTATATACTA
Organism: Sinonovacula constricta; assembly: GCA_007844125.1. Taxonomy (NCBI): domain Eukaryota; kingdom Metazoa; phylum Mollusca; class Bivalvia; order Cardiida; family Solecurtidae; genus Sinonovacula; species Sinonovacula constricta. The sequence goes on from CM017555.1 coordinate 40,783,159, forward strand.
CATGATGTACAATTTAGGATTACTTACAAATTAATCACAAAAATAACCCAATTGTGTTCGTTAACGTATACACTGGCCATTAAATTCTGCGTGGAATAAATAAGGCACGAACATTTCACAGAAAATAATCACCTTTTTTTAATATTAAGCTATTTTTCGCTGTATGGTTAAATACCCATGAATAACTAATTTAACAATTTTATGAAAACAAACTTTAATTAAGAAGAATATAGTGTACCTAACGTTTTTACTATTTTTCTATTTTCAAAAATACAGAGTGCTCTGTTATCATATTAACAAGAATAAACCGAACCGTAACCTACATTGTCGTATACAGAATGTGCGTGATGAATAAATTACTTAAGGTGATGCTTGCCTTGGTGTCTTGCGTGATAAATAAGCTATATTTCGTTGAATATTCTCCTTGAAAGCGGTGTTCACAGCAGCGTGATTTAATTGAAATCAACACATACAGAAATTTTCTCATTTTGTGTTTGTTAGACATATCCTTTGTTATTATCTTACGAGATAAGATATTACGATGTTCTGTCGTCAAAAGTACATCTTTTCTTATGACGTCTATCTTAAGTGCGTGATAATTTGCTAAATCTTACCTACGTAAAGAAGCTGAAGATAATGGAAAAACACAACTTTTAATTAAAAACAATTTTAAAGCTTGTACTTATGTTAATTTTCTTCTTTATAAACACTGCGCCCTAATTTCTAGTTGTTTGTTGTGTGTGTTTCCGAGTCGGTATAGATTGCTTCAATTTAATCTGTTTCCAAGGCGGAATACATCTGTTGAATACAGTATGGTACGTTATGGTAAACCATCTTTAATTAAGAACCTTTCCTAATTTATATATATGTCTTTTTCTAAAAGGGAAACTACACTTCAACTTAATAATTAATAATCGATACTTGTTTATGAATATTCATATTGTTACAGTAAAATCCATCTTGACCTTTTTTGCATTTGTATTTGTAAATGCTCATTTCACACCTTTCTCTCTTTGAACAAATATCTGTTTACTTATTGACGCTTTGTTATGATGTTCTGGCAAAGAACTGTATGTTTATGCCAATAAATAATAATAAATTGAAATTGAAATTGTTAGTGCCTGACATGAACACTTTCCACCTATGACCTGATATCGCGTAACTGACTAATGAAATAAGGTTTGAATTACGAGCGTGCGTTTTCATTCATGGGTATTTGAAAATATATGTTTCGATTCGTAAAATATACACATCATCATATCATTGGCGTCGTCGTCGTCATATGTAATGCATTTTCATAGACGGTTCTATGCAATGTGTTCCTGGACATTTCGTGCCATGAAAATATGTGTATTCAAGTTTATATATGTTATCAAATTGGTGTATCCGCCGCTTAATAAGAAAATAGTGTACAGTCAGGTACACCAACTTCAGCAAGGCATCACCTGTTACCATATTCATCTTCCTATATTTAATGTAAGAAGGCTTATATAATACAATGTTAAAAGAAAATGGTATTCATACTAAAGATTATAAAGTTGACTCGCGAGAGTGTTTATCTTTTTTCTGGTCATTACGGAAATGTCAGTGAAAGCCCGAAAATTGCAATTTAAAATCTGGAGTTTATAAAAATGAGTTGACTTTAAGCGAACTTATTTGACTATTTACTATGTTGAAAATGCCAATTCAATTCCCGCAATAAACATGAGTGACATTGATGTGTCCCTATGTTTCACATTTCAACATGTAGAAACAGTTACTTTTGTTCATGTTAGGTTTTTTTTTGGTTTATCATCAAGTACGTTAAGTCCGTTAGACGTGCTATTAACAGAAAGCTCGTTGTATTTTACCCAAAGTCCACATGGCGACTAAATAGTCTAGCGATGGGATTTTAGCAAGTAAAACTGGAAATTAATAAAATAAGAATACCGACGAAGAAGCATGAGAAAAATAACAACAAAAAGGAAATAACTAACTAAAGTAAAATGCGACTTGGGAGATTGTTTTAGAACCGACTTTTAGAGTATTCCCTAGACCTACTACGAAGAGATCAGTGTGTCATAAGCACGAGTAATGATATGTCAAAAAACACTTAACTAAACAGGGCACATAAGTATTACGACCAGTTTTACAACCTTGCTCGAGAAGATAAGAAAATGACCCAAAGTTAAATGGAACAGAAATTATTTCGGCGTTTTATTGAGTCTTACAAACAAAGCAGATATGTCGGAAGAGAAAACAATAATTTGTTGCTGGACGAGACAGTTTGTGATTGGCTTTTAGCTATGATGCTGCCAATGATTAAGACAGATAAAAGGTTTACACAGGACAACCTGATATGTGGTTGCAAAGACAATGGTCGATGTACAATGATATTGTAACGCAGAAAACCTGTTAAACTGTGTATACTTCCTCCAAATTATAGTGTGAAAATCATAGACCTAGAGGAATTTACTTAAATATTATCTGTCCATAGCCATAATGAATTTTGCAGTCCATTTATGCATTAAATAATTATAAACAAGTTCAAAAGTTACGAAAATCACGCGTAATACTGTAGAGTAATAGGAAACGACTATTTACGAGACTTTAACAACGTAAAAGTAAAAGCTGCGATTTGTGCATTTGTAAAATCGGTTAAAATCCATATAAAGTAAGAAGAGAGAAGCTTTTACAATAAAAATGACAAACGTATTTTCTTATCATTTCTTATCGCGCCTGTGTCTCTAGCATTTTAGGTAATGTAAAACTAGCTATCTGAAATGCCACAGTTTTATATATGAAACGATATTTAACTTTATTTATAAAAGAAAATCTTTATTTATTTAAAGCTGTATAAAAACCAAAGAGTTTTAACCAGTTTATTGCACTTCACATGAGGCTTGTTGATATGGGTTTTGTATTTTTAAATTCAATTTTGTGCAGATTCTTTGAGAGCTAAACAATACAAGAGAGCTTTCAACAGTTATTGATGTCGCCTTAAGGGAAATAGTAAGATGAAACACTGTTGCAGAAAAAATACATTATGAACATTGTCGTTATATTGCATTATCATATTACCATGGTAACAAAAGCAGAACAGTTATATTGCTTTACTCCCTAAATAAATGTTTTGTGTATTAAATAAAGTTTGGTTTAAAAAATAGGAGGAAAAATATTAATGCCCTTGTAAATTGCTTCCCACAGTACCCCAGCAACTTTTTAAACACTTAAAATAGTATTGATTATTCCCAGCTATGATTTATTGCTGACAGTGTATTCTACTAAAATATTTAATATAAAACAATAATCTACTAATTCATTGAGGCAACACAAATTCATTGTTATAATGTAGACATAAGATTCCAATTGGAATTCTTAATATATAATGACTTATTTTACAATAATATATATTTTAACACTAGTTGATAGGTCGTGACGTACAGCGGTGGAGCGCGTATGTAGAATGCATTTTTTATGGGGACGATAGTGAAGCAGTCAATAACATGATGTTGGAGGCGTTCCCTGAGACACTTTTCAGAGAAAAGAACCAAGTGTTCCGTTTTTAACAGGGTAGCTTGCGACAATAAAGTGTAGCTTTCAATTATAAAAAGTAGCATAAAAACGTAGCCGTTTTACGAAGTTTTGTAAACAAAGTCAGCCAAGTATACCGATGCTCGAAATGCAGCTTGTAAATAGAGATGATGCAGAGAACAAGGAAAACAAAATAGCAAAAATACTCCATTTCCCATCAGAGTTATGGATCGTTACTGTCAAATGTTTATTGGGCAGTCCGATAACTAAGTTGTCTGTCCTTGAGTGCTCTCTGAATGCGCTTGTGCAGTCGCGCTGATTTAAACTTAAGGGGCATAAGTAGAAATTTTTCAGCGTGTATAACACAAATATCGAGTGACATGGAAAGTAAATTAAAGAAAGAAACAAAACCGAAATGGAAATCGCCGAAATATTGCTGCATATTTAAAAATGTTTATCGTGGGAAGGGGGTCGAAAACAGAACTGTTTCATTGCTTCGATTTCCTCAAAACAAACGTCTGCGACGCATTTGGATGGTATTATAACACTTTAACTGGTAACAGTTCGCCCATGATCGGTAACAGCTCACCCTTGATATGTAACAGTTCGCCCTTGCTTTATAACATGTCGCCTTCGGATAGTGTATACATCAAACAACATAAAGTAAATGTGTTAATTCATTTATAACCATTCACATTGTATTTGTTTTCTTCGTCTTTATATACATTTTGAGCACTTCTGATATAAGTGTATACGCTACCCTTCGCCCTTAAATCTTAAGAAGTAAAAAGATTGTAAACTTGTTAATAATTTATTTTATTTTTTCGACACCATTCACATTAAATTAATGCTTCCTTTGTCTTCTTATTCTTTATTAACATCGTATTATTAGCATCGTAAATGATTATATTTTTATTTTTCATATTTTAAACTTGTTTTAACCAAAGAAAAAATCTGATCCTCCCAGTACAATATACGAACTGTCACTGTTCCTTGATTTTAATGCAATGTTACGTCCCAAAATATAATAATTATACTGTGTACGTTATTAATTTCATATTTTATATTTAAATAAAATTCAGCTGTTGCAAGGATTTTAATGTCACTTAGTTGCATACATATTTTGTTGAATACTTTAATAAGGTTGTCACACTCAAGATGACTTGAGTATGCAGTTATCTTATAATTGCTCATCAATTCTTTAAAGTGTTAAGGTAAATTGATTATTATTGTGATGATAGCATTCGCACTAATCTTGATTGATAATTAGTCAGTGTGGTCTTAATTAATGTTTACCGACATAGACGTATATAAAAAATAAAATTAATAAATTGGTCAGTGTGTGATCGTTAATTGATGTTTGCCTACAGTCATAATTGTGATGATAGCGTTAGCACTAACCTTGATTGATAATTAGTCACTGTGATCTTACCTGATGTTTGCCGTCATAGACGTATATAAGTGCTTGCAATGAATAGACTAGTCAGTGTGTTCAATCTCGCAACATACGCTAGCTTTATAACAATGCGGCATGAAGAAGTCGACGAAGACGGCAACCAACTAATTGTGTATGTATGCATATCTTATAAAATATTACAAATATTATACACTATATGAGAAATTAAATCAAGTATATACTTTACTTGACATCATTTTCCCCCTTCATTTAACGCATGGAAATGGTACACTTATATCCGAAGTTCTCATAATGCAAATGAAGCCGATGGAAAATACAAATTGATTTGAATGGTGTCCAAATAATTATAAATAAGTTAACAACTATACATTTTTGCTTGACGTATACACTTATATTCGACGGCGACGTGTTACCGATCAAGGGCGAACTGTTACCGATCAAGGGCGACCTGTTACCAGTTAAGGGAGGGGGGAGTGTTACTAATTCTTCTCGCGTTGGTCTGTCCTTTTCAATTCATAATTGTCAGTAATATCTAGCTTGTTAGCGCCAATAATTCGCTCGATTAGCTGACATTTCCGTCCGGATCCATTCGAACGACTATCGCTAGGTACTTTTTCAAATCTGTTAGCTTGAAATGGTCCAATGCTTTATTGTTTACACAAGCTTTGTTGATTTCCTTGTTCTTGTCCGCCATCTTTTTTTATTTAGTCCCCAGAGGCTCAGAGTGTTTAGTTCATATTATAGTCATTTTCTTGTTTGAAGCGCATGCCCTCTATGGCGCCTGTGATTTCTCGCATCCTGGCCCTTTCTTGTTTAAATTTGGCACGCTCTTGAACATCACCGCCCAGCTTTCGTCTCTACGTCACTTCCGATCTTTTTTTTATAGATGCAGCTTACTATTCTTATACATCAACCACTTCAACCCACCATTTTTGAAAAGTTGTAGGAGGAAATAATTACAAAGTTTTCTGTTTCAAGTATTTATGTCCACACTTAAAAAGAGATATTTTAAATTGTCAACAAATTAAAAATTTGTTCTAAACACGATAATCTGCAAATAAACGGGCTTGATGTTATAACATTCTACATAATACAATTTGTATGGCTTTCATTTATTTATACTTTTGTCAATCTAGATGTTGTTGAGTTTTTTTCTGGCTAAAGGAAAAATTAAACAATGCTCATTAAAATCAAACAAATTTAAGAACGTTTCAACTCAGGGCTGGCATGTAAGTTGTGATCAATTTTTAAACATTGCTGTGAATATCGGCACTGTTGTTTATACTAACCATAAAAGCTCAAGATAATTTCGAGGGAGGTAAATCTAAACGCACCGAAGCGACACAAATTGTGAAAATGCGAAAACAGTGATATTAATGACTAAAATTATCAAAAAATGCCTTTGTCTTCCCCAGATAATTATTATAAATTAAATTAAAACATTTGGAAAATAGATTTAGAATGTCCATGTACGAATATTAGATTAAAATAATTTGAAAATTTAAAATATACGTATTGTTATGGTAAAAGTAGAAAAAATATTTAAACTTATCGTTCTTTAATTTTATAATTGTTTTAAAATGAAATTAAAAACCTTGAGGATTTATTTTAATAAAAAAATATACAGAGCTAAAACTCATTTATTTTTAAGCAAAAGGTAAATAAGAAAACGTCAAAATAACCACTTATATTTAAATCACACAAATTTATGGAGAGTTGGAAAGAATGCCTGTTATTTTGAATAATTGATACGGAGTGAAATATACCAAACTAACTTTTGTGACGTTACGTAATATGGAAATAATGCCAAATAGAATGTATTGGGCGTCATTTGTGAAAATTAGACTTGGCACATATAGTTTGAGTGATGTGGTCATACTATGTAGAAACAGACGCCAATTACTTTGTGAATGTATTTTCACAGAGAGTAAAAGATTGTTTCATTTAACAAAAGCATATGAAAATGAATAATTCAATAGAGGCATCTGCATATAAATAATCTGCTGATTTTAGTTCTTAAATGTATCTAGATACAGTACTAATACAAACATTTATATGGAGTCGCATTGGCTAAGCTCAATGTGTCTTCACATAAAACTTTAAGTAGAAACAGGGAAGCACAATAGACAACCAGTATCAGTCAGCCAAAATGTTAACGTTGTCATGAATTTGAAAACTAATCCCAATTTGTACTTGAAGGTTTGTTATATACAGAATTGAGAAACATAAGTATAAAACATACTTTTGGACAAATACAAGTACCTTGTACTTTCGGGAATAATTTTCTTGTACGACGAGAAAATATGAAGCTGACTGCCTATATGTTTAAAGCTTTTGTATAAAGGACAACTTATACACACAATTTTAATAACCTAGCTAAGTCTTAGTACAAGTATTTGTATTGTGTTTATATGCATTGTAGTACTGTTATCAGTACATATGGCTTACCTAACTGTAACATAAGTTGAAAACTTATTTCATATAACTACTTCAGTATTAAGCATGTTTTACACCACCACCCTTGATACTAATGCATGTTTGTATGCTTGTGTATCCATCCTTCCCTGG